>CM040474.1:1538346-1671516 GCA_022758105.1 Pangasianodon gigas | reverse complement strand
ATGGAGGAACTCTGTAAAAAATGGCTGTAATTCCTAAACGGTTAATGCAATATTTTTGTTAAACCCCTTGAATTAAAGCTGAAAGTCTACGCTTCAGTCACATCTTGACTGCTTCATTTCAAATCCACTGTGGTGGTGTACAGAGGCAAAATTACCAAAACTGTGTCACTGTCCCAATATTTATGGACCTGACTGTAGAGACCCTTTGAAAACTGTAAAAGCACAAACGTGTTTACAAAGAGATCTAGACTTCAGCCAGAGTGAAAATTTGAGATGTATTTCGTTATTTAGACATAAATAATGTCACACTAGCTCGGGATATTTCTCCTCCCTACCAGCAGGGGTCCCCTGCCCTCGAGTATCAAACTACTGTATTAACATAACTTCCATTACATATATCGTGCTCAGTAAATAATGGAAATTTAACGTTCATGTATGTTGCAAAGTCTCGTGTAACAATCGGAGGTGGATGCAAATGCAGGCTTTTTTTTATTAAATAAAATACAAACAAAACAAACAAAGTCACAGCAGGATACACAAACTGAGCAAATTAAGAATCAGGCACTAAAACAAGACCACGCCATGAAGCATAAGAAAAGCAACAGCAGCAACAGCAGACACTAAGACCTTAAATAGAGGGGTTAATTAAACAAAAACTGAAAACAGGTGTGCACAAACACAGGAAATGAGTGGGATAAATGAAGAAGAAGTTCATAAATATGTGGGAGGGTGCCCTCTGGTGGCTTGGTGGTGAACTGTCTATGGTGGACATTACATTTTGGCTCCATTTTGTCTTTTTTTGGATTTTCCCCCCATTTTTTCCACTATTTGGTCATCCACCAAACAGCTAGGCTTTCTCACGTATCCTACAACACATACTTACAACATGTGCTTCCTCTGAGACGTGTGAAACCAACTACTGCATCTTTGCTACGTCACAGGGAAGCGTAACACACGTGGAGGAAAGCGCTATCTGCCCTCTTCTGCATACATAAGCTCATGGAATGCCCATGATTGGCTAATGTCACTGTGATTGACAGGAAAGAGATGGTATGCCCCTCCCACCCACAGAGCACAGCCAGTTTTGCTGTCTAGTATCAGGTTGAGCCACTCGAGAGCCCTTTGCCTCCATTTTCTGTGTGTGTAACTGCCGAGCCTTATCTCTACTTATTGCTTATCGTGTATCTCGTAGCTGTTTGGCCTTTCAAAATTTTTATTCATTGTGTAATCATTTACTATGCCGATCCATCAAGATGTGTCACTGTGTAACGAGCCTAATTCTTTTTCATAAAACGGGCTCTTCAAACGGGGAGCTATTTGAATCTGTCGAGGTGTGAGACAGTAGAAGTGCCAGCCAGAGCTCAGATGCTCAATAATGCCCGCCAGCTGAATACCGGAGAGGTGAACCAGTCTGCGAGTCGGCGCCTGAGATGTGGAGGGAAGAACAATGAAATGCTAATGTGCTAAGCCCAGCGCGGTTTAACTTAGCACAGCTCCACAGATGGTCAGGGAGAACGGACAGCCCTCGGGGTAGCATGGAGAATGTCAACAGGTAGGCAGCTGTCAAAAGATTGGTGGTTTCCTGCTGCTTCCGCCAAATCGCGTACAGCTCCCTGACATTTGTTCTGCGCCATCCGCGTACATCTGCCGCTCGAAGTGTCTGCACATTTTATTTTTACCCACATCTGTGACCAGTGTCAATGAATTAAATTCCAGATTGTAAACGCAGCACGTTAAGATTTTTCATTTTTTGATGATGTCCTGCTTTTTGGATAATTCCAAAACTATTCCTGCACAGTCATCTCCGGGATGAATGGAGCGTTGGAAGGAATGGATTGGATGGCTTATCAGCGAGGCCCAGTTGCTGTGAGATGCACTTATCGTGACTCCTCACATCGCTGCGTTACCTTCGGACCAGGCTTGGTGTGTATTCAGAACAGGAGGTGTGCAGAACCGCAAGAGCTGCCCTGACCGATTTTATTGGAGCTGCCGGGAGCTGGCTGCCGCCATGCACCTGATATCGGCTATCTACCAGCAGCGCTTTGCTCTGCCACTCCTCCGTACTGACAAACTGTCTCCTCCCTTTATCTCTCTCTCGCTCTTTCTTTTTGACTCTATAGTTCTTTCAGTCATTTGCTATCTTGCACACTGACTTTCTTCCCTCACAAAAGAAGTTGCATTGACAGCGGATAAAGCGATGACGAATATCGTAACTGTATTATGAACCTTCAGAGAATCATACTTGCAAATAATCCATCTAGACAGGCTTGAGCATCTTCTGACTGTTATATATACTCTCTCTCTCTCTCTCTCTCATATATCTTTATGTTTCTATATATATATATATATATATATATATATATATATATATATATATGTAGCAATATAGGGAGTGATGAAGATTATTCTGCGACGTCCGATCCAATTCTCACTCTCTCCGCCTCCATTTCCACTCCAATACTCCATGAAAAGGAACTTCCCCATGTGCATGTCATATAAAAGATAGAAAAGAAGAGATCCCCTTTTCTTTTCTTTTTCTTAAATAGACTGCCTTTATTAGTCGGACATCATGAGAGCGGTTCATTCAGATAAAGCTCCCTAGAGCTGCCAATTTATGGCGCGCTCCCCCACAATGCCCCATTGTGTCGGGTGGAGTAGGAAGCGGTGAATGGCGGCCTCGTTTTACGATGTGTAAAAAGATAAGTGGCTCGCTGCTTCACAAAAGTTGACAAGAAACACGGTGGCCCCTTTGCAAGGCTTTGATTTCACACTCTTAATAGACCACACAATGAGCTTTTGTCGAGGCTCTCTGGAACTCAAGGCTCTTCTCCATGAAGATAGTGATGCCACTGACGCCATACGAACGATCTAATTGGTACGCACACGTTAGGGGAACTGCCATTATTACCATTAAGCCAAGCAAAACATCTGAGTAAAACTTCAATAAATAAACTTAATAAACTTGAATTTGTCAAATTTATTATGTATTAAGATATACATTATTCAGCTAGTTATTTTTGTGTTAAAGTAACAAAATGGAAAAGCATGAAATGAAACATTCTTATGGGGGGGGGCACGGTGGCCTCGCACCTCCAGGGTGGGGGTTCGAATCCCACCTCTGCCCTGTGTGCACGGAGTTTGCATGTTTCAGGTTTTTTTTTTGTGCTTCAAGCCCCAGCACCGCCAAGGTACCACTGTTGGGCCCTTGAGCAAATCCCTTAATCCGCTCTGCCCCAAGGATGCTGTATCATGGCTGACCCTGCGCTCTGACCCCAGCTTCCTAACCAGCTGGGATATGAGAAGAAAAGAATTTCACTGTGCTGTAATGTATATGTGACAAATAAAGGCTTCTTTTTCTTCCGGGTACTCTGGTTTCCTCCCTCAGTCCAAAGACATGCACTGTAGGCTGATTGGTATGTACATATTGTCTGTAGTGTGTGAATAGGTGTGTGTGAGTGTGTGTGCGGTTGAGCCCTGTGATGGGTTGCCACCCCGGCCAGGGTGTCCCCCGCCTCGTGCCCTGAGGGATGGGCTCCAGGCTCCCCATGACCCCCATGTTTAGGAAAAGTGGCATGGAAAATGGATAGATGGAAGGAAACATTCTTGTGTATAAGTTTTATATACAGTGTGATCAGAAAGGATTCAGACCTCTTCATTCTTTCACATTTTATTAAGTTGCAGCCATTTTAGTTTTATAACTTTGTTGTTGTGATCCATATTAGCCTCGTAGCTCCAGTACAAAGCTAAAGTAAAGCTTGGTGTAAATTTTTGGTGTTATTTTTGGCTGAACTGCTGCATTAAGCGCAGATTTTCTCTCACAGTGAGCATTTAATGGAAGAGGATCACTTTTTAAAGCATGGATTTGTTCATGGAGGTGTTTTTTTTTCCAAGGGAGAACCTGGTTCCACAAGCAATCAAGTGGCACAGTGTGAGGATTTCAAAACACTCACAAGGTTGATTTCTCTTTTTTCTTCTCCATTTGTCTGGCGCAGGGGCACGGCAGGGTTCGACGCGCTCGCTGGTGACAAGATATCTGTCTGGCCGAGCCGATGATGAGCGCTGACGATCAGCCGGGTGGACATGTGCACAGCGCAGCGTTAAACTGACAGATGACATCACCCCAGGCGGCCATGTTCCAACCGTCTGCTCACTCTTCCCAATGACTTTCCTTATGCCCTCTGACCACGCCCACTTATTTATTTATATAGCTTGCTCTTTCATTTCTGCCCTTGGCTCGACCGCTGACCCGTGGCACAATGGCACAAACATTTTCTGACGTTTGTCATTCCCTTTCTCCGGATGACTCAGAAATGGCAAAACTGCTTTACAGATGTTCGTCTGATCTTTCTGAACAGATGACATCCAAAACACTCAACTACAAGGAACTGCTTCTGTACCACACTCATACGACAGTGCTGTTGAATTCTCCATTCTGATTGGTCGGAAAGTGTTGATTATTTTTCTCTGACAGTAGTGCAGCTGCAAATCCCAGGTTTATATTAATGCGCTCGTTCTAATAGGTTATGGGTTCTGTAGTAACAGCTCATTCACAGGAACTTGTATAGCGGATGCTCTACTAATAATACACAGATTAAATATGGTGAAGTTTTCTGTAATGAGAAATTTATGGAAGGAGTCTCCAGTGCCAGCGCTTTGTAACAGTCAGAGGTAAATCTGCAAATTTCTTGCAACAGTTTCTTGTTATAACGCAACTGAGAACAGGAACTAACTTGTTTTGAGGATATTTCTCAACATTAAATGCAACTATAAATGGATAAAAAAGTGTCATTCTTTAATAAGTAAAAATGGTAAAAGCTGGCGAATTGTTGTGAGGAATAAAGGTATAAGAGGAATAAAACACTTCCTATAAGACATGCGCTTATAGGAAAATAAACAACTTTGGATTGGTAATAGTAGCTCAATTCATCACACCATCACATTGTTGATTATTTTCCTATAACAGCACGATATGGAGCTGATTTGATTCCTTAACTGTGGTAACATCTAACTCCACTGAGAGAACTTTCCAGTTTTTCAAAATTCTCCAAAAATATTTTAATGACTTTCAGACATCTGTATTTTCCTGATTGTTGAATAAAATGCTCGGGTGAGTATTAGTCTCTAATAAATACTGGAATAAAAACAGTTCTTGTGGTCGACTCGGACTCGTGGACCCTTCTGTGATCTAGACAGAACTGTTTACTACAACTCGTCTCTCTGCGGAATTGCGCCGTCTATTCCAGTCTTCATGAGTTCTGTAATTACGTCTGGATCTGGCTCAGTTTCGCCGTGGAGTACACTCGAGTGGAATCTGATATCCATCACGACCTCGACTGGAAGCACTGCGAGTCACTGCTGCGCTCCAGCTTCCGTCCGTCAGAGATGCTCTGGATGGTGTGTGTGTGCATGTTCAGGAGGTTAAACCTGAAAAGATTTCGCTCCTGCTGTAAAGGGGAAAGCGTGGCGGGAAAACAGAGTCATGTATCTGATCACATTCTTGCCTTTGGAGTGGATTTAATCTGGAATTCGGTTTATTTCGTCACCCACTTTGTGGCTTTAATCCAGTCCAGGAGCTGAAATCAGATAACTTCAGAGAAAGTAGCTCGAGGCGATCCAATAGAGCTGTTCAGAGGTGGAGGTGGGGAGCCTCTGTAACGAGTGTCTACAGCGCAGCGCTCCGAGGCACTTTTTATTATTTTAACCCAAACCATCATTCCCCAAATGATCACTGCAAAAATGTACTTTATTACCTTTTATACAGGAACAGCATTTATATACATTTCTATCTATTATTTAGCTTTATTTCTTTAATTTTATTTTATTTCAACCACACCATCATCTCCTAGCACCACCACCATAACTCTCTTTATAGATCATTCACAACAGTGTGAGAAAAAAAAAAACGACACATACAAGAGAAAAAGTCAAAAGACTAAACAAAACAATGATGACAACAACAAAAACTAATAAATCAAATAAAAATAAAAATAAAACCTAAAACATGTGGGGGAAATGCGTGCTGTGACCATAGTGAGGATATTTAACAAATTCTATGCATTATATACATTTTTTGCATAAAAAAAACAAATTAAAAAAATGAAGAGAAAATGACAACAACAACAACAACAATATAAAACATCAACAAACAACAAACAAAGAAAAACAAAAAACCTTGAAGAGCGAGAACAACTACATGTAATAATAAACGACATCATAAATAAAATAAAAATAAAACAAAAACGTTGGGAGAAATGCATGCTGTGCCCACGGTGAGGATAATCAACAAGTAACATTACAAGTAAACATGTTTAACATAATAGTGCAAGTGAAAAACTTGAAAGGAAGATAACAACAACAACAACAACAACTCAAATGAAATAAAATGAAAACAAAAACCTTGGGAGAAATGGTGAAGATAAATAACAAGTTATATTAATACATTTTTTTTACATTATTAAACAAAAAAGCAAAAAACTGAAGAGAAAATGACAAACAACAACAAAAACACACTGAAGAGAAAATGATAACACCCACAACAACAACAACAACAACAACAACAACAACAACAACAACAACAACAAAAACACACTGAAGAGAAAATGATAACACCCACAACAACAACAACAACAACAACAACAAAAACACACTGAAGAGAAAATGATAACACCCACAACAACAACAACAACAACAACAACAAAAACACACTGAAGAGAAAATGATAACAGCGACAACAGCGGCAACACCCACAACACCAACAAAAGCAGGAAAATATTAATAAATAAAATAAAATTAAAACAAAAACATGTGGAGAAATGTATATTTTCAACTTTTTTTTTTTTAAGTGTTTCTCAGGAGATTGAGAACTAATCGCTCTTTCTAAACTATTATTTTATTTATTTATTTTTTCAACAACTCACCAACACCCTGCTAAACCTCTGAGGATCTCTCCATTCAGCCCACTCTTGTATTGAACATATACAAAGATTAATCACTTTCCAGAGTGTTCAGCACTCCAGACCTGCCCTGGAGGAGAGGGTGAAGGGTCGAGATTAAGGACGAGTGTGTGGCACGGAACAATTAAAGCTCCTGTGTGCGGAGATCATTAGGGAAGATGGAGTGTGAGGCTCTTCACGAGGAGGACAGCCACTCGAGAGAGCGAGCACTCTGTTGCACTCTGTTGCACACACACACACACACCCCGACCAGATGAGCTTCAGCATCTCTGCCTCGAGAAGATTGCTTCATTTAGAGCCATTAGCGCGCTTACTGGACCATTATCGAGTTGGAAGGTGCTGAAATCCTGAAGTTCATACTATCTCACAGCTAGACTTTGGGTTCACACTAGCTAGCGACAACCTTCATTTTCTACGTACCCGTTCGACACGTAGCTGCAATTTCCACAGCAACATCTGAATCGCAATCGTATGCAACTTAGTTATAACACTATAAAGCGACAAATCCGAACGATTTCCTTGGACGATTCCTCAGACCAATCATATTGCGCCCAATGTTTCTTCAGTTCCTCACTCACAGCTTTAGTTCCAAACTACAATTAGCTCCCATTTCCTGTTAGATGTGCAAAAACGGAAGAAAAACTTACAACCGTGAGTTCGTCTTGTCCTCAAACTTTGAGTAAACGTGTATAGAGATGTTACGAAGAAAAATAAAGCTCCCTGGTCAGAGAAAAGAGATCCCTGGTGTTTCTAGTATGAAGCTAACACATAAATCGAATGAATATAATAACAATATATAAACCATATATATATATATTAAAAACAAGCTACGCCCACGAGCACACAAGCGACAACATTAGCAGTACAAGGGATGTAGGGTCACTGTTTGAGAAAACGCACACACACACCAGTCAACGTAGGTCAAAACTTTCCTATGGCTCAGTGAGATAAATCAAAAATGCGAGCTGTAGCTCATGGTCATAAGGAATGATCTACAGTGTGCATTTTTATCAGACGCTGATAAAAGGCGTCGACTTTGCGAATGAAAAATGACACGAGCCGCGCCACACTCGTTAGTCATAATTCCTGAAACAAAGCAATCTATCTATCCTATCTTCTCCACGATATATTCACGTGCACCATTATTCTAACGTGTTCAGAGTGAGATGTCACACGTGCTGGGACACATTATATACAGCTCGATAGAAGAGAATAGCCGAATAATGAAGGGAGCCCCGAGAGGCCATCGTACTTTATCTACACGAATGGGTTTCATGGATACAGACAGTGTGAAGGAGCAGCGACAGGCGCATTAAATGACCCATGTCTTCATCTTTTATACATTCTGACCTTCCCTCGCCGCCGGGTTCTGCCGTCCCGCCTCGGGGGCTGAGAGGGATATGATAAGGAGATATCGCACATGTCCCCTGCTCTCCACCCATAATTCCCTAAAGCGGCGTATCGGAAAGAGAACACCGTAGGAGACGGATTTATTTATCCTCCCTGCTGAGGAATCTGCTTTGAGTTTAAAAATAGATTTAGAAATATTACATGCACTGAGCATATAAAATGAGATTCTTATTTTGAATACAGGAAAATGTTTCCTCTATTAAAGCCCAGATTTCAACCCTAAAAAAGTTTTTTTATTTATTAAAGAACGACACATACCATCATACCATTGATTTATCCATTTATAGTTACATTTAATGTTGTGAAATAAGTTAGTTCATGTTTAAGAAGCTTGTCATGTTTCCTAGAAATGTCTCCTTACAGAAAACCATCACCATATCGATGATTACACATGTTTTTAATCCGTTTATCTACAATATAGCGTCTGCTGTACAAGTCCCTGTGAATGAGCTGTTACTATAGAAACGATAACGTATTAGAACAAGCGCAGCTATGACGGACCAATCACAATGGTATGACTCACTAATGAACGATCATAATGATATATTTGTTTAATTAAAGGTCAGTGTTATTCGGTGAGTAATAATAAAACAAAAAGCAAAAATCATGTGGAACAAAAGACATAGTTACAAAGGTAGCACAGAACTAAAATATACAAAGTACAAGGCTAGCTTAAATATACAAAGTACAAGGCTAGCATAGAACTTAAGTATACAAGAACAAGGTTAGCATAGAACATGTATACAAACTAAACAGCTAGCTCTAGAGCTAAGTTAAAAATCACAAGCTTAGATCTAAGCAAAAATTGCAAGGCTAGCAAAAAGCTGACTTAGAACGTACAATACTAACAATACTAACATAGTCCAGTAAAAATCACAAGCTTTAAGTATAAAATACAACACGTGAGTTACAGAAACCTGAGTAATTATGTTGGCATAAAACTGAGTACAAAGCTAGCATAAAGCTGAAATCTTAAACACACAAAGCTAGCATAAAGCTGAAATCATAAACACACAAAACTAGCATAAAGCTGAAATCTAACACACACACAAAGCTAGCATAAAGCTGAAATCTAACACACACACAAAGCTAGCATAAAGCTGAAATCTTAAACACACAAAGCTAGCATAAAGCTGAAATCTTAAACACACAAAGCTGAGTATAAGAGTACAAGGGAATTCGACTGCTAAATCTGTGACAAACTTTGCAAAACTTATTCAGAAACAAGAAGCAAAATTAAGAAACACACCAGAAAACATCACTCTAGAAGAGAAGCTTTTATCTGACAGAAAACAAGACTGAAGACGCATTCTTTCCCTGATGTGTTTTTCTCCCGTTTAAGCCAGTTTTAGACTCGGCGATTTCAGCAGTCTTTTAAGATTATTAGTTGTCACACTGTATGGGATCCCATTAAATCTTGGCTGCATTCTCTAACGGACTGTGCTTTAACATCACAAAACACAAGTTTAGCATTGAGGTTAAATATACAAAGTATAAAGCTAGCATATCTTAAATATACAAAATACAAGAGGAGCACAGAGCAACGCAAAAAGTGCAAGGCTAGTGAAATGCTGACTTACAACCTACTGTAAGTGAAAAAAATGACAAGCTTTAAGGTGTGAAACCCGACACTGAGTTATTACGTTAGCATGAAACTGAATAGCAAAGTACAAGGCTAGAATAAACACAACACACAAAGCTAGCATAAAGTTACAGGGTATAAGGCTAGCTTAAAGCTAGAAGTCCACAAAGTGCTTACAGAGTGTTGTAAGAGATATGTTTGGTGCCAAAACAAGACAGCTTATCACCCAAAGAACACCAAACCCATGATGAAGCATGGTGGTGGCAGCGTTGTGCTATGGGCTGCTTCTCTTGTCTTCAGCTGGGACTGGGGCTCTAGTCCAGATAGAGAGAATCATAATAATACCAATGTATTTTGACAAAAAAAACCTGCAGGCCTGCAATTTTAACAGTCTACAGGGGAGTGTATACTTTTGTATATCCACTGTATTTTTATTGAGATCTTCACCAAATATTACAAAAAAATGTGAAAGTCATGACCCCACTTTAACATAAACTCGGAACTTGTAGCACAATAATGTGATTTACTTCAGCAACTGGAACAGACTTTCGCTGCCACACACACACACACACACACACACACACACACACACACTGAGAAGAGTCTCTTTTAACTGACTAGACAGAGAAAAGCCCTAAATTCAGTGTTTTACAAGCCGAGCGGTCGCAGCGTCGACCCGTGGGGGATACCTAATGCACATCTGAATAAAGAGACTCGCACTTTCCAAAAACCCATCAAAGTGAGTCAGGGAGAAAATGGAGACGAGCCGAACGGGGAACGGCGTAGCAGAGCAAGCGCTGCCATGGCTCATTTCACCGACTCCAGCGACGAGGACATGCCGCAGAGCCGAGCAATTAGACCGACGTCCTCAAAGATCAGGGCAAATAAAGCACACTGCTACAGCGAGTCACATCACGGCTCCGTTCCACGCCTCTGCTACAGGACGAAAACACGACTGTTTGCTGAAGAGGAATTTATTTAAGAGCTTTTCAGAGATAAATGATAACTTACAAACATCCTTAATATCCTCATGGTATCCTTACAGAAAAGTTTTTTATTTTTATTTTCACGTGATTTTTACAAATGATTCACTTCTTTCATGTGACTTTCAGATGATAGTTTTTCAAATGATTCATTTTTTTCACATGTGACTTTCACAAGATTCATTTATTTTTTATATGCAAGTTTTCAAATGATTCATTTCTGTCTATATTTGAGTTTTTCAAACGATTTATTTATTTTTATATGTGAGTTTTTCAAATGATTCATTTATTTTCATATGTGAGTTTTTCAAATGATTCATTTTTTTCATGTGAGTTTTTCCAAATGATTCATTTATTTTTATATGTAGTTTTTTTTTAAATACAATTAATTTATATTTTCACATGTTAATAAGTGCATGGGGTTTCATTTTTCAGAGATGATTTTCTCACATCATTCATTTCTTTTCACGCGTTCATATTATTCACATGATGTGTTCACACATGCAATTTTAGGGCATAACGTTGAAATGAACCTTCATGTTTTTCAGGTGATCTTATATTACTCACAAATAATCACGTGAAATGGAGGAGATGTTACCATGAGGGCATTACAGCACACACAGACACACAGACACACACACGGAAGGTTTCATACCGCGCTGAAGATCCATGCGAGGATCATTGTCATGCTCGCTAAGCTGCTATTGTTCATAGTTGAACAATGAAAGTTTGTTCATGCAGCGTGGCGAAATTAAACACGTAATTTGGAAACACAAACAATAATCATCAGCGCGATCAGATACGGTTCAGGAAGAGGGCGTGCAGCGATGAGATTGCACGCCAGTGCCTCAGAATTGCTATTGATTTTCAAACAACGGCATGAGAAGCGGCCGCCGTGCCTGAAGAAATAACAGAGCTGTGTGTATAGACTGGAGTTGCGTTAGACGAAACACGTTGTCTTGATTATGTTGCGATTACATCCTCGTATGGGAGAAGATTTAATGAAAGTCCTTTCTCTTAGCCGCCTTCGTGTGATTGAATTACCTTGGCATTTCGAAGCAGATGAAAGCGATTGAAATTGCTTTGCTGTGGAAACCCAGACAGATAACGAGGTATTGTCTCTTGGCATGGGAGATGAAGTCAGAAATGATATAAACTGTAGTTAGGAGTGATTCTGACAGCTGTGTAAATGCACTCTTTCATCAATATTACAGGGAATTTTGGGAGGCTTCGGATACACCCAGTCATGAGGAACTTTTAATCCATATCAGGGATTAATCCACACTGACACTGGTGTCGGGTTTCGGTCCAATAAAGTTATTTACTCGTAAAAAAATGCTCCGATATCACATGATACTACGTGACGTATAAGCGTGGTGTACGTTGTCACGCTAACAAACAGGACAACACTTGAGAAGTTGCACTTTGTTACTATACATCAGTATTATTTTGGTGTATTTATACTTGAGAAAGTTAAATACTTGTACTCTTAATTACATTTCCAAGAAAAAAAAAACTTTATTTCTTACATTTTTAATTTAGACCTTCAAAGTTCAATTGAATGGGCTCAGTTTAGCATCCAATCATTTAGCATTTTATTTTAGCATCCAGTCCAATTGATCAAGAAATAAACAATCTCAAATCTCAAATCGTGCCAGTTAGACAGCGGCCGTGACCTTCTCATTCTACACACTGCTAGTTAGCACTATAGCTTTCTCAGTGTGTGTTTGAAGATGAATCCACTGGACTGCAGTGTTGAGCTTGAGGATGAGCGCTCCTGGTCCTACCTCAGCAAAAAGCTTCAATATGCCGGAGTAAGCCAAGACTTAAAAAATGAGGTGTTTCCTTTTGCCTCCTTAGAAGGCATGAACTCCATTAAAAAAACTTAATTAAAAAAAAAAACATGTTAAGGTAAGTTTGCTAACATTAACTGGTTATACTTAACAAGTTATCCTGATTTCTTTGCTAACGCCAGGTTAGACTAGCATCGAGTTCAGTAGTGAAGATAATTTGCTCGGCAGTTGCTATAGAACAAAAATCATCTTGTAACAGTTTTGGATAAGAAATAAAAGTTACTTTACACATGAAAACATGACATTAACTTCTTTTTCTCAGTAAAAATATTTACTTTTTAATAGTTGAGTATGTTTAAAAGTAGCAACTTTTTTACTTTCACTTGAGTACACAGTGTGGATGAGAGAAGCTGCTGCACATGAGAGTGAGCACATCACTTCTGCGAGCACTGAGCACTTCCTTTCCCCTCACTCGCCAAATAGAAATACATAATATACAGTATATTCTCACTTTTCTCAAAAAGTATGTGAGTGCAAATGTGCAAGATTGCCAGCAAGATTGGGAGCTAAACATTGTGTTTTACATCAACCAATCAACATCAATTTTCTAAGGAAATTAAGAAAAAAACCTAAAATCTTCTCAGCTGACTTTTATGGACATTCCAAAAATATTTCCAAATAACAACTAAAAAATAATGAACCTAAAACAGACACACAGAATGAGATTATCCCCAGCTAGCTAGTGTGTAGTATCAAAACACATCACGATGCAATGACTCTTGCCTTGCCTCAACATATTTGACCAATAATAACCCCAGCCCTTTTCCAGCATCTGCTTCACTTTGAAACACTGCAGTAAAATTACCAGACGAAACTTTTTCCATACAAATGTTTGTGATGAGTTTTTCACTTCTTTTGCGCGATGATTTTTTCTTGTTTTTAATGAGAAACTTCGGCGAGCGTGTCAGCGAGACGCTCTGGTTCTCTTTTGGTCCCATTATTTTTAGCATCTTTTCAATTAGTCTCATGGAAACACCTTTCGAAACCTGACACATCAGCTCAACCGCATGGAAATGAAAATTACACTCGTGTTAATATCAATTACTTCAAAGAGAGCAAATTATAGTCCTCGCTCATGAGCCGCACGTGTGAGATAAAATATGCACGACGTTATGCGAACGCTCGGCACGTAATCTGAAGAGTTCTCATACGGCTGTCAAAAGTCATCAGGGAGATCTTACACTCATGCGTAGGATATAATAGAATGTTATATGTGTGTTGCAAAAATAAAATTAACTGCTTTATGAGCCGTGTGCTAATGGACTGCATCTCCACTTCAGCCTGGGCGTGCATAATAATGCCTCATACCACAGCGCTGCTGCATTCTGGATTCTGATTGGTCAGAAGGTGTTAATTAATATTCTATAACAGAAGCTCGGACAGCAACGGCTCATTCGCAGGGACGTGTACGGCAAACAAACACAAACAGATACAGATTTTTTAAAAAAACGTGATGTGGTGGAGCTTTCTGTAAGGAGATGTTTATTTCATATTTATGGAAGGAGTCTCCAGTGTCAGCGCTTACGTAACAGTGCGTTAGTCCTACACCGTGGGAAATCTTCAAGACAAAGGAGTTTACATTTTGCAGTTTCCTCACTTCAAGAGAGAGAACAAAAAGAGAGCCTGGTGTAACTATGTAACTATAAATGGATAAAAAGTACGACATAAATAAAACGCTGACATTTAGTATGTGGTATAAAAGGAATTCAATTTAGGAATTTTGGGACATGATGTCATTAGAAAACAGTCACAGTTATAGTAACACCACTTCATTGCTGATTATTTTCCTATAAATGCATGCCATGAAGTGATTTAGTCCTTACGTATCACTTCCTGTCAGATTCAGTGCTGCATGTATTCAGGCGTCAGACGTCCCTCTGTTTCCTGTGTACATGTGGAACTTTTTTTGGCGTGATCCTTGTTGTTCTGGTCGTTCCTGCACTGTTTCTGTTACGAGATTTATTGCGATCATTTCAAACAAAAAAAATGTCGGAGCGTCTGGATAAATTGACCCAAGCGGTTGTGATGGGAAAGGTCAGCGATCGTTCGACCACCTGAGAGGAAAAGGGAAAAAAAAACGCCTAATATTCCACAGTGGAGGTTCTGTTTATTAAAAGAACAATCACTGGAAGTGAATCAAATCATTAAAGCGACTCATCTGTAGAGACATGTGGTGATTATTATTATTTTTTTTGCTCTGGATTTCAAGGACTTTTCCTTTTTATGTGACGCTGGTAAACAGCTGGAGTAAACACAACAAGCCTTTGTTTGCTTCTTTTTTCTGTAAGTCCTGCATGCAAATGAAATGAATTCAAACTAACATAAAGCCCTTGAAACTCTGCAGCTTGATGCATAGAGCGTGTGCAATATAACATCAAAAAGCACTGGCCTACTTTAGCAACGCCGAGATATTTATTTAATTTTTAATTTACGAAAAATAATTAGTCATGAAGTTCACTTTATTCTTTGTTCTGGTTCCATTTGCGGATTCCCTTTGTAGCGGGGAACGCAGGAGCTCGGCTCATTTCTCAGTCCCTTTGGCAGCGTTCACAACGGCGTCCAGGATGAAAAAAAAAAACAGCCATGTGCTGGTTATTCTAAGGATATTTATATATATATATATATATATATATATATATATATATATATATATATATATATATATATATATATATGAGAAATTCTTCTTGAGTTCCTTAGTCTGTCCCTTATAGCTTCTCTGTAGATCCCCACAACAGATTAATGAAGAATCATCACTTCAAAATAAACTCTCAAGTTCAACTCCTGAATCAATGTTCTCCACTTAGAGCCTTATTGAATCTGTTGAACAATTACAGTATATAGTACATATGAAAAAGGTTCCTCAGGGGTTCTTTGAAAACTTAATGGTCCTAGGAATATTCAATGACTTCCATTTATCAGAAGAACCATCTAAAGTTCCCCCAGAGAGCCAAACCCTGGGAAACCTTTTACTAGATCTAACCGTTTTTCTTAATAAAAAAATAAAAATCCTAAAGTAGTGTATGCCTAAACAATGATCCTTCCCTAAAGGGTTCTGTGTGTTTGACCATCTGAGGAACCCTTAAAGATTCTGTGGAGAAGCCTAGTAAGAAGTACTGTATCAGAAAAAGGTATCAAAGGTTCTACAAAGAAACTTGGTTCTTGGACAATTCTACACAAAATTGGTTCTTTGACTTTTTTCTTTGAAAAAATTGTGAAGAGGAAATTTGATGACTTCTACATAGAACCTTTCAGGGATCCACCCAGATCGTTCCAAAGGGTTCTACAAAGAATCGTAGTCAAAGTCTACTGAACAGTTGTAAACACTAGGGTTCTTCATGGGTTCCTTGAATAGTTAATGGTTTTGGCATTCTGAATGGGTTCTAATTAAAACCTTTTGTGAAAAGGAAACTCTGTATTGTGGAGTTTCTCCAGAGATCCAAACTAAAGAAAACCTTTTTGGGTACTAGATCCTGGCTTGTGGAAATCTAGCAGCCTAATCTAGTGTATGCTTAGTGGGTTATTTTACCATAAATGGTTCTTTGTTTTTGATCTTCTTTAGTGGTTCTGTGGAGAACACTAAAAAGGATCATTTCAGAAAAAGGTTCCGTGTGGAAACTCCTGTAGAAATGGTTCCACCTAGAGCCTTGGTTCTACTAAGACATATTAATGCAACATAGAAACTTTTAGGTTTGCACTAGACAAACTAAAGAAAAAAACTTTCAGGGAACCTGAGCTTTCTTTTTCAACAAAGAACATTAATTATATTGACTTTTGGACAAATAGTAGAAAACGGGTTCCTCAAAAGTTCTTTGCTTTTGTCAGTTCTACAGTTATGATATGCTTCCAAGACTAAGGTTCTTTAGTTTATCCTTCTGTGGGAACCCTAAGATGTTCTGTGTAGAACCCTAAAATTTCAGAAAAAAAGTTAAAAAACCCTAAAAGTTGAGAAAAAGTTCCAAGTAGAAACCCATTTAGAAGTTGTTCCCAGTTAGACCCTTGGTTCTATTTTATTCAAGGACTCTTGGACAGTGTGCATTCTTAGAAAGTGGGTTCCTCAAGGGTTCTTTAGTGATGAACGTTTTGGCATTTTGAAAGCGTTCTACAGGAAACCTTTTGTTAAAGGAATCTTGTTGGCTTGTAAATAGAACAAACCAAAGAAAAACCAAAGAAAACATTTTAGGGCATAAAATTTTTTTAATTAATATAGCATCCTAATCTAGAACCTCAGTCAAAGATTTTTAAAAAATGGTTTCCTTGGGGTTCTTTTATAGTTTACGATTTTAGGTTCTAAAGGGGATGTAACTGAAACTTGTGGAGGAAAAGGAACATTGTGGAGATCTATGTAGAACCCTTAAAAACCCCTTCAGCAGGAGTGTCCTGCTATCAGAGAGGGTTCTGAACATTTGAGGAGCCCTTGTTTCTAAAAGTGTGTGTGTGTGTGTGTGTGTGTGTGTGTGTGTGTGTGTAGAATATATAGAAAGCATGGTGTGTTATTTTGCTGTATTACTTTATTATTGCAGGTTGTTCTTCTTCAAGCTGTAATATTGGATCGTTTGGAGTTTGAGTGACAGCTTCATGATGAGTGTGTGTGTTACAATTACTGACTATAGCCCATCTGTTGCTTTGCACAAAGTATTTGCACCCCTCTACTTTTCCCATCAGTGTGTAGGAACCACCATGGGATCACTACTTCAGTAGCTATATAGTAGAAGCTTCTACCAGAACTAAAAATAAAAAAATGCTGGACAGGCCACACCTACAAGCAACAATAGCATCGATCACTACACGCTGACATGAGACAAACTACAAGTGACACGATGACTCGCTAGTGTAAATGTAGAGTTCTTCCTCAAGGTGAATTTTTTTGTGTTGTCGTATATATATGTATATTTATAACTGGTATGAAGATAATATGTCCTAAACGAATACGAATTGGGATACGAACAATAGGTGAAGTATTTGGTTGTGATTTTTTTAAAGAAAGCTTACCAGAATTATACAAACAAAAAAAAAATGTTTTTTTGTTTTAATGTTGAGCTCATGAGGAGGGTTCCCAGGTTTTAGCAAAATTCCCACCCCCAACTACAATTAAAAACACGGACAAAAAACTTGAAACCAGCCCAAAATGTTCGGTCGAAGAAAAAGTAGACACATTTTTTTTTTTTGACAAGTTAACTGGGAGTGCGTTTCTGATTTGTAGTATCTGCAATATGCGGATATCATGCATGGAACCTGGCAACCCTGCTCACAGGATACTTAATAAAACTCATGCCTTGATTTTCATTGTTCATAAATGATCATTCTTCAACATTATCAATGAAAATCTTTTCATGGAAACTCATACGGTCATTAGAATGAAATGCAGCTGACTCCATTTTGGCTCGTGGCAGCACTCCGAGTGCGTTCCCAGATTTATAGCAGATTTATAGATCTTCCTGAAACGTAACAAATACAACAATAATCAGATGTAAATCTGATAAAATATTATTAGATAGCTATTTGTTGTCGAATGGAGCCGAAATAGCAGTTTTTTGATAAAGATGTTGTTGTTGTTGTTTTGAATGATGTTCTATAGAAGATAGAACGCTTTCCAGAAAGTTCCACAGGACATCTAGTTCAGCACTTCCTGCAAATGAAAAGATTTGTTGTGATAAAGTGCGAAAACTTCTAGTACAGACCACGCCCACTCTTGGTTTTAATCCGAACACGAAAACAGATACGAGTATTAACAGATCCAGATAATGGCACTGTGTTGCACCCTTAATGTATACGCGTATATAGGTGTATATACGGTGCAGAGAGGATTGTGTAGGATTGTGTAGGATTGTGTAATTGTGCAGCTGAGAGCTTTTCACACTGTCAGGAAGCGAACTGCAGGATGATTATATGTTTGCCTCCAAACCGGTTAATGAAAGTGGAGGCAGCGTTACCCGCCCCTCAGCCGCAGCCTCTGGACCGGCCGTGACCTCTGCACCAGAACCCGGCTGCGATTCAGCAGCTCGCAGCTCCACCAAAATAATTAGATGTGAAGTATGTGAACTCAACTCGCAGCTCGTTTGTGAGCTTTTGCGTGGAGAGAGACGCTGAGGAGGATCAGAGGCTGTGAGGAGGAAGAGGCTGAATTACACAAATCTCCATCTCCCACTGTGCATCATGGGATTTCCATTTATTTATTTATCTGACTAAATTTATTAAAACACCTTGTGGGCTGGTGTTTATGCAAAAATAACGAGTTATTAATAAGCAGTTTCAAAGTCTATAGGAAACTGATGTTTTGTCTTGCAGTTTATTGGTTTTTTTTCTTTGTAATTATTTAATTATCATTTGAAACATTTATGCATTGTTCTATTTTGACTAAATTTATTAAAATAACTCATGGGTTGGTGTGAAAATGCAAAAATAATGAGTTATTAATAATGAGTTCCGAAGTTTAGAGGCAATTGATGTTGTGCTCCTGCAGTTTATTAGGACTATTATTTTAATCATTAGCATTTCTTCTATTTTTTTTTCTATTTTGTTATTTTTGTTTCTTGTTTTCCAATGTTATTTATTTATTTATTTATTTATTTGACTACATTTAAAAAAAAACACCTAATTAGTAATTCTCTACATGAAAAAAAAAAAGATTTAATAATAATCAGTTTATAGGATATTGATGCTTTTCTTCTGCAATTTATTGTTTATTTTATTTTATTTTATTTTATTATTTATACATTTATGGATTGTTCTTCCATTTTTTGTTCCTTTTTTTTTTACTTTATTTTATTAATTCCTTTTTATTTTTGCATTTGTCTGCATCTTGGACAATTTGTAGACAAAAAAGAGTGATTATTTTTATTTAATTAATTCATTTATTTCTTAACATTTACAGATGTTTCTTCCATGTTTTTGCTCGAGGGAAATTTCTGTATTTGATTATGTTTATGTAAACTCCTATGTGGAAACTGTTTAGGAAAAAAAAAATAGTTTTTTAAGTTTTTTTTTTTTATATTATTTATTAAGCTGCTTGTTATTATATATTGATTAATTAATTTACCTACCTACATGTTTAATAAGTTATTATTATTAAATAACAAGCAAACTTAAAAATAATAAAAAATAAACTTAAAATCCTAAAACTATGAAATACTGACAGCTACACTAGTTATTTATTTATTAACAACTCATGTGTACTTGTATTTTTTTATTATTTTTAATTATTAAGATTTCATAGACTTTTATAAAATTGCATGTAAATCTATTTATCAGTTATGTACATTTCTCAAGAATGAGCTCTCTCACACACACACACACACACACGCACACACACAGACAGGGATCTGATGTTTCTTGTGTGTTCTGTGATTTTATGAAAAAAAAAAGAAAAACATGTTAAAGAGTTGAAAGGTGCTGCTGCGTGAAGGCCGCCGTTTCCTGAGCGTTTCTCATGGCAGGAAGTGTGTGTGTTATGATCTTATCTGATGTTTTGTCATGGTGGATAAGTAAGAACAAAGAACAGACACATCCACGTGAAACCCTGGAGACGGGAAGCGTTTAAACACCGTAACTCCACCGGCATCGTGAGGCTTTAGGGCTTTAGGGCTTTGTGACGAGCGCCACAGTGACATCTGCACAAATCTGCGTAATAAACAATAAAACATTCCTGTAACACAACTCACTTCTCAGCTTTCACGATGGTTCAGGGTGGATTATTAGAGTGTAGCGTGCTCCTGGCTAGCACTGCATAAAAATAAGGAGATGAAAAAAATGTGTAAATATAAGAAATTTTAATAAATGCATGCATTTAAACACGTTTAATAAATGTGTAAATATGAGATGAACAAATCTGTAAATATAAGAGATGAAAAAATGTGTAAATATTAGAGTTAAAAAAAATATGTAAACATAGGAGATGAAACAAAATATACAAATACAAGAGGTTAAAAATGAGTAAATATAAGAGTTTAAAAAATTGCTTTCAAAAAAGCTTACTGTATATTTCAATTCTTTTTCCAAAGCTAAATATTTCACAACTTGAGGAAATGTTACAGATTAATATGTCACATGATCCCTCAAAATTTAGATCAGGTTGTATCTAAGATGAGTCATTTATTTTCTCAGAATCAGCGCAGACCTCGATAAATTCACATGCCATCCAAATGGATTATTAGCTCTAATTAGCTTTATAATAAGTCCACAAAATTCACTTACAATAAGACTTCCTATAAGTCTATAAGATTGTAATTCTTGCCAAACTGCTGTGATATAAGAGGAATAAAACACTCTGTGCCATGCTGTTATAGGAAAATAATCCATTTCAGGGTGATGTGATAAAGCGGCGTTACTGCTACTATCCAGAAGTTGATTATTTTTCTATAACAGAACATCCTGAAGTGTTTTATTCCTCTTATACAACAGCAACTTGCTGATAAACTTGCCACATTAGCTTTGTAGCTTAAATTAAAAAAAGAAGAAATCTTCAGCCAGGAAACCGGTCTCAGCTGATCGACAACGTTTACAAAAAAATGAACATAAATTACTTGTTTTTTAAATGAATTATCTGGGAAGTCTGATGGGAGTAGTTGATGCAAAGATAAATGTTGATGCTACTGTTAAACTCAAGAGTATTCTTTGTGGTTAGCTTCATTCTCTTCTGTAATAGCCTCATGATGTTCCTGGGCTTTTCACAGAATCCTTATGAAAACGTTTCCTGAGAAGGGAAAAAGAGCACAAGCTGAAGGACTTTCAAGCGGTCAAGTGGATCTTACCTTTTGGGAGCTACCGTAAACGTCTGCAGAAATGGTCTGTTTTTTCTTCTAATTCTTCAGAAATATACGTCACTAATACCTTTTCGCACTGAGCCAGAGCTGGATGAGGACATTCTGGACAGAGCTCAGACGTAGTGGGTGTTTCAAGTGTTGGTAAATTGCAGGGGGTCACGAGGGGCTTTTCAGCAGCGTGGACGATGCTGCAGTGGAGCTACACGTGGCCGTGACTCAGCGCCAACTGCTGCTGTGATTTTTTTGCAGAAGAGGTCATTAATTCCAGGTCACAGCACAGTGTGTCGATGGCTGTTACATCGACTCAGTTAGCTGCTTCATTTTTGGTGTTAGTCTCTGAGTGGAAGTCATTTTGTGAAGTACTTTCCAAAGGGACATTTTCTTCCTGCTTGGCATGGAAACAGCAAAAGTCATTTATTTCATTAAGTCATAAAAAATATGCTATTACTCCTTATACCACAGCGCTGGTGAATTCTCGATTCCTATTGGTCAGCTCAGTCACATGGACTGATGTGGTGAAGTTTTCTGTAAGGAGACGTTTATGTAATGTTTATGTTTATGTTTATGGAAGGAGTCTCCAGTGTCAGTCAGACACTTTGTAACAGTCAGAGGTAAAGCTGTAACTTTAAGTTTTCTGAAATCTTCAGGACAGAGGACTTTACGCTTCTTTGCGCTTTCTCTTGTACATGACAAGCTGCCTTATTAACTTTGAGAAGGAAAAAAAGATGATGGTGAAGGAGCGATGTTTATATGGTATGGTGGAAGAGGAATTTTCCGATAACATCACCACATGGAATGTTTTATTCCTTACATATTATTCAACTGATCGTAGCATTTCAATTAAAACAGGCCCAGCATCCAGCCTATACTATAATAAAAAAAGAGTTCCTCATGGGTTCTTGATGGTTCAGTTTAGTCTTGTTAGGGATTTAGATAGGGGTCTAAAGAGACCTTCAGGAATTAAAATACTAGAGAATTTAAATTATCCAGGATTGGTAGCTCAGTGAGGGTCCAAATGCTTCCCGTGGCTGTGATATATATATAAAGAACCTAAAAGATTCCTGCTTTAACATTTTTACTTAACAGGAAAATAAAATTGTTAAATCTCGGGATCGTGGCTTCCTTTCCTTGTCACTTTTCAAATAATCTGCCATGCCTTTGAACCACATCGTCAACTGAGCCCCCACTCCGAACTCCCTGCATGTCCTCTTCTGAACGTCTAGCTCCTCTCCGAGCTCCTCGATGAGTCACCGTGAACAAACCCTCGCCCAGACGGACACTGATTCACAGCGACAAAAGCCGGTGACACATTGTCAAGCTGGATGCCTGGCGACTACCCATCATCCCTCGGGAGCGCCCGGAGTGCGCGGTCACGGCCGATGGGAGCTGGAGCGGAGTTTTTAGAACACAAAAGGTAGGCACTGACAGATATAGAGCTAACAGCTGGGCCTGTTAGGGTGGATGGAGAGCGAGCAGAGCTTCCTGCTGTCTCCTCACGGCATCCTACATCCTGCTTACAGGCGCCGGAGGAACGCCGGGGACACGTCTGCTTCCTGTCACCTTCCACGCTGCATTATGGGTATGGAAAAGGTAGCGAGCCAGAATAAAAGCCATCGAATGCGGGTTTATTACATATCAACGTCTCAGCGTCACAGCTCCGGGAAATATGCCATAGAATGAGGTGCAAAAAACACAAAATATTTATTGTCTGGGTTTCATCATGAAGACTTTCGTTCTTCAGAGATGAAAGTAAAAACACATGCATTACTACATGTATGCACAAAAGAAGAGCATTGTGCATGGAAAAAAGGGGTCCAATGTGCTTTAACCAGACCTTTGATCAAGACAGATATCATCGGTGGGAAAGCAGCGAGCTTTTAGCCACCAACAAGCGTCTGTTTCATGTCAGAGGAACCCGAGGTTAAAGGTGCAAGAGCTACAAGCTCTGGAGAGCATCCATAACTCTTGTGTGGGAACCAAATGAAACACACAAATATAAATATAACTCTACAAACTTCCTGCTAATATGTTAAAAGTAATAATAAAGGAGAGATATTCTCACCACGGGAGAGGATCGTGCCACCGAGAGTGAAGAATAAATTACAGCACCATGGGATTCTTTTTATTCGACTCATTAGCCTGTGCTATTATTAGGCCGCCATTAACATCTGCTCGTGTCATGTGTTTAAGCTTTGATGTAATGAGAAGCCCCGTAACATATGACTTATTAATTTTGCATCAGTGTCCACGTTTACGAGAATATCGCCTCAACCAGGTGTCTCCGAGAGGGAGATATTGTTATTCATGACACACTTAGCGTGCTATAGATCACGGCTGGAAAGGAACAATCTTCGGTAATGGATTTCGGAGAAAACTTTCAGGATAAAGAAACTTTTCGGATATGGAATGACTGTCGTGCTTTGTAAATTGTAGCTAGTTGAATGTTTTTAAGAGAATTCTTATTTGTTTGTTAACATACATAAACAGCGCAGCTGTTGTTTTGTGTAGTAATTGCAAATTGCAAAGTAAATGGTGTTAATAAAAGATCAACTGCATCATATTTACGCTTTCTCCATATTTAATTGCCCTAGATGTCAAACAAATGCATCCCTGCGTTTGGTTAATCAAATTTTAGAATCAGAATTGTGCATTTTTCCCATTTCTGTCACGCCTTCTGTTAATATGTTATAAGTAAGTTGAAATTTAGCTCGCTTGCTGAAACTTTTTATGACAATATTTATTGTTTTGTGCTTAACCTAACACGTAAACCATGTATTACAGTGTTACAGTGTATAAACCTGTGTTTCACTGTTTCAGCATCAATCTTTACAATTCCTCCTTATTTAATCACCATAGACATCAAACAAACACATTTTCTAGTTTGTTTAATCACAATTTATTGTTTATAAATAGCACTAAACAGTCATAATCGTACATTTTCCTATTTCTGTTTGAAAGCTACTAGCAAGATAAATACATGTTGAAGTGAAGGAGGAGAAAAAATCTGGCTTTATAAAATAAAATGTCATTTTTTCCCAATTGCTAAGTTAATCATTTTCAGTGGAACTCAAACTTTCATTGTTTTATTTCCTACACCTACTATTAATACATTACATAATAATATAATATAATATATGTCAAGATTTTGTGGATAGTTGATTGTGCCTTAAATAATTTAATTAAATGATCATTCATTTAGCATATTTCCAGCAGGATCCTCAAACCAAATTAAATCAAGATGCTATCATATTTTTAGATGTTTAACTTTGTTCGAGGTAATATCATTAACCAGGGTTGCAGGTTTTAGCAAAAAACTGGCATCGGAAAAAGAGAGGAGCAGTTTTCTTCTTTTTCTCAGAAACAGTGTCACCGTGGTGCGCACGCATTTCTGATGTACGGAAATTATCCACTCCATAATCCCCCTTTCCCTCTCCCAATCTTCATGATACATATATCTTACAATAGAAATGGTTCTGTAAATCATACACACACTGTCTGCACTTACACTTTGCCTTTGTTTGCAGAAATGTATTCAATTTATTTCTGATTATTTGCTATTAAACAAGATCTTCACCTTCTTCTCCCTGCTTCTCCCCCAAGCATGGGGCGGCGTGATTCCTGCCCCAATGGGCCTCTACTAACGCTTGTTGCAGTTCCCACTTTTGACCACTAGGTGCAATAATAACAATAATAACTCTATGAGCATGCTGTTGTATGATTGCGCAACATCTAGTAAGGTGAGCGAATGGACAGATGATTGGTTTATATCTGTCAAATAGCACATTTAATCATTCATTTTAAATCTTTTTTTCACTCAGAAATTCATTTATTTATTTTTTTTAAGTAGACACATAAATACATCTATAGCAATGTTATTGTTCTGACTAAGCTGTGCAAAGTATTTACCACACAGCCACGTTTACCAAATTCATAACAATTTACACAACTCACAAATTTCAGAATGATTAAGTTTAAAGTGAGATTTAACAAAATTCCTTTCCAGTCAGTTTCAATATACAACTTTACTTACACAAGTTGTTGCTCTGCTGATTTTCCCCTCACCTCAGACTCAGAGGGAAATCAATTTAAGGTGCGTTGGCTTATTAGACAGTCTGCTGGGATCTTTATTTATTTAATAGAAGTGTATTAAATAAAGATTAGGCAAAGGATTGAAATAAAAATAGGGGGAAAATAAAGCTCAGGGCTGTAATAAAGACAAAAGCAAGCAGAAGTTCCTGCAGAAAAACTCGCTTAAGATGAACCATGAAGAAAAAGAAAGATTACAGCTCTGAAATAACCCACAATAATTATATCTACAGTATAGGATTATCAATAATCTGTGCAGTTATCAGTAAACAGCATACTGTGATATCCTAAATACACACCTGGATTTTATCTCAATAATCATTTATTCATCACATTTATTCTGCTAATCTTTCATTTTTCTACAGAATGGACTGAGAAAATGATTGTCTCCGTATTTGAATCAGAATAAAAACAGCTCAAACTTTCAAATAATTATAGACTCATGTCACTTCTGCATAAATCCACCTGACAAGAAGTACAACAGGACAAATTAAAATTAAAATGTAGAAGGAAAACCCTCAGCGTTGCACGGTTAGAGGAAAGTAATCAGCGACGGGGTGGTGTGATGAAGCTGAGTTACTGTTACCTCTCTGAAGTTGATTGTTTTCCTGTAGCAGCACATCCTGAAGTGTTTTATTGCTCTTATTCCACAACAATTACAATAGTTTATTTATTAAAGAATGGGACATCATACTTTTTCTCTGCTTGTAAGTAACATTTAATGTCATGGAATGTCCATGAAATGAGTTATGAGCTGTTGCTATAGAAACAATAACATATTAGGACAAGCGCATTAATATACAGTAAACCTGTGATGTGCAGCTGCACTACTGCCAGACATTTAACCAACAACTTTTATACCAAGCATATGGAATAAATGTAAGGCATACGGTATGAATCGATTTATTGCACTGATGTGTATACTCAAGAAGCTCACTTTCATGCAGATTCACTTTGACACTGTAGCTTTAATTAAAAAAAGAATGCAAATGGCGTTTTTAATGAAGAAGGCGTTGCCATAGCGATGTGTGACCTGGTGAAAAAATGAAGCTGGACGGGAGTTAATGAATTGCAGTGCAACGGTCCGAGAAACCTAGGAGGTGCTGGAGATAATGCTATGCTCCAAATATAAAGCTAATCCTAAACCTACAGACAACCTGCACTTCCTGTATCATTCTACATTTACATTTATTCATTCAGCAGACACTTTTCTCCAAAAAGCGACTTACACATGAGGAAATACAAGCAATCTGTGCATGACCTCTGACCTTTAGAAAAGAAGCGACTTTACTCAGCGCTACAGAGAAGACCTTTATAATGGTGTGTGTGTGTGTGTGTGTGTGTGATGTTAGTTGGTCATCTTGCCATCGTCCTTCATCAGCTCAGTGGGAGATGAAGTCCATCTCACAACCACTTAACACACTCACACACAAACACCTGGGTCTGTTGGCACCTTGTACACATCTCAGGGTGAACGTGTGTGTGTGTGTGTGTGTGAGTAAGGTGGCAGTGATTGAGTTGATCATCATGGATGCTCCAGGCCACACGTCTAAAAACTAAGTTTTAAATCTTTTTAAAAGCCCTGCTTTACGTGACGCGCGTCTGACGCTTCGGTGAGTTTAGCTTCAATCCCTCGGGATGAAAAAAAAACAGAAGAAAAATAGCAACACGCCAGTCAGCGGGGAGCTCACAGACGCACAGAGCTGGAAATTAATAAAATAATAAATGACTAGAGAGAAGACAGAATAATGAAGCAATTGATAAATCCAACACTGTGGTGTTTTCTTTTTTTTTTTTGGTAATTTTTTTATAGACTCATATTAGGGAAATTGTCTTTGTATTATTTATCAAATAGCTTATCGCTTTTTAATTGCCTCTTTATAGCGTCATTTATCAAATCATTAGTGTCTCCAGTAATGGCTTTATCAAATGATTCTTGCATTTTATATTTTCTTATTCACTATCAATACACCCAGTATAATAATTAAAAATAAGTAAAGATAAATAATAGTAATAATAATAATAATACAGTTGTATGCAAAAGTTTGGGCGCCCTGGTCAAATGATTTATTTTATTATCATTATTTATATATTTTTAAGTGAAAAGAAGTAATCACAAAGTGCTGCAGCACAGCAAACTATTTTATTTAAAAAAATAATTATTTCACACACTCTTCCTTGGCCAAACTATATATATATATATATAGACACAATAAAATATACAATAAAAAATAAATTAGAGCTGTTTATCATTTAGAATTATTATTACTGAACATCACAAGCAGCTCCATAATAGATTATGTATGTATATACATTATATACAGTTATCTCACATGTGTTTAGGAGTTCTGTAATTTCGTTGTCCAACACAATGACAGAAAAACTCCTGAATCTTGATGTCACAGTGGTGTCGCTCTCACACAGGTCTGTAGGTCTGTTTTCATCTTTTGTCTCGCATATTCGCCGTAATCTGTGTCACGTCTTTAATACAGCTCATATCATATGAGTGTGTTTTGCCTCCATGACTCACTGGTGAGCATTTCTAACGTGGGTTTGGTCAGAAATGGCTGCTGGACCCCCGGCTCCTCTACACAGAGGGAGGGAGAGAGGTCCTGCACAACACTGTCCCCATGTGGAAGAGCATCAGATTACACACACACACACACACACACACACACACACACACACACACATGGTCCGATGGGAAATCAGGAACTGAACTGAATTAAATTATTTATTTATCTTTTTTTATTTATCCCCAACTGAGCGATTGGCTGCAATTGGCATATTGACCATCATCACATAAAAGACAGACGTGTGTACAATCAGCAGCAATCTGAGTAAAGTGCAGGGCGTGGTTCAATAAAAAAATATAAATATATAATCAACTTTATTTTTAGAGCATCATTCATATATTTAAAGGCAGCTCAAAGAGCTTTAGAAAAAGAAAATCAAATAAAAAAATAATAAAAAAACAGCATAAGAAAATCAGAAAAATATAAGAGAAAGAAAAAATTGAATAGTAATTCTGAAAATAAATATATTAAAAATATTAACTTTCAAAATAAATAACTAATTAAAGATAAAATAATAATAATAATGATAAGGGAATGGGTAAAAAAGCCATTTGTAGTTTTTTTTAATGAAATTTAGTATTTTTAATATAATATTTTCAATCCCGTCCACTTCCGATTGAATTCTGATCACCAGCCAGAGCTGCGATTTCAGCAACAAGCAACAATTTAAATGAAATTTTCTCAATTCTATGCAAATTAGATACGGCGCTGTAAAACAACAAATCCGTTTCTTCAGTTTCTGCGCTCACAACGTTAGTCGCTGCCTGTGATTAGCTCCCGTTTACTGTTTACTACACAACAGAAGAAAAACTTATAATGGTGGTTTCATCTTATCCTGTCTTAAACGACTTCTTATTAAATGTGTATAGAGATGTTATGAAGAAAAATAAAGCTAAGAAGGAAGTAGCAGAGATGGCAGATGAGTGTACGTAGTACAAATAGTTGTTTCGCTAAACTGCTCTGAAGATTAAGCTAGTACAAAAGAGCATAGCATGTTCAGTTTTCACTCTGATTAGCACATTATTTAATTTGTGTTTAACTAGTTTGCTTTGGAAGCTATATATACACTGTAGCTACTGCTGTTTCTCACTAGATAGGCCACGCCCACAAGCAAGATTTTTAGTGGTGGGTACATGAAATTTTGAAATGAATGCCGTTGTGTGAAATTAGCAGACGCGATTTGAGTAAAATTCAGCGACCGATGATTAAAAGGTTTTTAATTATAGCAGTACAGAATGGAATTAGCGGTATAACTACTTACGATCGCTTCTCCGTTCAGATCCAGTCTGTCGGATCTAATGTAGTTCAGAGTGCAGGGTGGATGAGTAATTCAGCTGGATGATTAACTCATGAGCGAGTGCTCGTCTCCGTCTGACACTTTGACACATGAAGTGTGTGAAATGGATTGTTCTAATGCAGTCAGCTTTTTTTTGCTTTGTGAAAGCTAGCCATTACCAACAGGTTATTCCTCTGCAGGACTACGCAGCATGAGAGGAAACACACTTATCCGTGAGATGAGTTCATTTAACACTGCGCCTCGTCCAGTTTGTCTGGCTCCTCGAGACGCCGCCTCAGTCCCAGCACCGTTGCATTAGCAAGCTAAGAGCTACAATCCACATGCTAAGCGCTAAACATGGAGCCGATGCCAAGTTTAGGGGAAAATCACATGGATTTGACATTATGTGAGTCAAACGTGATCACATGGAAAACAGGTGAAGGTGCATTTCAACAGGTTATGTCCTGAAAGGTTACATCGTGCAGTACACGTGAAAAATTAACATGTGAAAAAAGAAATGTTTGAAAAGAAATGAATCGTGTAAAACTCACATGAAAATAAACAAATCGTGTGTAGAAATCACATGCGAATATAAATGAATCACATGGGGAAATTCCATTTGAAAACAAACGAATCAACTGGAAATAAATGAATCTCATAGAAAAAAAATCATGTTAAGACATGATTCGTGTGAAACAATTGTTGAACCATGTGAAAAATGAATCGTGTAAAAAATCACAGGTGAAAAAAAGTCAAAAATCACACTTGAAAAACAAATCATATGAAAATATTTGCATGTGAAAATAAATGAATTCTTTTAAAAAAATTCACATCGCAATAAAAAGAATATTGTAAAAAAAAATCACAAGTGAAAATAAACAAACATTACGTAAAAATAAATGAATCGTTTGAAAAAAATCACATGTGAAAGTAAATGAATCGCAGGAAAAAAACGAATCCTGTGTAAAAATCACATATAGAAGTAAAAAACATCACAAACGAGAAGCGAATCACGTGGCTGAGCTCGAGTTCATTATGCAGTCAAACTTTTGGTAGCAAAGAACGTGAGTGAAACAACGAGAAAGAGAGACAGAGAGAAAGAGAGAGAGAGAGAAGAGAAAGAAAGAGAGAGAGAACATTATCAAAGGCTGTTTAATTTAATGGCGCCCCCGAGCTGCCTCGCTAACGTGCGTGACTCTACTCAACCTACCTGCCCACCTGAGAGTCTCCGGCAAAATCTAATAACTCATTCAGACACAATATGTTAATTGACTTTTTTTGCAGCTGGCAGACTTAATTAAGCTTCTGTTACACCGGACAGAGGGAGAGAGAGAGAGAGAGAGAGAGAGAGAGAGAGAAGGAGCGAGTCGCTACAATCTGCCTCGGTGCCTCAGAGAGATGAGAGCAGAGCAATGAGCATATTTTCACCTCCGCCTCTGCAGAATCGCGAGCACAAATAATCATCACAGCATATGTATTACACTTATCATGGATGCACAGACCTCATATGACTGTGTACTGCAGGACTATTTTCCCATCATGAGATAATTAGAAAATAATTTCTGGAGATTTTTAGCAATTTCAAGTTTGAAATGATTCCATTAGGGAAAAAAATGTTGCATTTGTAAAGAATAAAAACAGCTTGAACCACCGTATAAGTGAGGAATAAAACACTGCGTGTTGTGCTGTTATTGAAAACTAATCAACATGTGATGAAGCGGCGTCACTGTTACCACACCAAAGAGCTTTATTCCTGTTATATCACTGCAATTTGCCAACAATTACAATGTTTACGATCTTGTACTTTTTTTATCCATTTCATGTAACATGAAACAACTTCTCCCTTACGTTATAGCAGCTACAAACAGTTGCCCCAAAACAAACAAATAAACAATTTTTACCGAGAAACCGCAAAGAGTAAACTCCTCTGTCCTGAAGAAATTACAGCTTTACCCCTGAGTGTTGCAAAGCACTGACACTGGAGACTCCTTCCATAAACGTTAACGTAAACATCTTACTGAAAGCTTCACCATGTCAATAATTACACACATAAAAGGTTTTAATTCATCCGTGTATATGTGTATAAACACAACTATAAACACCAATATAATTTGCCTGGTCTACTCAAATGGAAATGGACCAGAGCTCCACAAAATTAAATGTAACTATAAATGGATAAAAAGTATGATGTGTCGATCTTTAATAAATAAATAATTGTAATTGTTGGCAACTTGCTGCAGTGTAAGAGGAATAAAACGCTTCGGGATGTGCTATTAGAGGAAAATAATATCTTCAGGGTGGTAACTGTAACGCCGGTTCATTGCGCCTTATTAGCGTTGATTATTTTCCTATAGCTGCACGATACGGTGTGTTTCATTATTTATATATGTTGCAGATGGAAACACATGCTAATATGATTATGTACCGTAGATTTTCTCCAATAAGATCATCCAATGATACTCATCACATTCATCATGAACAGCTCCAGAACTTTAACATGATCTCCAGAACGATCTGTCCTTTCTTTCTTCAGAACTGTGCAGTTCCTTCATCGTCCTGTCTGTCTCAGTTGGAACCCTGAGCCTGTGATCCATCTCATCTCCAAAGTTTGCCAAGTTTATATCAGTGGATGGCGCACACACGCTGCTTCAACTTCTTCTGGCAATAAAGTCATCAGCGCTAATGTGCCTGATGCAATGACTTATGTTAATGGGTTCTTTTCTAATTAAGTACAAGTCTATACTCATTAAACTCTAAATGGATGCGACACTCTATGAAAGCGAGAGGAAAAGTTAACATCACTGTGTTCCTACACCAGCCGTGATTCCACGCGGGAACGCCAGGAGACTCCATGACGCTCGGCTGTCAGCGGAGAAAATCAAGGTCATCGTCTTGTAAAATTGTTTTGGCAATGGAGCGAATCATAACAGCACTGGGCTTTCACACGGCTCCCGCAGACGCTGGCAGGCTGATTTAGTCGAAAGAACGAGTGCAAGTCCACAGCGGGCGACGTGTCTCGGGAGGCGGAGGGAATGGTGGGGGGTTGTGATTGGAGGTGACGCCTGAGCGCCGAGGGTGCTCTGATTTTTATGCTGATGCGATTCGCTTTCCTTGGGCTGTTTGTGTACAGTACGGTGCTGAGTGACACTTATCCGGAGCGGCACAAACAGAACACAAGAGTCTCTCTGCAAAAATAATTGCATCTCATTATTAGTGCACCTGCACTCGGTTCTAAAAGCCGGAGTCCACCATCAAATAAATGTGGTGTTCTTCAAGGCAGAAAGCAATAAGAATGATATCAGAGACAATGATTAACACTGGTGTTGGGGAAAAAACAGAGGGTTCCATCTAGCACCCCTTTGGGTTCTGAAGGAATTGAAGTAGAACCCTTTCGGAAAGCTAAGAACTCTTAACTAGCCTTAAAATACTGTGCACTCCTAAAGTTACCAAAAGAACTCTACATAGAACCTTTAAGGCTTGTCTGGAACCTTGCCTGAAAAATCATCTGAAGAACACATTGATTTCCCTTTTAGGCAAAGTTTCAAATGAAACCCTTTTAGGAACCATTAAGTAATCAAAATACCCCTGAGCAACACCTGTTTCTAAGACTATAGTAAAACTTATTTAGGATTCTTAGCATCAGAGAGGGATTTTACTTGGAACCTTGCCTGAAAGGGAAATCCTCTGTTGCTTTAAAGGGTCTACAGTTTGCCAGAACCATTAAAGATTCTCTGTAGGGTTGAGTAAAGAGCCTGAACTATGCAAAGAACCCTTGACAAATCTTTTTCTGTTCTAAGAGAGTATGTTAAGGCTAGTTAAGTACTAATAGTTTTGGTAAAACCCTAAAGTTAAGTAAAACTCTTTTGGGAAGCTAAGAACCCTTAACTATCCAAAGACCCCTTAAGAAACATCGTTTGTTAAGGCTAGTTAAGAGTTCTTAGCTCCTCAGTATGGTTCTACATGGAACCCTGCCTGAAAGGGAAATTAATTGTTGTATCACACTACATGTAACATTTAAAGTTTATTCAGTTTGTCTGTCCAAGGGAACAATTAAAGGTCCTATGTACAGCACTACAGCAGAGGATTTCCCTTTTTGTCAAAACTAAATTCTTAACTTGCCTTAACATACACAATTTAAATACGGGCTCCTCAAGGACGCACAGTAATATGATGTGCTGGATCAAGTGCTGAATAATGACGTTGGGAGCCATTCTGTTAAATTAAAACAGGACTGATGTGATCATTATAACTAGGACTGTTCATGCAGCAGTATACAGTATTGCTAATATACTAGACTCCTATTAGATTTAGATATAATTTAGATATAATTTCAATGTGCACTATTAGATATAATTTCAATGCGCACTATCTTCTCATTCATACGTATAATCATCATATTAGTGGGTTTTTTTTAATTTCTAAATTGTCTCTTTATGTTCCACTGCGGTCTAGATGCTGTTGAAAAACCTTGTCTTGGATGCTTCTACTCAAGAACAATCGGAGATGTAAACTGCATGCAGAGAATTTTAATAATCTGAATGTGGAGCTCAGAAAATCCACTTAAGCAGGTGCGTAACCCAGCTCTGAATACGAGGAACTTTCATTGCATAAATATTGACATAATCTTTGGGACAAACTGACTAACCCTAAAGGGAGCTATAGAGGGAACCTTTTTTTTTTAAAGAGTGTACCATGAGATTCAGATTTCATACAAGGATTTGTTGTTGGATTTGCTGAGTAAAGTAATGACTCTGCTTTTGATGAGAGTAATTTGGATGCAGAACATCAGAAACAGAGAGACAGAGAATGAACGACACACTCGCTATCACAATCACACACCTCCTACACCACCCGCAGCAGCACTTGTTCAGCAGTAGACACTGAAGTTGCATTCATTATCCACTTCCCACTGTTTTGTGTATGTGTGTGTGTGTGTGTGTGTGAAGAGCGGAGAAAGATGGCTTCCCTACTGCAGCAGAAGGACCGTCCAGTTGCTCTCTGCTCATAGCGTGGACGCTAAAGGGTGATGGAGCTTAATGAGCTGTCGCCCCTTACCCAGCTCCAAACCTCCAGGCCTGCACGCAAATGGAGTAGCGAAGCCTCGTCCTCACCCCATTTCTCTTCTCTTCAGCCCCTCCCGCTGTCCAAAGGCCTCAGTCCTCCATCCTCACAGTCAATTTATCCCTGCAGTGATTGAGATTTGCAACCGGCAGGAGTAGTGAATGAAGGCTGGATTGGTGTTAAGACCTCTGCTGTCCAGGAGGAGTCTTTCCATTCTGTGTTCAAGGATAAGGCAGAGCTAATCTGCAGACAGATAATGGACGTATGTACCACATTGTGCTCTAGATGCACACTCCCCATGCGGTGCATTGACACGGGTAAATGTATTTTATTTATTCTATAGTGCATTGTGTGTAAAAAAAATAAAATAGCTGCTGTGACTAAGCACTAGACTATGTCATTCAGTCACTGGGATCGATACTCTTCCTGAGATGGCACCGTGTGTCATGATGTTTCTCATCACTGCGTTCCAAAAATCTGCCACGTCTTCAAGACGGAGAGGGACATTTATTAATATTTGACTTATAACCAGATACTAAACTTTATAGTCACTTAACAGATCAAGTTATGTGTTATGTTGTTGCCATGGTTATGTATTGGAGAAGATTATATCGCCTTGAGCGAGGAATAAAACACTTTGGTGATAATAGGAACTTGTTGCCGACGTTCCACAACATTAAATGTAGCTATAAATGGATTAAAAAGTGCAATGTGTCATTCATTAATAAATAGAAAGATCTAATCCCTGGCATATTGCTGTGGTATAAGAGATAAGAGAAATAAAAGACTTCAGGATGTGCTGTTATAGGAAAATAATCAACTAGTCATTAACAAGTTACTGATCTCTCTCTGCAGTTGATTATTTTCCTACAACAGCACATCACAAAGTGTTTTATTCCTCTTATCCCACAGCAATTTGCCAACGAGTACATTTTTTTACTTAATAAAGAATGACACATCATACTCCTTATCTATTTAATGTTGTGGAACATCTGCAAAACAAGTTAGTTCCCTCAGCAGCCTCTCTTTTTTTCTCCGTCTTGAAGGTAATAAGACAAAAAAAAAAAAAAAACACAGCTTGTCATGTTACCAAGAAACCACAAAAGTGCATAAACTTACAGCTTTACCTCTGACTATTACAAAGCGCTGACACTGGAGACTCCTTCCGTAAATGTTACATAAACAACTCCTTACAGAAATTTTAGATTTGTTAAAAAATTTGATTATCTGCTGTACAAGTCCCTGTGAATGAGCTGTTACTATAGAAACGATAAGGTATTAGGAACGCATTACTATAAACCTGTGATCTGCTGTTATAGAAAATTCTGACCAATCAGATTGAAGGATTCAATAGCGATGTAGTGTCTATAAATTATTGTTTCTTATCCGTCGTTATTGGAATGGTCGTTATCTTTCATGTGTTGAACTCTATCTATGACAGGTTTATGACGTGGTTATGTCAACCTTACGATGCAGATCAGTGTTGATTTTTTATTTTTTTAAAGTAGAATTTAGGGATATAATGCAGTGTTTTAATAAATAAATAAATAAATAAATAAATAAAGCTCCAGAGCAAATGAGCCCTGGCTCTCAGTTGGGTAAGATACCACAGCGGCTCATTTTTCACTTTCCTGCACTGTTGAGTTTTTCTCATTTGTGTTAATGCATACAGTAGATTATTATGTGCGATATAGATCTTAATAGTGTGACTCCACGTAGGCAGAAAGTGTATTGATCCATCCCTCGCTTTCTAATAACGTAAATGAAAAATGTCACAAACTGGATAAAATCCCATATTGTGATGTCAGCGTCTGAGACAAAAAAAATATTTAGACGCAGAGGATATTAAGGGCAGTGTGTGTGCGTGTGTGTGTAAATGTGTGCGTGTTGGGCAGCTGGGATATTGATTTTTTTCCGAGATAATTAACTGAGTTAGACTGCTGTGCTGACATTTCGGAAGCTGATACATCGACTTATTGGAGCTAAATTAACCCCAGGTGGATAGGCAGCGTCCCCGCAGGTACAGAATGGACTCGAATCAAACAGAAACTGTAACAGACAGAATTAGCTGCTCGGTCAAAGTTCATCCGTGAGACTCCCTCTTTGCCGAATCGAAGCTTCTCGTCGAGGCGTCGTGGAAGAATTGTGATGGGGTGGAGCTTTTAAGCGTGTCGGGATGTCGCAGGCCTTAATGAGGTGCGCTGGCTCCGAGTGCCGGGGTTCACCGTGTCCCTCGGGGTCCTGATGCTGCTCGCTTGCTTCGGAAAAAAACTTTTAATGAAGCTTCAAAAGTGTTTCTGTGAACTTATCCACGGACAGTGGAGAAAATAATAATAATATGTATGTTAACGTTTCTATAGAAACAGCACGTTCACAGGGACTTCTACACAATCGAAACCTAATAATCAACAACTTGTTATTCAACAAAAAAAACATATAATCATTGTTGATTTGAGGAGACATTTATTTAACTTTTATAGAAGGAGTCTCCAGTGTCAGTTTTTCCGACATCTTCAGGACAGTTTCCTGATCATGTGACAAGCTGTGGGTTTTTTTTTTGGCTTATTACCTTCAAGACAGAAAGTAAAAGAAAGACAAGGTCAGGGAACGACTGTTTATAGCTGCTATAATGTTAGTAAGAAAGAACCAACTCATTTCACAGATGTTGCATGACAGGCAATGTAGCTATAAATGGATAAAAAGTATATGTCATTTGGTAATAAATAGAAATGATTAGTGCTGGTATATTGCTGCGGTTTAAAAGGAATAAAACACCTCAGGATGTGCTGGTATAGGAAAATAAGAGTAACTGCGCATCACCACTCCTCCCGGACGTCGATTATTTTCTTAAAACAGCACAACACCGAGTGTTGAAAGAGGTGAGTTATATTATAAATAGAAATATTTAATGACTGTAATATCGATCTCCTCTCGGTGTAATTACACGGGACACGCATTGCGAGATTGATCATGATCTTATAATAAATAAGGTCATTTTCTCCACATTTTCTCTGCCATTTTCAGTCCTCACATAATAAGCTTTTTTTTGATGTTGGAGCCTATAATTATGAACTTTCTTCATATTCCATTAAAAAAAAATTACGACTCATATTCAGTCGCCTTCATATAATAAGACTGCGAGGCTGCTGTGTGCTGGAACAGAATGAGTGCTAGAATATTTTCTCTCTCTTCGGTCTCGTTAGCACCGTGCGCCCGCAATGAGCTGGAAAATGGACCCGATTGTCAGTGTCGGCATGGAGATGGCATGGAGAGGAGTCTCTCTCACACACACACCACACACACACACACACACACACACACACACGCCACACACACACTCCACACCACCGCTGCTCTTCACAGGTCAGTGCCCACTCCAGCAGCACGCTCACTCTCTCTGTCAGGAGAACAAAGACCTCAGAAAAGAATTTCATCCAATATCAACGGCTCATAAGCTCCAACTCCTGCAATTCAAAAGAGCTCAAGATTATTATTATTTCATAAGATGCACTCATAGATTCAAATATACATACACTCTAGGTACGGATTTGCAATACGTATACAGTATAATGTGCATATTTTTACATTATAATACGCAATATGTCGAGTGCATAAGTTTGCATCCTCTACGGGTTTTAAGTGCTGAAAATGTTCAGTAATTTAAATCAACTGTACAACGTCTGCTTCCTTACAGCTCCAGGCTCCCTGGATCGGGTTAGTGTGTGGATTGGTGTCTTCGGATTCCCTCTAGGTGTGAGTCAGTGTGTGAATGTGTGTGGATTTTGTGCTAGGGTTCCATCCTGAGTAGAAAGACCCCAGATGCACCATGATCCTGACCAGGACACACTGCGTACCGATGATGTCCTATGTTTACCACAACAGCGAGAGTCACAAAACCAGTCACATGACTCATCACATGACCCGTACCGAGATTACTAACTCAACACACCCGTTATCAATCACCAGCAAGTTTTAAATTCACATCACAAACTCATTAAGAGACAGAAAAAAGAGAGGCTGGTGACGGAACGACTGTTTATAGCTGCTGTAACGTAAGTGAGAACGTGTTTCATGGATGTTCCACAACATTAAATATAACTATAAATGAATAAAACGTATGACGTGTTGTTCTTCAATAAATAGAGAATAGTAATCCTTGGAATAATAAGGACACAATAAAAGGACATGCTGATCCTGGAAAATAATCAACTTCAATTGCTCCACTTCATCATTGATTATTTTCCTGTAACTGCACTACATTTTTTTACAATCGCACTAAATGTTTTACTGATACTGAAAATTCCTCACAAGCAAGGGCAAACAAATTTTGCCCTCAACTGCATACGATATGTTGCGATGTTGCATCCTGTCCGGGGTTAAAGGTCTTACTCCAGAGCCCTACAGCGACTCTCGATCAGTCAGGGATTTGAACTTACAACCTCCTGGTAGACTCACTCTCATTATACAGTAATGAAGTAACGTTTAACATGTGTTTACGCTCGGAGCCTCTGAAGAATGCTTTTATTTGTTATCTCTCGGAGTCAAATCAGAGTATCGGAAGCTTGGATTAATGAGTTAAATTCTACAGGCAAGCATTACATGGCCCACTTGACATTTCCACTATTACTGTAGGCCCATATTTGCTTTCTGTTTCTCATATCGCATCCTCTGTAGACCATTCCCACTATGAACCATTTGTCTTCCTGACCTCTAAAATCAATATGTAATTCAAATTAGTAGCTCGGAAGGGGAAAAAAAGGGCACGGCGAGAAAGCAGGAGAGAAAAATGCCAGAGGAATCTCAGACGGGAATTATAAGCGCTTGTGTTAAATAAGTCACGGGTTTAAGTGTGAGAGAAAAGAACAAAGATTCTACGTTGTCGGAATAATGGGCTCGTAAAAGGTCTGGTGTAACGTTCAAGCGTTGAGTAAACGACGCCGTGGCATTTTTTAAATGACTGTAATGGTCTCGGATGATTGCTGTATGGATTAACACTTGACTGGAAAGGAAAGAAATAGCCGAGGAATGAGTCAGCGCTTAAAAAAAGGGAATCTAGTGAGAAAAGATGGCCGTATGGAGATGATTTCATGTCAAACACAATCGTAGTTGAGTGCAAATTGTAATTTTGTGAAATGCAAATCCATATCGAGTTTTGTAAGGCTGCTTTTACAATCGTCCAGCGCACGTTTTACACGTGGATGCAAGTGGGCAGAATGCTAGTCTTTACTTCCCGACCAATCAGGTCGCAAGCCACAACCCCAAACCAACATGGAGGACAAATTGCACATGAAAATAGCCTGGTTAATGAAAGAATATGAGGAGATCTACAATACGACGTGCTTGTGAGTGTTTTAAATCATTATTAGTCTGGATAGAGAGTTTTAAAAAAGAAAAACCAAAGGGGTAAAATTAACATGTTTAAAAAGATTCATATACATACATGTGGAAGTGAGAGAAAAAAAGATCACAAAAAATGCATACTAGAGCGTCGTCCTGAGTGTCTATAATCCTTCACTTCTTCTTTTCTTCAGAAGCCGAGAGGTCGAGTCGTACACTTGTAGTGGTAATCATGTGACAAGATTTCTCTCGTCGTACAGTGTGTAGTGTTTATAGACCAAAATGGAGCACCAAAGAACTCTGAATCGAAGTGTGCACTTGTTTTATTTAGACTTCTCGACAAAATCAATCGAGAGAGCGGTTCAGGTCAAAGGTAAACGTGGTGATTAAATGCACGTCCACACTGGGTTCAAACCGGCGAGCTGGGATCGAAAGCAGAGCATGTTCAAAATGCATGAGCTAGAACTGGAGCTCTGGGGAGCTAGAAAGTGTAGCATTGCAGCAAGACTGCTGGAGAGACAGACGGGTGGAAAAACAGGCTAATAAAACACAAACCTCACTAATTATTTTTAACAGCTGTGAGAAATTAATTAAGGAAGAATAAAACAATCAAAAGTGTGATTTGTTTGTTTTGAGCAAACTGTATTAAACTGTAGGATTATAATTAACCTAGAAATTAGAATTTTAATCAGTCAATTTTTCAGATTTTAGATTCATTGCATCTATAACATGTCTTCTCTCAAAGTTTAGAAATAAAAAATCAACAGAAAAAAATATTTATTTCAATGTTTTTGTCCACCGCATTATCTGAAACAAAGCTCCGCCCCTTCACAATCATGTCATACTATATCCTTGAATAGTTGTTTTGCTGATATATTTGTCAGTTTACTTGGCATTATGACATTTTAGTCCATTTCCATTATGTGCATAAACAGTTTTCCTTCAAAATAATATTTAGAACCAAAATTTTCAGTTTCTAGTTAATCTTTATTCATAAAATTTTACATGCTTGTTCCGATCTCTATTCAGAAAAAAAATAACAGATGAATTTCCCAAAATCTTGTATTTATGTTAGATTTTTTACAGTAAAATTGACATAAAATAGAATTTTTTATAACAGTCATCGCATATTATTGATTAAACAATAAAAAATTAAATGCCAATTATAAACTTGTCTGTAAGTCTTTCTTTAGAAAGCCTCGTAAAATTTTAATTCTAACATCATGCAAAGATTAGATTTTTGATTTCATTAATTATGCAAATTTACACATATTTAATTAGACAAAGCCTTGTTTGGATATACACATAAACATCAAGTTTTCAAAAAAAAATCTCTCGAAGATGAATAGTGATATCTGTTCAGCTGTAGTGTAGGATCTGAGACTAATGTCAATTGAAATTTAAAGCAAAGACAGCTGATAAAAGTGAACTGTCGTGATCTGATATTGAAGCCGGTATTGGATGGTCATGTGACTTCTCGAAGGCAGTCATGATTCCTATCATTCGATCACGCCTGGCCGAGTGTGACAGGTGAAAATTGGAAGCCATTATCGTTACATGGAGATGAGAAGCCGTCCACCAGCTGTGGCCTCCGCTTCTGTGTCCATCGAGTTTGACAGCATTTACACCGGGTTAAGGCTGGACACCACCGAAGAACCATCTGGAACCATCTGAGAGCGCCAGAGCAGGATGAGCTGTGTGGGCTGCTGTGAGGACACGTGAGGATCACTCCCAGCGTGAGATCATACGACTTTTATCAAACGTCACCCTGAATTCACAAACGTGCTGGTTATCTGGGGCATCCCATGTAACGCTTGTAAAAATAATCTTTTACATTTTTAAAATAATTTACTCATTCACTTCAGGGTTGAAGTTTTTTTAACACAGAATTATCAAATACACAACTTGTGGTTAACTAGCATCCATGCTAATGCCATGAGGACATTCTTGATTGAGTAATTTATTTATTTTTTAAAAAATGATTTCTTTTATGTGTTTATAATTTGTCTAACAGCGACCTCATCAATCAATATCACAATTTCATTGAAAATAAAGAAAAAGAATGACAGATTTTTCTTCTTCTTCTCCTGATCTTTTAGAAATTCGGAGAACGGATACAGAGTGGTGTTTGGATGAAGTGGTGTTAGCTTTGGACCAACGCGAACATCCATGATTAAAGGATGACACTGTAGAAACCCGGACATTTCTAGCTCCACCACCAGTGTGCAAGGCTAGCTAGCTAACATAGCTAATGTTGGATATTACGGTTATGTGATTTTATATCTTGATTGATCTTGCGGTGGAAATCCTACTCATGTTGAGCTAGTTCAGGAGCAGCTCTGATTGGTCAGAAGGTGTTGATTAATTTTCGATAACAGCAGCTCTGACAGTAGTGCAGCTGCAAATCACAGGTTTATATTAATGCACTCGTTCTAATACATTATCGTTTCTATAGCAACAGCTCATTCACAGGAACGCTCTGATGCAGTGACGCTGATATGGTGATGTTTTTTGTAATGATTATTTATGTTTATGTAACAAACTGTATATGGAAGGAGTCTCCAGTGTCAGCATGTTGTTACAGAGTTGTTACAGGAAAACTGTTTCCCAGCACAGTATCATGACAAACTACGTTTTTTTTTTGTCTTAGTAACGTCAAGAGAAAAAAGAGAGGTTGGTGAGGGAACGACGTAACAACGGAACTTAATGTACGTGAGAACAGGAGCTAATTTGTTTCAAAACATTAAATGTGAGAATAAACGGAATGAAAAGTACATCAAAATTGTCATTCTTTAGTTAATAAAATTGTTACTGCTGGAGGGAATAAAACCACACCGGGGCCATGCTGTTATAGGTAAATAATCAGCTGCGGCGTGGTAACAGTAACTCCGTCTGCATGCGCCGTACGTTTGATCAGGTTCAGTTTTTAACCTGTCGTGCTGTTTGGAAGAAAGTGAGAGCGATTTTTTTCTACGTCTTTATTAAAAGTGTGAATTGCGAGAGGCAATGCGACCACAGCGTGATGGTTTCTGAGAACCTCTCATTTAGACTTCGTACCTGAAAGCCTGCATCATTTATGACGCAAATGAACAGTGCAGCTTTTCTCCTGCAGGCCTCTGTGGAAAAAAAAAAAACAAAACGAAAGGAAAAAACCCACCAGCGTCTACTGCTTTAGTGCTGAGGAAAGCCGAGATAAAATCAAACAATCTCTCAGCTTATTGTTTTTTTATCTTTAACTGTATTATTATTATTATTATTATTATTATTATTATTATTATTGATTTCTTTAATATTGTCATTCAATATCTTTTCACTTCTCAAAGCATCAAGGTCATTAATGACATCTGTCTCTCTTTATATTCGATCTGCATTCGCAGTACTCGTTTTAATAAATAAGAGGGGATGCTTTTGCTATCGTGTCACGTCTGTACGCTCACGCTCGGCTCACAATGGCACTCATTTACATTTTCGAAACTCTCATCAACTTATTTTCCTAATTAGTGTACCACTGCTATTTATACTACCAGAGATTTATACTTCCAGAGATTCAAACAGAAAAGAAAAAAAAATGTTGTCTCATTTCAAGCTTTTTTTTTTTAGCGGTTTGCTCTAGCTGCTTTGAGGTGGGCGGAGCTATTTTGGGAACGGCAAAACATCATAAAAACAAAATTGTAAATCGACTTTGTGTTTGAAAAAAGGTCCTGTATATTAAATTAAACTTATAATTAGGATTCATTCATTAATTTTTTATGATTCATGATTCATTATTCATTCATTCTCATAAGTGATTTTTATATGATTCATTTATTCTCACTTTTTTTTTTTTTTTTTTTACAAATGATTCATTTTTCACTTGTGATTTTTTAAAACAAGATTCATTTATCTTCACATATGATTATTTTCATACGATATATTTACACGTGATTATTTTTTCATATGATTTATTTCTTTTCATGTGTGATTTTTTTTTTTTACTAATGAATCATTTATTTTTCACATGATTTTTTACGTGATTTACTTATTTATACATCGGCTTTGTTTCCACATACGATTTTAACACAGAATTTTTATACGATTTTTTTTTTTAACACGCCTCATTTATTTTCACACGTTTCTTTTACACTTCATTATTTTAATTTCAAATGTGATTACAAATAAATAATATATTTTCATCTGTGATTTCTGAAGGAATCACTCATTCTTTTCATGTGTGATTTTTCCACGTGATTCACGTCTTTTCAGAAATCCCTAACTGTCGACCTGTCAGCTTGAAGTCACGTGTGCAATTTCAGTGTCAAATGCATCTCCAGAATTGATCGCATATAAAATGTATGTGATTTTTTTTGTTATAATGTAATGTAGTCCATGTGTAGATAATAAACTTCCGCCACACACAGCGCTAACTGATTTTACGTAGCGAGCAGCTAGCCAAAGCTGGCAGCAGCTAGCATGCTAGCACAAGTTGCTGATTAGCGTTTATTCATTAGACATGTTAGTTCTCATGTTCGTGCCGTGTTTCTCTTCGGGACATCATCGCAATGTCGGTCCTGCAAACGGAGACACATTTGTACGCTTCCCAAAAACACGTCGGTGGCACTCAGCCGCGCGGCGACGCTGCCCAGGTGTGGAAAATGATATAATAATCGGAGCAAATTGAATGTGAATTAGGTGAAATTGAAGTAAACAGGGTGTGCCGACTCGATAGGAATTAATTCGGCGTTATCTGCTGGATTTCATCACCAATTTTGCTCACTGCAGGGACACAATTATCCTCACAAGAGGCTGAATATTATAGCGCACACACATACACACACACACACACACACACACACACCTCCTATCCAGCTCGCAGCCTGGGGTTTCCTGCCTGCTCTGTTTACTCCAATATTCCACAAATCAATGTGTGATCATTACACATTTAGATAAGAACACATCGTTCTTCCTGTACACGAAAAAAAAAATGGTTTCCTGATAATAACCCTGACAGAAAACTCACACACGAGTCACGTGTGATTTAGTGAATAACGTGTGAAGAACACGTAAAGGTGCATTTCACTATTGCATGTATGAGTTCAAGTAAACATGAGACAATCACGTGAACAATAAGAATAACGTGAGAAAATCACATCTGACAAATGAAATCACATGACCTACATGTGACAAATGAACATGAACCATCTGAAAAAAATCACATGGGGAAATAAATGAATCATGTAAAGAGCAAATGTGAAAATCAATGAATTGTGGTAAAAGATCATATGGGAAAAAAATGAATAGTGAAAATTAAATGAATCACATGTAGGAATGACACTTGAAAAGAAACGAATCATGTAAAGATCACATGTAAACAATAAATGAATCGTTTACAAAATGAATCGATAAATAAATCAATCGTGTGAATAATTATGTGGGAAAAATCACGTGAAAATAAACAAATCATGTATAGACATCACGTGGAAATGAATGAATCGTATAAAAATCACGTGAGAATAAATGAATCATATAAAGATCAAGTGATTTGTATTACTGACTCTTTACAGAAGACTCACATGTGAATATAAATGAATCATGTAATCATTCACATGTGACTCTTCTCTAAAGTACGTTTGACCTTTCTTTGCCTTTCACCTGGAATACCGTTCGACACTGTAGAACGTTCTGGATAACATCCTGACGTCTGTGCTGGTTTTTTTGTATTTTTGTGTTGTTATTACCGCTTGGTTAGCCGACTTGTTTTAGCTTGACATCTGCACTTCTCAGCCAATTATACCTTGTGTTTAAAACACACACACACAAACACACACACACGTAGCTACACACTCTTCTGACAGCGTATTGACTTGTTTACACCCAGTTGTTCGTTTTCTCTTCTTATTGTGCCTCTCTAAAGGCTCCGAGATGCAAAACCCAGTCAATTAGCCGCTTCGTGCACAGAAGCCTTTCAGAGAACCTGGACACCAAACCGAGGCCATTTCACACATAATGAAACGTCTTCCCTCACCTGGGTGTCCGCGGCTCTTCGGTTCGGCTTCACCGGAATCCTGTCAGGAGGATTAGAGACTTTTTTTTGGGGATGGGAAATCGTTAGCATGAATATTAACTGATAAAATGTCATGCACACTGTTCATCGAGACTTATAGCTATCATCCACATGTCAGGTTTACCTTCGATCAGAACGATTAGAACGATTTACCTTCGAGTTCTATTCGGTGGGCTGTTTAGATAAAGTCTGGTTTTTAGACATGGCTCATTTTCATACATGAATTTTCACATGATTTATTTATTTTTAAGTGATTCTTTTTTTCCAAAATTCATTTCCACATGTGATTTGTTTTATACACATTCTGTTTATTTCCACATGTGATTTTTTTCCCCTAAAATGATTCATTTATTTCCACGTGATTTGCTGTATACGTGATATTTGTTATTTATAAATTATTATTTATTTTCATTTTTTCATTTTCATGTGATATGTCAACGATTCCTTCTATACATGTCATTTTTTTCAACATGATTCATTTATTTCCACGTGATTTGCTTTATACACGTGATATTCGTTTTCACGTGATATTTCCACAGAATTCGTTCATGTTAACGTTTTGCACACGCTGGATTCATTTTCACATGTGATTTTTACACATGATTCATGTCATTTTCTCACATGAATATTTCCTTTTCACGTGGGCTCACATACTGTTCACGTATGATGCTATTTTTCATTAAGCCATGAAATTGGCGTGTAATTGAAATAAATAAGTGATTAAATCTCGACAGCGTAATCCGTCTATAAAATCACAGAAACTCATCGCCAACTATACGATTTAAAACCGATCAGTTGAAGTTCACGTTAATAAATTTACACAAAATCATTTTTCACAACTGCATTTTCATGAGCACCTCGTGCCTCATTTCTGCGAATAATTTACGAATAAATTTGTTTGAATTCAGAAGAAATCCACCTTAACCAGTTAATATTTGACGTTTGTCACCGAACTGTGAGACGGCTCTCAACTCACCCTCCAGGTGTAACTCTGGCTTTAGAGGTGATGAGATAACCATCCGAAAATGTAATATCCATTACACTAATTTATACATACTGTGATTACCCTTCATACAAAAGGCAATATTTAGAATAAACCATGGATAAATACGTAGTACATTTTGTAAGAATTTTCAATCCTGCCAGTAAATTTCCTCTTGCTCTTTAAAGCACAAGCCTTCTTCTACATTCCTACTTCATATTCAGTAATTAACTTTTCTTTTCAAGGGAAGATTTAATTACCAGCACAAGTTTGAATGTCATAACGCAGAAAAAAAAGCCCACAGGCAAATCAATGCACAACATTCAAAAGTAACACTGAAATATAAAATGCAAATGTCATGACTTGATGCCAGAAGTCTTAGCTCTGAATTAAATCAATGCTTCATCTGCGCGGTCGAGTCGTTAGCATTTGTAATGCTAAACTGGGATGGAAAAGGATCACAAACACGTGTTTTTTTTTAGGCGTTTGTTATGCGTGCTTGCATTTGTAAGCGAGTGAATCTGAATGCAGAACGCTTTGTTAGTACTTACGGCGATTGTTGTGGCTTCAAGCACCGAACCGATGCCAGCTTTACCAGCGCATTTGGCACAGAGCTGAAGCCATCGAGCGCTGGGAGGTGGAGATAAACCCAGATGGCCTCTGGGACACACGTTAGCTGTTCGAGAGCGCACTTGTTCGCCTGTTGCCTAATTTCACATTTGACTTGGAAACGAAGGTCTTGTTGAGAGTTGTGTTTAAATTGCGGTACATGACGGAGGTTTTGGAGCGTAGATCAGGAGTATCTAGCGTGCACAGGGTGGGAATTAGCGCTGGCACAAGTGCCTGAGGAAGAATTTTAGAAACTTCTTGGCATTCTGAAGCAGAATTGCAACCTGATGAAAAAGCGCATAAGCCATAAGAGCATGGCCTATCGGCATGTAAGAGTGTGATACCAAGAGTCAGAATCAGAGTGAAACAGATTCTTTTGATTTGTTTGCTATATAGTGTGGCGTGTAGGGCTGAAAAAAGAAAAAAAAAACTCTTAAACAAACCTTTACCAAATCGCACAAATCATCTGAAAATGAAGAACACAGAGCCGGCACTAAATAAAAAATAAAGGTTTGGATAATTATATAAATAACTACTTTATAATGTTTTGTGCATCACATCCAGCATTTATTTTCTCTTTCTGTTTGTCCAAATCTCCAAATCTCAGATCACATTTCTGCAGCTCTACAGCTCTGTCCTTTGGCTCAGTTTAGCAGCGTAAAAAAAAAAAAAAAAGCTACAAAAATGTCACTTGCAGGTGAGTCGATTCAGATTCGAATCACTTTCTCACTAGAGTTCACTTGGAGGCGGAGTGAGACCACGTCACTCAGATGTTCTCACACACAAGCGATTGCTGCGTTCTCACCTGTCTGAAGAACTGCACCCAAAGGTGGAGAACACACCATGGTTCCTTTTAAATGGACTAAACACTGTGTATGTGGATGGGTGGGAAAGCGATTCAACTCTGAATCGACTTGACTGCAGGAAGTGAATCAAACATGTATTTCAAAAAATGCCATGCATTCTGGAAATTTGGACAAACAAAAAAAAATGTGATACACAAAATGTTTTAAATTCGTTATTTATATAATTATTTAAATATTTATTTAGCGTCGGCTCTGTGTTCTCCATGCTCTGGTGATTTTTGTGACTTGGGAAAGGTTTGTTTAACTTTTTTTCAACGCCATATTTCTGACTAATGAAAGAAAGAGTTGGATGTTTTCAGCTCTACACACACCTCAGCCAACATTTTTTTGCTTTTAGGTTTGGTTTTATTATGTGCAGTGTGAAACCAAACCAAACCAAACCAAACAGCAAATGAATCAAAAGAATCAATTTCACTCTGATTCAGACTAACAGACTAATAGGTGTGAAAGTAGCCTAAAACCCTGAATCCTGACTCCTGTTAGGATTTTTGGAAAAGCCTTGAGGAAGGTGGTGTGGGAGCTGCTGTGATTTGTGTGTAGGAGCAGGAAGCATTAGGCCAAGCAATTTATGACACGATCTGGGAGAGATAATTAATGGAAATGATGCAGCGTGCATAACAAGAGGGGCGTCATCTAAAGGTCCATTGACTAACACGGATCTGCTTCATTAATCCAGAGGGTTAGCGACCGATGAGGCTATCAATTTGCCACTCGAGGGAGTCTCTGTGTGTGCTGCATGCATTACACCGGCAGTTCAGCTCCACTCAGACGGCAAAAGGTCTGAACTTGTGACCAGAAGGCTGTGGGTTCAAATCCCAGAAGGGTAAGAGACACTGCTGGATCATTAAGTAAGACACTTAAAGCTGCAAATGCTCAAATCTGTCCTGTGATTGGATTTGCAGTTGGATGTTGTTTAAAAAATAAAGCAATTTCCAGCCTGAGGAGAAATTTCTCATCTTTTAGTCAGGTTTTTTAGAGGTTCCTGTCCACCTAGGGGCCTCTATTACTCAGTTCCATTATGATTCATCTATTTTCACTAGTGATTGTTACATGATTGTAAAGAATCATGTGTAAAAATCACATAAAAATAAACTATTTGTGTATGAATCACATGTGGAAATAAAACCATTTGGAATAGATAAAAAAGCATGTGAGTGTCTAAAAAAATTCACATGTGAATCATTTGAATGTAGTTCATGTGAATCATTTGAATGGTGTTCATGTGAATCATTTGAATGTAGTTCATGTGAATCATCTGAATGTAGTTCATGTAATTCATTTGAATGGTGTTCATGTGAATCATTTGAATGATGTTCATGTGAATCATTTGAATGTATTTTGTGTGAATCATTTGAATGTGTGAATCATTTCTGTAAGCGTCAACACTTTTTACAGATTTTTGTAGTAGATTTTTTTTACAACTAAGAAACCGTAAATGATGTAGAATTTATTTTATTTACTTCTTAAACTTGTCTAGGCTTTTAACATATCCTAGCATTTGAGTCATGTGATGTTGCAGTCGCTGTATTTGGGACTTGCTAAAACAGACTGTGATCTGTAGGCACTGTCGATGAATAAAATAGTAGCTCCACCACCAAAAGTGATGTGGTGGATTTGAATAATTTTGTGGATTATAAATGTGACGCATAACTCAAACACTTCAGATGCTACGCATTAAACATGCAGCGTTTACTCTAACGGGTTCAAATACGCCCCACACGCCTTCTTGACTGCGCACAAGGAAGCGTTTCCTTCTTCCTTCATATCATAATACAACAGGAATTTCTCATCCCGTTTTTCCTTTGTGTAAGAGTTTTATTTCCAAGCCCTCAGGAATCTCAGGCAGCTAATCAAACATCTCGGCTGAAAGAAAAGACGCATGTGTGTCTTTCAGCAGCCATCATCTTCCAGTCTACTACGCTAATAATCTCGCCCCAGCGGCGCCCCGACCAAATTGATTATGCCATTTTTTCTCTGTCGCTGCCATCCTTTCAGGCCATACACACATTCATACACACATTCATACACACATTCACACACACAGACACATACACACACTTCTGCTAACCATGGTCCTTCTTCATATTTCTCTCTCTTCTTTCCATCTCCATCTCTGGGTGAATTATGCATGCTGCTTCCATCACTCACGCTCCTCTAACGGCGTCTTCTTCTGGCAATTAGTGCTCCTGAACAGCAGCAGCAGCAGCACAGAGAAACTTCTAGTTTCAGGAACTTGTTAAACAGAGAGTGACTCAGATTCACATTCTCGCCCTGTCTCACCCCGGATCACCCCGATTCCGCGCAGCCAATTAGCCGACTTGAAGCAACAGGTGAAAGTGTGGTGAGATTTTCGCTAAGCTCACAATTCAAAAAGATATGCAGAGGATAGGGAAGAGGTTTGATTCCGCTCTGACAGTAAAGGGTTTATATTAATATGTAGTCAACATTAAACAGATTTTAAAAATCGCTGAAGCTTTCTGTAGGGATTCTTTATGTTTGTTTAACATTTATGGAAGGAGTCTCCAGTGTCAGCATTTTGTAACAGTCAGAGGAAAAGCTGTAACTTTTCAGAACAGATGAGTTTACACTTTGCAGTTTCTCTGTAACGTGACAAGCTGCGTTTTTTTTCTTCTGAGAAAAAAAGAGAGGCTGGTGATGGAAAGACTGTTTATAGCTGCTATAACGCAAGTAAGAACAGGAATTAACTGGTTTCACAACATTAAATGTAACTGTAAACAGATAAAAAAAGTATGACATTTATTAATAAATGAAAAATGTATTAATTGCTTTGGTATAAGAGGAATAAAACCCTTCAGGATGTGCTGTTAAAGGAAAATAATCAACTTCAGGGGTGTAACCATATAAACGAAAACAGAAATATTTTCCCAGGACATTTATTATTGCATATGAATTAGTCGACTAAGTAGATTTTAATGTTAAACGGTATTAATGAGCAACTTTTCCCACACCATCATGTAAACAAAGTTATTTTGGAAAAATGTTCAAAGATCTGTAAATCACAGTAATCAGATAAAGCGCATGCATTTTCACTCTTCATTTATTTCCTGCAATCATCACACACTTCTCACTGGCTAATGAGTGACACACGCAATTTACTTTCACCTGACAAGCAGAATGCTGGAAAGGAGGGAAAAAAAGAAAAACGTAGCGGGGGAATTAGATGACCTGCTGTGCGTCGGTGTGGTGCTTTTCAGTCCCGGCTACATATTATGTTCAAAATTATACACTTGCTTACATTTTATGTAAGTCCACCTCATCCTGTGGAAGAAAGTGCTGCCTCCGTGACTACGGCTTTAATCCTGATAAAAAAATAAATAAAAATGCTGTTGAAATCAAAAGTGGTGTTTGGTCGACATCTCTCAAAGATATGGACACCTGTATGACAACCTGCTTTTAAAAATATAGATGATTTTATATATACCATAAGTGTCCATGGATTTTCTTATTAAATAAAATGCTGCACTTTGAGGTGAACATCACATTTGTGTCCTCTCGAAAAATACTCATCCCTCCACCATAAACATAAATCCTGCTGAAAAAGGATGTTATTATGTGAGCAAGGTTAATAGTTCAGACATAAACCTAGCAATCAGGCGAGCCAAATTGCTTCTGGCTCTGTGTCCTTAAAAAAGATCTCGGTTTAAAAGAAAACGAGCCTCGTCATCTAGAACAGCTTCCTCGCTGGCGTACGTGAATGTACACTGACACTGAAGACTCCTTCCTTAAACGTTACATAAACAATTACACACATTTGTTTAATGTGGAGAGTCCCTGTGAATGAGCTGTTACTATAGAAACGATAACGTACTGTATTAGAACGAGCGTATTAATATAAACCTGTGAAATGAATCAACAGCTTCTGACCAATCAGAACGCAGAATTCGACAGCGCTGTGGCGTAAGCACAAACATCATTATGGAGAAAAGTCAGTCACGTAACCTAACTTACCCTGAAGAGCTCAGATTAGGAGTGAAATAATGTTTTATTATTATTAAACATGTAACTAAAAACAGATAAAAAGGATGCATGTTCTTTAATAAATAAAAATTGTAATCATTGGAAAATTGCTGTGGTGTAAGAGGAATAAAACACTCCAGGATAATAATCAACTTCAAGGTGGTAACAGTGACTCCTCTTCATCACACCATGCTGCAGTTGATTATTTTCCTGCAACAGCACCACACACAGTGTTTTATTCCTTCCACTGATCAGCTGTTTGGATTTAATTCAACCCTTTTAAACCAATGCATGAAATCTGTTGACATTTTCTAAAGTGATCCAGTATGTAACTGTCATGCAGTTCAAGATGAGAGTGTGTTTTGCGTAAGTAAGTGTTACCTGTGTGTGTGTGTGTGTGTGTGTGTTACCTGTGTGTGTGTGTGTGCATCTTATTTTATATGTAGAACATGAGACCTGGGAGCCTGGAACGGACAGCTCCACTAATCTGGCTTAGTGATGAGCGATGATCTGCTTATGCATGAAGTACGAGTGAATCCATTTCAGCGATAACGCTGCACTTGATAATTTAAACGTATGATAGTGCCACCTTAAAGATTTCGAGTGCGTAGTGAAACAGCTGTCTCGTTTATCAGCGTGCATATGGAGTCACTCATCGAGACTTGGGGAAGCCTTGAATTCATACATAACATTCATGACTTTTTTTCAGCGGTGATGTCATAGTCACTGAGATCCACGATTTAATTGGTCAGAAGGTGTTGATTAATTTTCTATAACAGCAGCTCTGACAGTAATGCAGCTCTAAATCACAGGTTTATATGAATGCACTCATTCTAATACTTTATCATTTCTATAGTAACAGCTCATTTGTAATAATAAAAAAACAAATTATGTTTATTTAGCATTTATGGAAGGAGTCTCCAGTGTCAGTGCTTTGTAACAGTCAGAGGGAAAGCGGTGACATGGGAAAGTCTTTGGGATGGAGAAGTGGCCAACAATTACAATGTTTATTTATTAAACACGATGCATCGTGTTTTTTTTATCCATTTGTAGTTGTGTATATTCAGTGTTGTGTCTTGCATGAAGTCTTGTTTTTATCATTATTTTTTCTATAATAACAGCTCATTTACAGAGACTTGTACAGCGGACTCACCACATAATCTAAGACTAATAATAAACAGATAAAAAAAACTTGTTATTTATCAAAGTAAAACTTATAATCATTGATACTGTGAAGTTTTCTGTAAGGAGAGGTTTGTTTCTTGAGAAAAAAGAGAGGCTGGTGAGGAGATGACTTTTTATAGTTGCTATAATATAAGTGAGAACAGAAGATAACTTGTTTCGTGGACGTCCCACAACATTAAATGTAACTATAAATGGATAAAAAGTATGATTTGTTTATAAACTAAAAAAAGTAATAAAACACTTCAAGATGTGCTGTTATAGGAAAATAAACTCAACTCCTGGGTGGTAACTGTAGCGCCGCTTCAGCACGCAGAGTTGTCATTGATTGTTTTCCTATAAAGGCACAACACGAAGTGTTTTATACATTACGTTAACAAATGGTCAACTTTAGAAGAAATGTCACTTCTATTGAAATGTGAGTCCCTCTTTTTAAACCTTATTCATCTGAAAAAAGATGCCTTTTTTGTCTTCTTTTTTTTCTCTCAAGCTTTTGTTGCTTGCCTTCGGGTCCATTAGTCCTATTAAAAATCAAAAATTCATTTCAGCAGCTTTGAAACCATCTAGAGCGGCCGAGTGGTGCACTCACGTGCGACCGTGAATGTGTGTGCAGTCAATTAGTGAAATTAAATGTACATTTGCACTGCAAGTCTCTCTGTATGGCTTCTTTTTGTGTGTTTGTGTGTGTGTGTGTGCCTAGCACAGGAAGTGACCTGGCGAACAATATTACTCCATTGATGGCACAGAGTAAGGGTTTTTTTTTCCCCCAGCACCTTATTAAATCTTTCATATTTTTGTATGGATTGTTTCCTCAAGGCCTCTGCTCTGTTCTCAGAATATGAAATATCGACTAGCTTATCTGGATGTTTTGACCCTGTTGCCTAGAGCGAAGTATTTTACCTTACTATGAAAATGCGAACGCAGGAATGTGAATTCGTGTCGAATGTACAGCTGTATATAAAATAAAATCTGTCCATTTGGAGACAGGTTGTAGTTAATATACAGTACATTTCCCTGACAGCATGGTGAGAGCACCGTTCTGGCTTGTTAATAATTTTGGTGTATCTCACACTTCTCATAGAGACATATTCCATTTGATATTTCATCATGCCTACAGCTAGAACACTCAGTTATTCTGCTTTTCCTGTGCAAAATATATATACACTCAACATTCTTGCCTTGTTTGTGTGTGTGTGTGTGTGTGTGTTTGGAGAACTAGCAGATGGATAGAGAACAGTATGCATAGTTTTCTATTGTTGTTCTCTATAGTAGTTTGTCACTGCCATTCATGCCTCTGCATACCGACGCGAACAGTCCATTACCCGCCGCCGCCGCCACCGCTGCTGCCACCGCCGCTGTTGTTGTTGTTATTGTTGTTGTTGTTGTGTGTGAGCTCAAGCCCAGAACTTCATTTCACAGCCTCCATCACTTCTCTCAATGGCTCCACTCTTCTGTAGCTTGCTTCCATTTTACCACTTCCCCCTCCCATCCTGCTTTTTTCCTGCTTTCCTCTAAATGATCCAAATTTCACAGCACTCTTCTTATCACTACTCTCCTCCTCAGCATTCTGGATTCTGGAATTCTCCATTCTGATTGGTCGCAAAGTGTCGATTTATCTTCTACAACAGCAGCTCTGACAGTCGTGCAGCTCCGAATGTTATCATTTCTATAGTAACACCTCGTTCAAGGGGATTAAAAAAATTGTGTAATTGTTGATATGTTGAGGAGACCTTTATTTAACATTTTATGGAAGGAGTCTCCAGTGTCAGCGCTTTGTAACGGTCAGAGCTAAAGAGTTTTCTGACATCTTCAGGACAGAGGAGTTTACGCTTTGTGGTTTCTCTGTAACATGACAAGCTGAGGGTTTTTTTATTTGTAGAATTTTTTATGCACAACTCTACTTTCTTTTCTAAACTGGTTCCCTCCAAATAGAACCATTTTAGACAGAGCTGCTCCAAAACATCCTTAAAGCACCTTTTTCCCAAGAGCATATATCATTACAATAAACACACTCACAGGCAAAAGCACCCGCATGGGTTCTCCACTTTGTCCCTCTGTGGTTTTTATGCAGAACCCCAATTTTTTTAATCTAAAGGGGTTCCTAGTAGAGCCATTTTGGAAAGCTAGAACCAATAACAACCCAAATAACTTTTTTTTTCTATGAAAAATGTACATCATTACAATAAGTGCTCTGTTAGAAAAAGGACCCCATCTAGCACCCTTAAGGGTTTTCTTTCTCTGGGAACTCTTATAAGTAAAATCTAAAACCCAGAACAGACGGGTTTACTCTTTGCAGTTGCTTCGTAAAATGTCCCTCTGTATTTTTATTTTTTTTTCTTATTAACTTCAAGACAGAAAAAAAGAGGGAACGACTGTTTATAGCTGCTATAATGAAAGAGAAAACAGGAACTAACTTGTTTCTTGTATGTTCTACAACATTAAAATGTAACAATAAATGGACAAAAAGTACCAAATGTCATTTTTGATTAGATAAAAATTTGGAATCGTTGGGAAATTTCTATGAAAGCTAACACACATTTCTACATAGTAAATCAAAATTCGCAGCTTTGATATCAAAATATTCTCTATTCCGAGTGCTCGCTCTTCCGAGTGCTCGCTATTCCGAGTGCTCGCTGTTTACTACGAGAAAATGTGTGAGATTCATTACACCAGTGGGAAGGAGAACGGTTCTTTAGCTGCTCTCTCTGTTCTCTGTGGGTGGAAGTGTTTGCTGTGATGAACGTGAAAGCGGCATTTATTTACCGCACACAGCACCGAGACAATCCCGCAACAAATGATTCTCCATCTGTCAGGCTTTTTTTAACCTCCTTGTTCAAGATAAAGCCTTTATGAGTCTCCAAAACATTCCAAATGTTCTGACTTTACAGTAGTCCTGGGGTCCTGTTCAAAAAAACTAAACACTGAGTCGTAGTGTGAGCTTCCTAAAAGGAATCACCTTTATGTACTTAAGCTCTTTTCTTTTCAAATTCACAATCTGTTCGATTTTACATCTGAGCGTTCAGAGCTGAGGTTCTGCAAAGTACACATGGTGGAGTGAGCATCACATTCATCTCTCTCTCTCTCGGGCATTCTCCATTAACATTATTTGATTTTAAAAATCTGACCCAAGGACACTATTGAGCTTTATTATAAAACAGAGTTCCTCAAGGGTTCTTTGGATAATTAATAGAAGTCTTTCTGTTAGTGTTAAAAAATAGTGCTGTAAAGTTTTAACAAAACAAATGGATTTTACTGATTATTATCAAGCTACTATAAACTTGTAGAAAAAAATATTTCTTCAAGGGTTCATTTCTTAGGTGGCTAACGGTTCTGTATTTTTTAAAGGATCCTACTTAGATCCTTTTCTAATATGGAAATTGTTTGTTTTGGGGGTTCCACACAGAGCTCCTTCAACAGGGCGAAAGGAAGATTCCTCTAGGGTTCCAGAGCGTCCGTTTTAATCCTGTGAAATAATATTACAAATTGTTTTCTTTAATAAAACTTCTAACAGTCTTAGAAAAAAGTTCCATTTCGAATCTTTAAGCGTTCTTCTGTGTGTCCCTTTTGGAGAACTGTGAAATCTTCTCTGTGTATAATCCTAAAACATTGTTTCCCTTTTCCAAGTAGAATCTAGAAAGCTTTAGAAGCCCTCAAAGGTTTGTATGCAGAAATCTACAACACCGGGTTTTTCTTTCAAAATTGCTTCCAAATAGAACTATTTAAGTAAGCTAGAGCCATTAAAAGTATCTTTAACAAAACATTTTCCCAATGTAGTATAGCATTACAGTAAATACAGGTAAAAGAATCCCAGCTTGCACCCTTATGGGTTCTTCAGTTTGTCCCTCTGAGGGATCTGTTAAAAGTTTTTAGGCAGAACCCCAATTTTTCAATCTATAGGGGTTCCTAGTAAAACCATTAAAAAAAAGATTTAACCAATACCCATCCAAATAACCCCTTCTTTCTGCAAAGAATTTACATCATCACAATTAGTTCACCAAAAAAGACCCCATCTAGCTCTGAGTAAAACCATTTCCTTTGTCTAGTAGAACCAAAACCATTCAAAGAACCCTGCAGGAACCCTTTTGTCCAAGAATGTATAGCATTAGAACATGTACATTCTTAGAAAAAAAAGGTCCAATCTAGTACCCTTAAGTGTTTTTCAGTTTATCCCTCTGGGGGAACTTAAAGGTTCTATGCAGAACCCTGCAACATGGGGTTTCTGTATCAGAAAAGTAAGAGTCCTTTGAAAAAAAAATCAGAACAATTCACCACCTAGAGAACCCTTGGAAAACCCTATTTTTTGTCTATGAATCTATACTACTATAATAAGTCCACTCTTAGAAGATCCATCCATCCATCATCTATCCAGGTTCTACACTTTGTCCCTCCATAAAGGTGGAATCCATAAAAGTTCTATGTAGAAACCAACAACAATGAAATTGCCTATTAGAAGAGGAGAATCCTTTCACAAATACAGAACCATTAAATACAATAAGGAGTACCCTTTACTGAGCTACGTAGAACCTCATAATCTTACAAAAAAGGGTTCTTCAAGAGTTCTTTGAATTATTCAGGGTTCTTAGCCTCCTACTACATGGAGCCCTTGATAAGGGTTCTACATAATGCTTAATCTACATACTACCAGATGGACAAAAAAAAAAAAAAAAACACTTCAGGATATTTAACATTTTTTCCTTTTCCCCATGAACGTAATCACAAGGTTTTTCCAAATGGACACAATTCCACCTAGGATCCTTTAGCAACCCTTAGAACCCTTAGCTGTCCAAAGAACCCTAGAAGAACCCCTTTTTGTTTTTACCTCCTGTGAGTCTTGCCTATTTCTTCAATTGCGTGAACACACCACGGCAGTGCAATGAGGGCGAGGGCTAAAACACATCTTCCTCTGAAGAACGTGAAGTTAACCAGTGCATCTTATCCAACCTCAGCCCACACACTGCAGCGCGGAGAACATGTGTATGCTTAGAGCCCAGAGAGCAGAGCACTCCAGTCTGACCCAGCGCCTCGGTGAAAATCAACAGGAAGAGAAACGTTGGCATCTTTCCCACAGAACGAGAGCTTGTTGTCCTTCCCACTAAACGAGAGCGTGTACTTGTTTGGACCCCCGGGCCACAGAGAACCGGGGCACTGCAAGAATTGGATCCCAGCCTACACGGTGCTCGAGTCGAAGCTGGAGGAGATGTGTGCATTTAAAAATAAAACGCTGCGTGTACTTTGGGACACATTTCCGACATTCCTTCATCACTTCACTGTGAGCTATATTCAGATGCCGAAGGTCACGGCCTCGGAGCTCTACGCGATATTTCAATAATCTGAACACGCAGCACAGAAAATCTACTTAAGAACCCGTGTAGCATGAGACTGAACATGTAGAACAGTCAGAGTAATGTTGACCCAAGCATTTAAGGAGTTGAATCAGCTGATCACATCTCATTTTAGTTGTTTTTGAGAAATAAATGATATTGATATATACATTTGTACCATGGTGTGTCTGCGTACTCGATTCTGATTGGCTGGAAGGTGAGCGTTCAAACCGCTGATTACGCAGGTAGTTCCAGTCAGTTTAATCACCGTTCTAAATTAATGCACTGCCTATAAACATGTAACCATAATAACATACAGTTAAAGTCGCATACAGTAGTTAAACTCACAGCTTCATTATTAGTAGAGACGCGGCACAGACGCAGGTAATTCACACATCTCTCTCTCTCTCTCTCTCTACTAACTATTTATTATAATTCAGTCAAATAAGTGTAATCTTATCGCACTACTTTATCTCTGTGTATGATTTAGAGTTGGCAGAATTCTAGATGTAACGACCCATATATAAAATAGCTAACGAAAATTAACTGTTATTTTCATCCTTTCAGTCAAATTTTGCTCTGCAAACATCATGGTAGGGTATAATAATAATAATGATAATCCACGGCTAGCAGTGCATTACACGACTTTAATACACCCGCTTCGCGTCAGGTGGGTCATTACAAATCATGTAATGCACACCTAGCCCTTACATACATATATATCATTTATTTAATTTGTGATTATGTATTAATTTTTGTACCATACCTGCAAGTATGGGGTGAAATAACGATTTAAAACTATATTTATCTACAGTGGGGCCCAAAAGTCTGAGAGCACTAGTGAAAATGCTACTATTTCCCATTCTTGTCAAATTTAATACAACAATTTTTCACTACAAATTAGATTATTGACAACAACTTGAGGGAAAAGTTCAATCTTTGAAATATTTACATGAATTTTGACATGAGCTGGCATGGACTGGCATGGACTCCACACGTTTGTGCAAAACCTTATGATCAATTTTAGATCAAATCCATCTGAGCGTCGTCTGAGCACACGCTTCAATAGGAGAGACTAGACATGAGGAAAATCTGACCTTTTATACAAAGCAGTTAACATGCTCAATAAACAGGGCATGAACTTAAACTCATTTAAATAGGGACATAGTGCAAAATCTTCAATATTAGATATTCAAGATATTGAACATTTATTTTCTTTGTTTTAAATATTTCAAAATTCTAAAGCCTTCTGTTTGTTTCCAATTTTAAATAAAAAAAAAAACAACAACTGAAAACTATTGTAAGAGAATACAAAAAAATGATTGTGAGGAATGCAAAATTATTGCTAGGGAATGCAAACCTGTTGTGATAGAAAGCAAAACTACTGCGAGAGAACACAAAAACGATTCCACGGGTAATCCACAGGGATTGCAAGGGTGAGAAATGCTAAATTATTGTGAAAGAAAGGAAAAATTAGTGCTAGAGAATGCAAAACTATTGCAATGAAACTCAAAACAATAAAACAATTGCAAGAGAACATAAAATTATTGCTAGGAAACGCAAAGGTATCGTGAGAGAAAGGAAAAATTAGTGAGCAGGAATGCAAAACTAGAGCAAGAGAACACATAATTATTGAAGTGGGATGCAAAACTATAGCAAGAGATTGCAGACATTATTGTGAGAAACACAAAATTATTTTGAAGGAATGCAAAGGTGTTAAAATAAAGAAAAATCATTGTGAAAAAAGCAAAAAAAAAAAAAAAAAAACCACAAAAGAAAGATACAGATTCTCTCTCTCTCTCTCTCTCTCTCTCTCTCTCTCTCTCTCACACACACACACACACACACACACACACACACACACACACACACACACACACACACACACCAGCTTGACAGTGAGACAGAAAAACTAGAGCTTTAATAGTGGTGCTAACATAATGAGACACAGGTGAGCGTGATCAGGACCATGTGACAGGATCATGTGACATGCAGGGGCTGATGGGTAGTGTAGTTCTGCGCCATTTGGCACTACCGTGACAGATCACTACCTTCATTTGAACTAATTTTTTTAAGCATTTTTACTTTTATTATGTCACATGAATGACACTGTAAGAAAAGTTATGACTGCTAACTAGGCCACCTTTGCACTAACTTTAACTTTTTATACAAGTTACAGTAATGTGCAAAATGATTAAGACTTTTCACTCATTACACCATGTTAATGATTTGATAATCAACATCAATCATAATTAGGTTGTTTACAGGATCTAGTGAAGATAAAAAAAACACGAAGGAACTTGGCTTCTCATCGAGAACATGTGCTCTGAGGTTATATTCAGGTTTGAGTGTAGTCATGTTGATGTGCTACATGACTGAAGCTTTAAAATCTAAACTCTTGAAACCTTCCAGTTTAGAACTCGAACATAAAAACTACAGCACAATGTTACACACGCTAACCAGGCATATCTTTTCCATGCTACGTTCCTCTGCTGCTGTTCTTCAGGACTGGCAGAACCATTCTTTCCTTCGGTCTGGGAAATGAGGGAAGCAATTTCATTCTCATCTATATTGCATCGCTGCTTAGCCGCAGAGCTGTCCTGTGTCCCCGCTTCTTAATGTGAATATTTGAAATCGATATTATGTTCCTGTTCCAAAAATGAGAGGAATGCGGCTCGGCTGAGGAAACACATTAAATTAGCTAGCAACCTCATTTATGCCATTATCATAATGATTCTTTGACAGATTCGTTAAACGAGACACTATTTGAAGAAAATACACGTGACGATGGCCCTGATCTGCTCAGAGCACACGGTCAGTCAGATAGCTATGAAAATAATTCATGCAAAATGTGAATAAATAAATAAATTAGATACCACAAATTCAGCCTGTTCATTATTTTATTATAAACTCTGTAATTAAAATAAAATGAGGAAATAAATCAATAAATAAACCTAAGAGAGTTTTACCTTTTAAATCACTGATACATATGATAACTAGCTAAACATTAATTACAGTTTATGATATATTATAAAATTACATTTTTGGCATTTATGGAAGGAGTCTCCAGTGTCAGCGCTGTAACAGTCAGGGGTAAAGCTGTAACTTTAAGTTTTCACAAACACAGACACACCATACATTGTTCACATGTAGTGCATCTTAATATTTTTACAAAGATGTGTAGGTTTATTTGTCACATATTATTATTATTATTATTATTATTATTATTATTATTATTATTGTTGTTGTTGTTGTTGTTGGTGTTGTTGTTGTCATCGTTATTGTTGTTATTGTTGTCATTATTGCTATTGTTATTGTTGTTGTTGCTGTTGTTGCTGTTGTTGTTGTCGAGGTGGGTGTGGTGGTGGTGATGGTTGTCATAATGATTGTTGTTATTGTTGTCATTGTTGTTGTTTTTATTGTTGTCTTTGTTGTCATGTGTATTGTTGTGGTTGCTGTTGCTGTTGTTATTAATATCATTGTTGTGGTGGTGGTTGTGATGGTTGTCATCATCATTGTTGTTATTGTTGTTGTCATTAATGTTGTAATCATTGTCGTCATTGTTGTTAATATTGTTGTCATTACCTTTGCTGTTGTTATTATTATTATTATTATTATTATTATTATTATTAGACATGTAGTCCCAAACTGCTCACATAATCACACGCTGAAAAACCTGCCACCTCGTATGAAATGTAGATGTGATATTTCCATAAGGGACGTTTGAGAGAAAATTTAATAAACATTAGAAGCTGTTTGGAATAACTGATATCCAATACACTGTGTTATGTTCTCAGAGAACAGGGCAGGCTCTGTGTGTGTGTGTGTGTGTGTGTATTATAACACACTCTCGGCTTGTTACAGAAACTGTTGTTGTGAATACAGATGCGTTTGTTCCTCGTGCTGAGCTGCAGAAGTGTGAACATCACATCATGGTCACGCCACCTCTTACAGCGCAAGTCTCACATCACAAATCGCATTCGTCCATGCTCTGATGCTTTCACCTAATCCTGTGTGTGTGTATATGTGTGTGTGTGTATATTTTTAAAGGCTTTCACACACACACACGCACACATACACACATCAAGTGAAGAGACAAGCTCGAGAAAAAAAAATCTCACAGTCAGTTTGATTCTTAGCTTGTGCTATAACCTGAAATGCTGCCAGGCAAATATACCTCTCCCATGGCAGCTAAATTCACAGGTAGATGCTCACACACACACACACACACACACACACACACACACACACAGTGTGCGTCACACATGCTGTAAGCTGGAAACAAACTGTCAGAAGTGAAAAACCAGAGTAACAGTAAAATTCAGCAAATACTCCGACATTAGGACAGAAAATATCGAACTGCCATGAAATAAAACCTGAAGCATTTGTTCATAAAAGATTAAAATAAAAGAGAAAATAAAATGATGGTTAATAAATACATTTCTACTATTCATGCTATGCTTTCTAATTAGCGTTACAGTATTTCTTGTGTTAAATATCTTCATAGCGTGCAATATGTATGGTAATTAGAGTGTTCCCTGGAATTAATGCCTTTATTCATTCATTCATCTTCAGTATGCACTTAATCCTGGTCAGGATCACGGTGGATCCGGAGTCTATCCCGGGAACGCTAGGTGTGAAGCGGGAATACACCCTGGATCTGACACCAGTCCATCACAGAGCGCCATTCACACACACACACACACACACACACACACACACACACACACACATATATTCATACCAGGCAGCAATTTCTAGTCACTAGTTCACCTCTCGACATGTTTATGGACAGTGGGAGGAAACCAGAGAACCCGGAGAACCCGGAGAACCCACACTGACCTGGGCAGAACATGAGGAACTCCACACAGACAGTAACCCGAGCGCAGGGTCGAACCGGGGAGCTACAAGGCAGCAACGCAACACGCTTCACCCCCAGTGCTGATGTTATAGCTTTATATACTGTTAGCATTGTTTACTAAACACTTTATTCAAACAAATCAATAAAAAACATTCAAATATAACTTTATAACTTTTTTTATCCATTTATAGCTATGTTTATGTTGTGGAACATCCATGACACAAGTTCTCACTTACGTTATAGCAGCTGTAAACAGCCGTTCCCTCACCAGCCTCTCTTTTTCTCTCTTTTGAATTAAATATAATTAAGATAAAAAAAATTGTAGCTGTCATATTACCGAGAAAGCGCAAAGTGTAAACTCCTCTGTCCTGAAGATGTCGTTCCTCAAAGCGCTGACACTGGAGACTCCTTCCCTAAATACTAAATACACTTGGTTGGCAGGGAGGGAGGTCACATAAAGAAAAACAATAAATAAAAATAAATAAATTCTATTGTGTTGGTATGAATGATATATTTTTATATATAATGAATATATATATATATATATATATATATATACACATATAATTTTTTTTTTTTCTGTAGCGCTTATCCTAGACAGGGTAGCGGGGAACCGGGAGCCTCTCCCAGGGAACTCAGGGCACAATCTCACACACACTCACACACTCACACATCCACACACACACTATGGACAATATGTAAATGCCAATCAGCCTACAACGCATGTCTTTGGACTGGGGGAGGAAACCGGAGTACCCGGAGGAAACCCCCGAAGCACGGGGAGAACATGCAAACTCCACGCACACAGAGCAGAGACGGGAATCAAACCCCCAACCCCCAATAATTAATATATTTTTCCCTTTTTTTCTTTTTAAGAATAAACTGTTGCATTTATACAAAAAAAACAATGTTCAAATATAATCCTTGTTATTTTCATGTATATGTACAGAAATAGCAAAATAAAACTTGAAGCAGCTCCTGTCATGCTAATAAATAAAAAAACAATAAATTTGATCAAATTCTATCTTTTTTTAAACCAATTTTCACAAAATTGTAGATTTTTAGACATAACCTATTGATGTATATGTAAATATAAACACACAGCTGTTTTTTTAAGCCTAATAATAATTTAAATATATGAATTTCTATATAACCTCCTGCTACTATTCCTGCCGTCTATCTATATATTTAAATATATATATGTTACAAATACTCTTTAACATTTGTGTCATATGGAATGCTCTGTAACATTATCGTTTAATGTACACACTTTAATGAATTTGTTCATAAACACATACTGTTCAGTTTATTTATTACATCTGTCCCGTGCCATTTAATTCATTGACTGTTTTTGGCATTTATACTATATACCGACTTTTTTATTATTATCATGTATGAGATATAATAATAATTCATTCTGAAGATTCGCATCAAAGAACACCAGCAGTGTGTGTGTGAGAGAGAGAGAGCAATACTTAGTCCGAAAGCTGAGGAATAAATAAATAGTTAAAAAAAAAAAAACTGGCATGAATTGGATGGAAAAATTACACTATTTATAGAGTGTGGCTGAAAGAAAAAAATAAAAACGCTCAATGAATGTATTCATGAGTTTCCTCATAACCAACTAAGGCTTATCCAGGAAAAGAAAAAATATTGGTGATATTTATTTATACAACACTAATTAAGGGAATGAATGTGTTGTGTAGATGTTCATTCGAAAGCTTGTTAGAATTTTATTGTAAGCTGCTTTGAAGGCAGATTTGTATTTCACGACGTGTCACAGATCTCGAGAATGAGCTAGAATTTCCAGAAGCTTTTATTTTACACTGAATTTTGGGTGAATCTACAGACCTTGTGCTCTTATTAGCCATTTCGTCAGGTTCCACCACCAATGGCTGTGAGTCTGCATAACTGGACTGACTCACTTGGCAGTTAGTAACAGGAAGTAAGGAATAAAACACTCCGTGTCGTGCTGTTATAGGAAAATAATCAACGACAGGGTGGGGTGATGAAGCAGAGTTCCTATTTTCCTATCAGCACATAGGAACAGCACAGTGTTTTATTCGTCTTATACCACAGTAATTTAATAAAGAAGGATACATCATATTATTTTTTGTCTGTTTATAGTTACATTTAACATTGTAGAAAGAAGTTATCACCTAAGTTATAACAGCTACTAACAGTCATTCCCTCAACAGCCTCTCCTGAAGTTAATAAGATAAAAGATTTGCAGATTCTCCTGAAGAAGTTACAGCTTTAACCTGTTTGACAAAGCGCTGACACTGGAGACTCCTTCCATAAGTGTTCAATAAACAACAATAAACAACTCTTCACCATATCAACGATTGCCTGCATTTTTTTTATCCGTTCACGTACAAGTCCCTGTGAATGAGCTGTTGCTATAGAAACGATAACGTATCAGAATCAAGAATTCAGTGACACTATGATGTAAATGAAAATGAAACATTATTAAAAGATGACAGAAACATGCGTAGTACTACATTTAAACCATTTCACTGCAGAATTTCACCCTATGTCTTTCATCACTTTTATTTTTCTCTCTCTCCTCACTCTTTCTCTCTCGATAAGTTCACAGAAACACTTCTGAAGCTTCATTAAAAGTTTTTCCGAAGCAAGCGAGCAGCGACGGCCTCCCCGAGGGACACGGTGAACCCCGGCACTCGGAGCCGGCGCACCTCATTAAGGCCCGTGACATTGCGGCACGGCTAACAGCAGCACCCTATCACGATTATTTCACGACACCTCGACGAATCCACAAGAAGTCATCAAACGGGCTTATCTGATCTCTATCAGCATGCCTAATTTGATTTAATTTCATGTTTAGTTTACTTTGGTGTAGGTTCGTACCTGTGGCAGTCCGGTCTATCCTCCTGGGGTTAATTTAGCCACAGGAGCTCAGAATAACAATTTTCTAAATGTCAGCAGGGTAAAAAAAAAATTCTTATTTTATGAATTTAGCAGAAGTAGATTCTCCTGTTACAGTACAGTACGTCCTCTGTGGAGATGACTTTGCCTCAGCTCGACTTCGTAAACGTGACTCTTTTTTTTTTTCTGTCGACTGTTACACGCACGCTCGCGTTTGAACTACGAGGGCAACTCTCGCTCACGTTTTGTCTCTTCCCCTCACATTTCACCTAGCAAACCGTTTACATGCCAAGATGGAATGTCAATAAACGCTGAAACAGAATATTCGAATGCAAATCTGGGGAAGAAGCCATGGTTTGAATATTGATGAGCGTAAATGTCATGGGGAAGGCTGGAGGCTCGTTTCTGCGCTGGGCAGCCGGTTTCGCTGCAGACTCGGCATGTTGGCTGAACTTGTTGGACACGGCAGCGTAGGCCGGCAGAGCCCTGGCAGCGTGCTTCGTATAAAAAATGAGCTACAGCGGACCACCTGCCCAGCACGACCATCTGATACTGTTAGTGGATTAGCCATTTTCAAAAAGCTGCTGATTTTGAGGTACTTCCTCTGCAAAAGCAGCTAATAGAGCTGAGCAGAATGTGTGTGTGTGTGTGTGAAGCTGAATTCTGAACATTTCTTTTGAGATGCCAGTGAAGTGTAGTGAAGTCAACAAACATGAACCTGGTTTTCTTGCGGCATGTTTCACTAGCAAGCAACAAGTCATTTGTGTCGCTTGTAGTTTCTGTTGCCGTTGTTTCATTTACATGTTACGTGCTTCACACACTCTCCAGAGGCACCAGTGATCTCTGCTCTCTCCTTCCAAGCTTCTTCGTTATGTCTCTGTACACATTTAATAAGAGGTTGTATATGAGAGATGAAAACCATGGATGTGTTTTTTTTTTTCTTCCATTTTTGTTCGTCAAACAGCAAACTAAAGTTGTGAGTGGACTGTAGAAACGGCACACCGCATGCTCCATAGGACCGGTCCGGAGAAATGTTTGGATTTGTCGCTTTGAAAATCTCAATTCAAACATCGCTTCTCGCTGTAGCTGAACCCGTGACTCCGTGTCGCACACGGACGTAGAAAATTAATAGTCACTTTGTCACTTGCTAGTCTGAGCACAGGGTAATAAATCTGTAATTCTATATTTATCTGTCTTTTCCATGTCCAAGTGAGTTTTATCACAACTAAGTACCTACAAGAGCATCTCTGCATGGTTCATTAGGGATCTAAATCAACAATGCTATTTCTGTAACGATGCTTAGCAATAATGTTTATTGTTAAAAGAACTATACAAAACAAAGTGAATTGAAATGAAATAAAGCAGTGTATGTATACTAATTATCATAATTAATGTACTGTTTTCTGTTTGAGATTATACTTTGTGTGATTTTGCTGCCGGAGCTCTTTCTTTCTTTTTCAATTTTTGTTTGATGTCTATCTTTGCATCTTTTTTCTGTTTTACTGTTAATGTTGTTGGTCATTTGTCGAGTGTGTCCACTGGACGCCGGTTGTGATGAAGCTCCAGCTCAGATTTGAGTGGCGGATTCCCTCAGGCCTTGATTTCTCATGACCAACTGCTCGCTGTGGACGGAGTGCAGTATCTGACCGGCATTCGATGACAGAAAGGAGTTTGGTGCCGTCGTTCTGAGTGTTCTCGTGGCTGCGAGTGTGTGGTGTTTGAGTAGATCCAAGGTGTGGCATTCGGAGCGCTGGTGTCCGGTGATGCTGCGGCCATGCATAGGCCTTCGGTGAGACCGTGATCATCTACACGACAGCTTTTGAAGGATTTGGGAAAGGCACTATATAAATCAATCTTATTATTATCATATTATTATTATTATTATTATTATTATTATTAATCTTATCTTTGACAGGACAAATTTTCCACTCGTGACTCACCTCCGAGTCAATTCAGCAAATCTCTGCCTCTTACTCAGCTCAAACTCTCATCCCCGCCTTCATAACCTCCTACCCTGATTATTGCCGTACTGTTTTCTCTTCCCCCTTCAGCCAAAACACTCTCTCGACTGCAATACATCCATAATTCAGTACACTAGAGTCCCCCCCCACACACACACACATACACACACACACACATTAAATGTTCAGCCCATATTTCACCCACTCTCTTTAATTCACGCTGCTGACCCATCTCCGACTGCATGCAGCACAAAATCTGGTGCAGAAACACAAGAGTCCCAGGCTACCTGACCAAACTCTTACTTCATTTATCATTCGTTATGGTCATCTGTTGTGAATACGGCTCACTCACGGCCCCTTGATTTAGACTTTCCTCCATAGCTGGCAGGTTTTTTGGTTTTGGAATTCACTCCCACAGAGATGTGTGAAATCTCATCTATCTCCTCCTTCAAGCCCATCTTTTCTCTCAGCACTATCGCTCTCTCATCTGTAACTACTCACATCCAGTCCTCTCTATAAACCAGCTCAGACGATTCATCAGCCCTCAGCGCTGCTTGGGATCACCACTTTTACCGCACCGCACTTACCTCAGACAAAAATATTATATTGTGATTCTTGAAGGTATTTCAATGATACATGATATGTATCACAATGTTTAATAAAAAATAGAAAAAATACATAAAAAATTTAATGTTGAAAAGGAAAAAAAACCCTGTAAATATTTTAACACTTTACTTTTTAAAGATTAAGCACATAATTTTAATCACATCACCCGCTTCCAGTCAGTGTGTAATTATTAACAAACAAAAAGCACAATAAATCCACAATAATGCAGAAAAGCAATTACACTGTGACATAATTTATCACAACATTGATATTATATCATCATATCGACCAGCCCTCTTTCATACTCACCTTGTTATCTCTCGGTGACTGTGTGTGAATATTGTTACTCATTTATTCTTGTCAGATGTTGTTAAGGAACCTCTAACGAGCACCTTCGTACCTTTGTACAATTATGGATTTCTCATTTTCAGGTGAGTGACATTTTAACCGTCATGGAGATAACATTACTGTCATGCTAACAAGCCACAAAATGTGACAGTTCATTTACAGCTGCAATTTCAGTGACAATTGACATTTCAATCAAGATTTTTTTCAATTCTACCCAAATTAGTTATGATGCTGTGATGCAAAAAAAAATCTAAACAATTGGTTTAAATGATTCCTTGGACTGATCCTATGCTGCACGTGGTCCGACGTTTCTTCAGCTCCCTGCTCACATCGCTAGTTCTTACTGTTTACATGCAAAAATGGAAGAAAAAGCTTATAACCATGGTTTCATCTTATCCTGCCATATTTGACCCCACTTTAAATGTGTATGGAGACATTACGAAGAAAATGAAGCTTGGAAGGAAGTTCGAAGTCGTTGGTGCCTCTGATGAGTGTTTACATAGCTAGTACAGTTAGCTTGCTAATCTGATAAGTCAAGCATGTAACATGTAAATCAAACAACCAATTTTCACCCTTGTTAGTATTTATAGTTCTCACAATGGCAGTAATGAATTGAGAATAAAACATCACTCTGTAATTCCATAGGGCTCCAGAGTGGGTTGAAACTTCAAATCATGTCTGTTATTTTTCACGTCATCTCCTGAAGTTGGGTTTTCCTAATTCCAGTTTGTGGAAAGCAGCCTCGAGGATAATTTGATCCTACATCAGGTGTAAAGTTTGTCCTAAACCAAGCATTAACTAGCTCTGTGGAGAATCTTGGTTGCACCATACACAAAGAAAGTGCATCTTAACCAGAAGTGTGTGAAGTAATCACAGATCAAGATGTTGCACAGAATGAGGTTTTTCACCATCTGTCACCATCTGTAGCCAATCAGCGACTGTGTTCAACATCTGCTAGAAACACTGCATCCATGACCTAGGGTCAGAGCTCTCTCTGAGATCTTCTGTATTTCTAATTGTGTTTAATTTTAATGCATATTTATTAATATTTTTGAAATGTAAAAAAATATATATATATATAATTCAGCTCAAATACCATCTGGAGCCTGAGTGATAAAATAAAATCTTTGGTTCGATCCTGAACTCATGTTACTGTCCGTGTGGAGTTTCACTTGCTCTCTCCGTGTCCGTGTGGGGTTTCCTCCGGGTTCTCCGGGTTCCTCCCGACTCTCAAAAACATGGCAGTAGGCGGATTGCTGATTCTAGATTCCTCCTCGGTGTGAATGAGTGTGTTTGTGTGTGTATACATGGATGGACTGGTGCTCCATCCAGGGTGTATTCCTACCTCATAACCAGCGTTCCTTGGATTAGCTTCGAATCCACCAGGACCATGACCAGGATAAAGCGCGTACAGAAAATGAGTGAGCGTGAAATTTACTTACAACTTTGTGAGAAAAAAAAAAAAAAAATCAGCTAAAATACCAACTGGAACCTGAGTGGTAGAATAAAATTAAACAAACAAATATGCAATGATGTATTTATGGCAGAGCTTTATTATTTATTTATTTATTTATGTGTAGCTAACGGTAAGTTTTGAGTTAGAACTTAACTACGCTACTACAATTCGTAACTCAAATTAATGCCATGTTACATTTGCACTAGACTTTTTTAATCCTTACAACCCAAATGAACCTCATTAGCTGGATTTCTGTGCACTCCCTGTTCTCCATTTTATATCTCATGAAGTGTTTAACTTTTCTGAAATGAGTCACAGATAATTAGGATCCAGAGGATTTCAGCGTTCCGAAGTGTGCAGCTATTTCATTGTACAAAGCAGGCATTGTCGACTATCAAACAAATTCGGCAGGGAACATGAGAACAATGAGAGACAAAAGCAATTAAACACTGTTTTTTTTCATTAGTCGTATCTTTCTTTAGAGAAATAAAGCTTGCAATGTCCTGCCATTAAAACCGGTCTCAGACCATGCACACTACTCTACTCTAATCGTCTCGTCAAAACTGCACTAATTAAAGAGACATTTTCCATTTTTTTTGTTCGGAGTAACAGGGTAATAAATGAGTTAGCATTTACATATCAAATAACGATATATCTGCTTCGGCCCGCCTTGGAGGTCCGTCTTTTGTAATTACAGTGTTAGAAACTAAATTACAAAGGACACAAAATAACTTGGGCTCGAGTTCTGAGAGTTAATCACACAGCTGATGAAGGACTTCCATCTGCAATAAGCCGCTTCTCAACAATCATCACTGGCTACTTCAGAAGTTTTACAAATTCTAGGTTTATTAATGAAGCACAATGCAGTTAACCCCTTAAAGCCTCGGCTTATTATTCAGTTATTCATCTTAAACCACATTAATCTTTAAACCTAATAGAAAAAAAGAGTGAGGAATTTAACTCTGGACCTAGCCCTGGGGCTTCATCGGTGCTGTATTTTGCAAATTAATGGCGAGATAAACCGCTCTGCTTTTTTTATTTCCTGATGTTTGCATTTTGTGTAGTTGTTTAGGTAAAGATAAATTATACTGTAAGGCTCTAAGTGCTCGTTTTTTAATCACGCTTTATGCCACAGCACTGTTGAATTCTGGATTCTGGTTGATCAGATGGTATTAAACTGCATGAAGGACTTCATTTTGGCCACATTCATGCTACAAGGTTGAAGTCGCAAAAACCTTTTCTATCAGAGAAAACTCGCAAATAGAATGATTCATATGAATGGAATTTGCATCTTCAACCAGCGCCACTAGAGGGAAGTCACAACAGAGCGTTTAGCAGAGTGCAAGCATGAGATTTTATACAATGCTTCCTGACCTGACTACAAATTAAGATTGGATTTTTTTTTTTTTTTAACTGGTGAGTTAGCTAGCAACAAATCTGGACAGGTCTGCAAAGAAAATATATTCTCCCAAATGTGCAGAATTATGTATATATAGAATCTGAATTCTTTAAAGGAAAGCTAAATTACACTTGCAAAGCTGGTGAAAACTTTGAACTAAAATCTCACATCATGGCTAAAATGCCAAGTAAATTCCAAAAATGAAGACGTTTCATTTGTTGCCAGTCTCTCCGTCTGGATGTGGTCCTGCTTATTGTACAAGAAAACACAAACTGTAATCAATCAGATTAGATTTTTTTTTTTCCCAGGATGTGTGAAGAGAATTTTTTTTTCTTTTAGACGAGTTACCTGTCTGCTGTCACAGCTAATAATTTGAGGTTAGCGAAATTTCTCTGGAGATTGTGATTTGAGGAATTTTAGCTCTAAGAAGTTTTAGTTTGCAGGTTTTCGGGGTTTCCTAGGAAGTTTTCACATTTATAAACATTGCTGCAACGTTTTTAGTTGTAAAAGTGTTGCAGAAACATTTCTGTAATGTTAGTTTGGGTCTGAGAATACCGGCTGTTTTTGATATTGCAACATTTTTGTAATGTTTTAAAAACGTTACTAAACATTATGAATTAATATTCTGGGATATGACCATTACATCACACGTAACAGAGTGTTAACTTGAATATTTCCATAATATTAGTTTGTGTCTGGGAACGTCAGTTGTTTTTGATATAATAGTGTTATTTTTCTAACATTACATCTTTAATTTTTAAGAATTTTACTGAACATTGTGATAATATTGTAGGATGTGACCATTATATTGCACTTAACAGAACATTACACAAACACTTTTATAACGTTAATTTGTGTCTATCTAGGAATATCAGATTTTTTTTTATAATATAATTTTGTATAATAATGTTATTTTTGTAACATTACATCCTAAATTAACAAATAAAAGAGGTTAGGTAGCTAGCATTAAATTAGTCTTGTGAGTCAGATTTCTACACATCCTAAGCTAAGCTAAACTTTAGCTATAAACAACATTGAACTAACAGTATCTCCATCGGCTATCTAAGTATAATTAGCTAATTAAATTTAGGTGGCTTGCTTGATAGCTAATTTTAGCTAGTGTTTTATTTGGTAAGTAAAATCAGTGATAAGTTTACTAGTAAGCTAGCTAGCATTATGCTAGTCTTGTGAGCTAGATTTCTAGCATTGGATAGTGAATTTTAGTTTGGTACTTTTTGTCAATAAACATGACCAAGAACTGAGTAATTTTACCTGAAATTAGCATGTTGTGACTTAACTGTTTAGCAAACGAACCAAAAGTAACAACTGCACTCTGATTTAGACTCAGTAAATAGACTAATAGGCGTGAAAGTTGGTTGCTTGGTTGGGTGGTTTTTCAAGAAATTAATAAAACACGTTTTCTGTTGAGAAAATCAAATAAATAATGAAGAACTTTATTATCATTAAATCACACTTAACAGAATGCTAACAGAACTTTTTCTAAAGTTAGTCTGTGTCTATCTGAGAACAAAGTTTTGATGTAATAATGTTATTTTTGTACATCATGACCTTTTAAGATCTTTACTGAACATTGTGATAAAGTTCTGGGATGTGACCATTCCATTGCACTTAATAAAGTGTTAACACAAGCGTTTTCTTACCGTTAGTTCTTGTCTGTCTGGGATCAGCTGAGGTTTTTGATGTAAATAACGTTATTTCTGTAACACTTTACAGCCCCTATTAACATTATCATGTGTTAGCGTCAGAAGACTTGGGGGAAAATCATGGGCTGCCAGTAATAGCTGCAAAAACAGCCAAAGCAATGACCTTTCTCTCCATTCTCGCCCTGATCTCCGACAGCTGCAGTCGACCTCCAGAGCAAATCAGCTGCTCATTTTCCTGCCAGTGCTGTAATGATGGATCGTTGACGTTTTGTGTTGTCCGCATGTGGACCATAAGCGTGACGTTGATGAATTGTATCATTTACAAACACAAAAAGATCTGATCTGAGCAGCAAGGCTTAGAATGTGAACATGGCTTATGGTTACCTTCTCATTAAATACCACTGGCTTCACGAACACGCTGTTAAAATGTCACTTTTTTATTCTTTTAGTCCAGTTTCTAATTTTTTTTCCCCCTGTGGGTTCTTGGTTTGCAGTCACAGATACCTGTCTACTCACACTTCTGAATCTGAGCCACTGCAGGATAAATTGATGTGGAGGACAGGCTTGTAAACCAGAGAGAGAGAGAGAGAGAGAGAGAGAGAGAGAGAGAGACAGAGATACACTTCTGTCTTTGTGTTATGGAGGCCTGGAGGTTTGGAGCTGGGTAAGGGGCGACAGCTCATTAAGCTCCATCACTCTTTAGCGTCCACGCTATGAGCAGAGAGCAACTGGACGGTCCTGCAGCTGCAGTAGGGAAGCCATCTTTCTCCGCTCTTCACACACACACACACACTCACACACACACACACACACACACACTCACAACAGTGGGAAGTGGATAATGAATGCAGCTTTAGTGTCTACTGCTGAACGAGTGCTGCTGCGGGTGGTGTAGGAGGCATGTGATTGCTATCGAGAGCATCGAGAGCCTCCTTCATTCTCCATCTCTCTTCTTTCTGATGTTCTGCTTTTGTTTGTTTCTCTCTCTCTCTCTCAATCTCTCTCTCTCTCTATCGCATCCAATTGACTCATATCAACAGCAGTGGCCAAAAATCCTCAGACACTACTGCAGCTTTTATTTATCAAAAATCACTATTCACGAATAAACAGTTCAAAGCGCAATTTCCTACTTCCTGATTTTGCGCCACAAGGGCGGAGCTTAAAAATACATTTGAACAGCACGAAAGTTTTATTTCACTTCTTAAATGTAGTGTTAATGTAGTACTTTGCTTTAAATAATAGTAGTAGTTAATAATTTAGCAACGTTACCTAAACTAGCCAGATACCTAAATGTAACTAGTAACCAATGTAACTAATGTAGCCAGTTTAGCTAATGTTGCTAATCCATTAATATTATTTTAAGCTAAGAAATGAAATAAAAGGGTTAGCAACCTTAGCTAAGCTAGCCAGATACCTATATGATACCTACATTCAACTAACCTTAACTCTATCAGCTATCTGTCTAAGTAGCTAATTAAATTTAGGTGGCTAGTTGGCTAATTTTAGCTAGTGTTTTATTTGGTAAGTAAAATCAGTAGCCTAGTTTACTAGTAAGCATTAAGTTAGTCTTGTGACGCAAATTTCTAGCATTTAGTAGCGAGTTTGGTGCTTGTCGTTATTAAACATGACCAAAACTGAACAATTTTACAGGAAATTAGCATGTTATAAATTTATATGAATTTTGATGTGATTCTAAGGCTGCTAACAAACAAACCAATAGTATTAATTGTACTCTGATTCAGACTCAATAAATGGACTAATAGGCGTGAAAGTCGATTGCTCTTTTTCAATAAATTAATGAAACACATTTTCTGTCGAGAAAATAAAATAAATAATAAAAAGTGTCACAACACTCGCTCAAGACGTAGCAACACTCTGCTATACATTCAAATAGAGCTGTGTATATTTCATTCAAATTCAAACGCTTGATATTTATTCAGTAGACTCTGCCGCATTCTCTACTGCTCTTAGTCACTTTGTTGGACTTTTATTAGTAAATACTGATGCAATTTTGGGTAAAAATAAATATAATTTAACATGAAAATTGCGTTCGGTTTTGATAACGTCAGTTCTGCTTAGAAGACTCAGACACTTGGATGCAACTGTAGGGGCAGTAATAATAAGTCTTTGTCTTGCTTTTTGAAAGAAAATGCTGATAAAGTGTGACATTTTTAATGATTTTCCAGCACGTACGAACGCACCGACTCTTTTCTTATCTAAATAAGTGTCACTCAGGAAGGTTATCGCAGATTCAGCTGCGTCACTGAGCGGATAAAATAGAATACGTGCAGACAAATCAAGGGAGCTCATGGAATTCCAGTGGGATTGATGGGAATTATACATTGAAACCGGGAACTTCTTGGGAATAAAGTCATACATACAGTAGTTAATGCTATGAGTGCTAATCCCACACCTCAACCTAGACTTAAGTATACATAACCTGGTTTGTGCCAGTGACAAGAAACCGGAGCAAGGTGCTGCTCACTCGAAGCTGTTTTATAGTTCATATGTTATTTTCTTGAAGCTACACAGTTATTCATAGTAACCAGGATGTTGATGTGAGGTCTGGACCAGAAAGCAGAGGATTTCAGGTAAGATATGGTCGGGTTTAGTTATTTACGGCAATGACAAGTGGCTCAAATGTAAGCAGCCACATTGAAGGTTTAGAATTTTAAAGCATTTCTGATTCCAAAACTGGTTTATTAGTTTTTATCAAGTTTTAGTCAAGTCACGATTTGTTTAGCACAAGTTCCAGTCGAGACCAGAGTTTCCAGCTCTATAATCTAGCTGTGAATACCAATGAGTTTTCATGGTCATTTTCAAACTTTCACACATTTTCATACTCAGCGCCATTTTGAGAGTTCGGTATGTTTGGTGAAGTTTAGAAACTTTTTTCAAGATCCAGTGTACTGATCTCTGGTCCTCTTGAAAACGCTGGTCTGGGGTTCTCTTAAACCGAACCTTGGGGCAGTCCGGATCAGGTGCAGACGCTAGCCGCTCTTACCGCTGCACACCTAGTAATGCAATTATTTCAACTTGTCACTTTACTTTCTGTTTCCAGTTTGGTGATGGCGGGGAAAGTGTTGTTGATTTTCATAAGACTCTGTAACTACGTCACTGTAGTGGTGTGATGATATGCCTGTTGATATGCGCTCTTCTTCATTGCTTGAATGTTGGTACCAAAAGAAAATAATACAAAATAACGCACACAAAAGCCACACATGGAATCGATCCATGGGTCAGAAAGCCTATGTGAAAGCCCTTCTTCTCAACCAAAGAGTTTATTCAGCCGGAAATCGGAATTGGCTGAATAAACACTTCTCAAATTGTGGTTTAGGATTAACTTACTTATGAACAAACTTATAATCAGCTGGTCGCTGATGTTTCGAAGGAAAGTACAAGAGTATAAGCATATCCAATATACTGTTTTTGTGAAAAAAAAAGTTTTAATCCAACATTTGAGTTAAATGAATTTTTCTCTCCACTAATCTCATTCTGAACTTTTTACGATCCATCTTGTCCTCTTATTGACCACGAGGAAGTTCACTGGAAGCCGTAGGTCAGTTAATTGGAAAACGGACAAAATCCCTTCCTGGTATAGAACATTGCCCAGCGTGCTATTTGATATTTTCTAAAAGAAGTGTATATGCATTTTATTTGCAAGCGTGTATGTGAAAAAAAAAAAGCCAATTAACACATTAAGTATAAATAGATTTATCTGACTTTTTTCTTCATTTTTTTCCAAGGAGCAGGTAATGACACAGTTGTCAGGCTTTTAATTAAAACATTTGCCTTGTTAGGTGACTCACATTTAAAATTAGACCTGACACATTGACTTTAAACTTTTCTTGATTGCTGTTAATGTTAAATCACGTACATTAATATAGGAGCATGCTTTTGGGTTGATAAGAAGGTTGATTCTGAAACATTTGATTTGTGCTGTGCTCAAAGATTTCCCTCGTATTTCTCTCAAGTTATGATAGTGATGAATGTGTTTAGAGATTTGCATACTTTCCCTGAAGGTGCATTCTATCAGATACAATGTGTGTGTGTGTGTGTGTGAGTGAAGAGCTCATTAACATGCTAGGTGTCCCTTAGGCCCTAAGCTGTGTTAAACATAACGGATCATGCTACAGGTGATGCAGACCCAGGTGTGTGTGAGTGCGTAAGTGTGTGTGTGTGTGTGTGTGTGTGTTGGTTTTTTAAAAGTTTTATTTGTTACATCTGAGGTTCCAGCTTTCTACACACAACAACTCACTATAGTAATTATTGTAGAGTTTACTTTCAGGTCACACGTCTTTCACTGACAGGTACAGAAGCCACGCCTTCTTCACTCGGACTGACAGATACAGAGGCCACGCCTTCTTCACTCGGACTGACAGATACAGAGGCCACGCCTCCTTCACTCGGACTGACAGATACAGAGGCCACGCCTTCTTCACTCGGACTGACAGATACAGAGGCCACGCCTCCTTCTCTCGGACTGACAGGTACAGAGGCCACGCCTCCTTCAATAGCAATGACAGGTACAGAGGCCACGCCTACTTCACTAAGACTGACAGGTACAGAGACCACACCTACTGCACTTTAGAAAGCATTAAAAAATATATATATATATATATATATACCAAATATACCACCTTTCAGTTGCAAATTCCAACGAATTTGCATAATGTAGTTGGTGTAAGATATGATTAAATTTAATATGAGGGGCGGGGCTAGCAGCTGTCTCTCTTAGCTATTTAAATTTCTACAAGTTTTTCATGAGATTAGCTGTCCAGGTCCAGCAGTATGGATTTAATGACAGAATTTGAATCCTGAGTGGCTCCTGGATCCCAATTTTATCATAAATCTCCCAGTGGACATGGGACATGGCTGTGACAGGTCTGATATAAAATACACAGCTGGAGTCAGATGAGAAGGTGAAGAGACATCTGCTTAAATTGGACGAATGTTAAAGGTGAGCGAAAAGGCTGCTTTTGTACTCATGCACACTCGTCTGGTTGATTTGTGCAAGTGTCAAGCGACAGCTTAAATCGTTTCTTCCTGGAATCTAATTTGAATTTCCATAGAGCAGGCCAGTCTTGCAGAAGTACAAATGTGACATGCATGTTCTTTTTTTTTTCCTTTCATAGTTTTAACGTCCTTTTTAAATGTCCTTCGGGGGAAAAATCAGCTTTTCGTGAGCAGTGTACCATAAAGAAATCGACAACATTAATAACGCTCTCAGGAAAATGAATCTGCCGTCAGAAATCAGTGTTCACTACAATTCTGCGAGATCAAAGCGTTTTTAGATGTTGAGCAATTAATAATTTTAATATCACAGATTTAAAATGGATTCAGATGTACACCGGGTTGTACGTTATGAAATACACCAAAGGTAAATCACATTTGTCTATCCAGTAGTCAAACTGCATATTGTGTTCAAGAGGAAATGAGGAAAGTTATGTTTGTTTGTTTGTTTGTTTGGTTGGTTATTGGCTCAGGGAGTTGTGTATAGTAAGATGTTGTCTAAGTAAGGAATAAATCACTCAGTGTTGTGCTGTTATGGAAAAGTAATTAATAACGGGGTGGTGTGACGAAGCAGAGTTAGAGAAGGTTAAAAGGTTAAAATTTACTCAAGTGCACTGAAACTTTTACTCCAACTTAAACATTGACTTGTCTCCTCAAACTTTTTTTGACTTAATAATTTGGTCGCAAATGAAAGGGAAAGTAAGAAAAAAAAGGCATACAGAGTTATATAACCAGCTTTTAAATGAATCTTCTCTGATGTGGAAATGCAAACATATAAATGAGGAAATGAGGACAGCGTGTTTTGCATAATGCAGTGTAGACAGTAATAATTTACTCTCTGGTCTTTACCGTGGTTTAACATTACAGACATCGTGTCAGGTTATAACGTAAATACTTTATTACTTTTGCCTCATCGTTTTATAATCTGCCTCAAATGTCAGCTGTAAACACCTTGAATGTTCAGTATGCCTTCGGATTATTGCACACACACACACACACAATTTTGTTTTGGTGTATTTTTGGGACTATTTTCATCAGCACAGGATAAAATGTGACGCAACAAAATGTGAGATAATGGCTTGTGAGGTCCTTTTGCTGGTCCTTTTGTCTGCTTTTAATATAATATCATGTTTTAGCACTCTGTCTCTCTCCCTATCTCTCTCTCTCATACACACACACACACACACACACACACATATACAGGTTTTACTGTCCTCTTGAGGACCTTCCACTGGCATCATATAATCATGATCAAACATGCACGCACACACACACACACTACTTATATTACTGTAATAGTGTCCTCATAAACAGTAACATGACTGTACACTACTGTAAATGAGAAAGACCAAGTCACATACAGTATAAATGCACACACACACACACACATTACTTATATTACTGTAATAGTGACTGTACAATACTGTAAATGAGAAAGACCAAGTCATGTACAGTATAAGAGCACACGCACACACACACCTTACTTATATTACTGTAATAGTGTCCTCATAAACACTAACATGACAAGGTGGTTACGCTCTTCTTTATATTCACACGTATTTAATACTGTAAGTGAGAAAGACCAAGTCACATACAGCGCATACCAAGTCACACACACACACACACACACATTTGTGTGTACTAGATTTTTCAACGAAAGCTGCAGTTTAAATCAGCAGTTTTCCTCATGGAGATCAGCCAAATGTCCACACAAGGTCAAATATGTCAGATAGTCCAGATTTGGTCCCCACTAAGATATTGCTGTAATTGTGTCCTCATAAACACAGTAACACGACAAAGTGTTTCTGCTCATTTTTGTATTTACACATTTATCACTGTATTTGAAAAAGAATTGTATTTGAGAGAAATCTCTCTCTCTCTCTCTTTGTCTATCTCTCTCTCTCACACATTCACACACAGAGACTCACACACAAAGACACACACACACATCCAAATTGCTCCTAATGGTCAAAGTGAGCAAAAGGCTTATTGCGCTACTTTTTTTTACTTTCAAGGATCTTTGTTTCCATGATGTTTTTTTTTCCACATGAGGTAGGTGTGTGAAGAGAATTCTAAGAGACACATGCACACACACACGTGCGCGCGCACACACACACACACACCTGTGCAAGCAGGTAGTGAAGAAAGTGAAGATGACTGCATTACAGGGCTTGCACATAGTCAGCCAGCAACACACACACACACACACACACACACACACACACTGACAGCATCACCAGGGAATATTCTCAGCGTCTGTTGATGTCTGCTGGTCGCACACTTCAGACATCGACTGAAATAAGAAGCTCAGGTATAAAACGTGGCATGGTTCCAATATTTCACCCTGTGTAGATGTAAATTATAAATAAAACTTGACATTTCTAACATCTTAGTTTCGATTCTCTCACAGATTTATACTTATTTCAGCCTCTGACAATTCCTCGGTCGGCATGGTGAGAAACTACAGGAACACACTTCACATCTAGAATCAGCTCCCGAGCTTTTGTTGACTTTCTTGTCTATGAGTTAATGATGCAGTAACACACAGCTGGCTCAGAAACACTGAGCTGTCCATTCTCCAAAATTACCTGCAATACAAACATGTGGACATGTGGACATTCCTACACAGTTTTATACAGGGTGTCCGATAATCAGTGGGAATATGTTGAGCTAATATGTCAATCCGAATATGTTGAGCAAAATCCACAAAAACACGATACAGCTGCTGAAAGAATGCGTTGTGCGTAAGGGTGAACGTGTAGAACATAGTACGTTGTAAATATGTCATTTACTCTCATTGGTTCATGACTTTTCGGGACATCCTGTATGTATATTAGGAGTGTAACTGAATACGAATACGTTATTTGGATTGAACAGATAATGAATCCTAAATGAACACGAACACAGATACGAAAAAAAGGCAGAGTGTTTGTTTTGTTTTAAGAAAGCTAGCCGGCAGAATGAAAAAAAAAGTTATGTGAGTGCAAAGTTTTTAATGTAGCACTGACCTTTAAAGAACAGCTTGTTTCAGCACAAATCCCACCCCAACTACAACTCAAAAACTTTACCTTTTCCTCAGTCTTGATGGGAAAAACAAGTTAACAGTGGTGTGCATTTCTGATTTGAAGTATCTATCTGCAATACGCAGATATTATATGCACAACCTGGCAACCTTGCTCACAGAAGTTACAAAAAAGAGCGAGTTTACTTGATGGGAGATGAACTGTTTGGTCTTATAGAGCTCTGAATAAAACATTTCTCATTCCCTAACTTTCTCTTTAAGTTAATGAGTCAAAAAAACAGCAGCTTGTCATGTTACCGAGAACCAGCAAAAAAAAAAACAAAAAAAAAAACGTAAACTCATCTATCCTGAAGATGTCGGAAAACTTAAAGTTACCTCTGACCGTTACAAAGCTCTGACACTGCAGACTCCTTCCATGAAAGTTACATAACAATTATAAGTTTTACACTGTTTACTAACAGCATGTTTTTTTTAATCCATTTATATTTATTTTTAATGCTGTGGAAACATTAAACAAGTTAGCTCCTTTTATCACTTACGTTATAGCAGCTATAAACACCATCATTTCTCTTAAAAGTTAATAAGATAATGTAAACATGTAGATCCTCCATGTAGAGCCGCATTAATATAAACCCGTGATTTGCAGCTGCAGAGCTACTGGCAGAGCTGCTGTTATAGAAAATTAATTCAACAGCACTGTGGTGTAAAATATGTTAATAAACATAATGAATATGTTAAAAATTTGCATAATTACATTCTCTAAATAGAATATCCTATAATTAGTGTTCATTCAGTTCAGATACAAATGATTATTAAAGCTTAACCATTGTAGATATAAATAACAATAACCATTTTATTATATTTGTAATATGCCCACTTATCCGAGTGTCTAGAGTAGATGTTCTAGTCTAATATAATATTAATATTAAATTGTTCCTCAATTCTGTAAGAAAGTAGATCTGCAGCAACAGAGTTTGTGATCATGACTCAAGCTGGTGGAACTGAAAAATCTCAGACATCTCAAATTTGTTTTGATATTCACTGTGAGAAATCTTCACGTTGCTGAACTTCCAGCAACCTTCTCTGCTCTAAAACTCCAATATCTCGCAGTCGCTTCTGGGTCTCTGACAGCTCTTTCTTTAACTGCCGATTCTCACGCTTTTCCTCAGAACCTGTCACCCTTGTCTCATCCTTTCTCCTCATCCTTGTCTTACAGACAAACTCATCGTTATTTTCTGTCGAGTTCCCGAGCTGGGAGAACAGATTCCACCGTGCCGCGCCACGCTTATTCCCATTCCCTTGATCATCCGGCCCAATTTGTGATTACCGTTCACAGGAGCATTACTGTGGGACTCAGGTGAGAGAAGATGAGCGCAAGGAATAGCCAGAGGAAGCCATTCATCATCACGGTATTGATCGGGGAGATGGCGAGGCCCGCTTCCTGATGAATAATCTAATAAAGAGGGCAGCGCTGAATGCCAAGTGATATAGACAGCAGGGTCAGCAACTCTGGCAGGAGCCGAATCGGCTTTGATCTTCCTCTCATTCCTAAAGCCAAAAGAGAATAAATAACATAAAAAGTTGCTCTCTGTATATGGAGTGGTGGTGTGCACAAAAACAAGAGACTGCTGAAATTTTTGTCAGCCGCTGGAAATTTTTCAAAAACCGTTCTACCAGAATTGAAGAGTTGAAAAGTACCAAAGCTGCTCATAGATATTCCTCTAACACAGATCTGAAATGTGTGTTCATCAATATGGAGGGATTTCCCAAATGTTGGACATGATTAGCTAGTATAAAATGAAATAAAATAAAAAAGTTAGCCAGCTAATAGGTGTTAGTAAAAGGTGTAACATTAGCTAGCTAGAAAAAAATGTGTTGGTGTATGCACATATGTCAATGTGCTGAGATACAGCTAGCTAGCTAGTAAATTTCGCTAAAGAGCATTAAAGCATTAAAGCCTGTAAAGCTTGATTCGGGTGTATAGCAATGATGCCTGTTTACAAAAGTGGTTAATAGCAAGGGAATGTTCTTAGCATGTGTTTAGTTTGCATTTAGCTAACTATCTATGTTAGCTAGATGACATTAATAAGTGTTTGTGAGAACCTTGATGCCGAACTAGCTAGTGCTTTTACAGCATATTTACAGATCTCGTTCATTGCAGGAGATTTTTATTTGACACTACTGAGTGTGTGTAAGCTGTAATCTTAGCTAGCTTATTTACCTAACTAGCTAGCTGTTTAACAGCATATTGATACATCTAGTAAATGGTAATGAATTTTTCCTAGCCTGCAGCTAACTAGCTGCCACTGAATAGCATTGGAACAATTGTAAATGTTCCAGGTAGAACTGCTTTAGGATTTACGTTATCAGAAAAGGTTCCACGTGGAACATTATTAACACTTATCACTATGTGGTATCCCTATGGGTTCTTTATAGAACTCTGCAATAGAGGATTTTCCTTTAAAAAAAAAAAAGCAGAACTCCTTTAGAAGGATAAATCTTTTAATCTCTTTAAAAAATAGCCGGTTCTTGACCCTGTCCATTTGGTGGAACCCTTAAAGGTTCTATTCAGAATTCTTAAACAAAAGAAGTGAAATTAATTTAAAATTTAAAAAAAAGAACTCCTAAGGGTTCTCTAAAGGAAGTGTGCAACAAAGGACACTTTCCTTTCAGAAAAGGTTCCATGTAGAACTGCTTTAGAAAGATAAACATTTTAGACTGTAAACTCTTATTTTAAAAAAAGTTGGTTCTTGGGCTTGTCCATTTGGTGAAAACCTTAAAGAACCTAAGGGTTCTATTTAAAGGTTCTATTTAGAACCTTTAAACAGAAGATTTTCTTTCCAGAAAAGGTTCCTAGTGGAACGTATTTAGAAAGTTTCAGTACATAGAACCCTTGAGGAAGCCATTCTGCCTAAAACTGTACACTATTACAAAAAAAGGTTTAAGCTTGTCCCTCTGTGGGCAGCCTTAAGGGTTCTCTACAGAACTGTGAGAACAGCTGTGGATTTTTCCATCCAAAAAGGTACCAAGTGGAATTCCTTTAGAAAGATAAGATCTTTTTTTTCGGCTTGTCCATTTGGTAGAACTCCATTACAAAGATAAAACACTCTTACAAACAAAGTCTAAAGTGTTCCTCAGATTGTCCATTTGGTGGAACTATAAAGAAGGTTCTATAAAGAACTGTGCATGTAAGATTTCTTTAGAAAACGAGAACGCTTAACAATATACGGAAACCTATAACAAAAAAGGGTAACGCTTGGGCCTCTTTGGGAACCCTTTCAGAAAAGGGAACAGCTAGAACAGGATAAAAGAACCTTTACAGAACATTGTTTGGTAGATGGACTGGAACTGGAGTGCAGATAAACTCAGTGATATGGTGTAGATTTCATGCTCGATTGGCTTCTCGCTAGTGTGGGGTATAAAAAGGAAATATTTATTATTGGATTAAATGAAGTTGGCTTTAACTGCAAGAACGCACCACTTGGGTTCTCTGAGAAGTAATCTGCTCTCTCTTTTTATGCTAATTACCATCACATTATACGAGATCAGCAAACTCCAGCTGAGTGTAGAACCCGAATAACTCCAAAGTTTTGTTCTTCCTGCTGATAGCTTCCTGCAGAGCCGAGCAACTCTCACTGTCCTGATGCGAGGTGTGAGCTCTGACAGAACACTCGAGCTGCCGACAGTACATCTGTCTCACACACACACACACACACACACACACAGACACATACACACACGCGTGCGACAGGATATGATCCTCCCATACCTCCTAGGTACTCTCTTCTGATGTCATGTCATATTTTTCCAGATTCTCTTGTCTCTTATTCGACAGCCTTGTAATTTTTTTTATTTATTAAAGAATGACCCGTCATATATTTTATCCATTTATAGTTACATTTAATGTTGCGGAACATCCGAGAAACAAGTTAGTTCCTGTTCTCACTTATGTTATAGCAGCTATAACATGTTGTTCCCTCATCAACCTCTCTTTTTTCTCCCTCTTGAAGTTAATAAACCAAAAAAACCCTGCAGTTTGTCGTTTTCTTGTTACAGAGAAACCGTAAAGAAGTGTAAACTCCTCTGTCTTGAAAGGTTAAAAGTTACCTCTGACTGATACAAAGTGCTGACACTGGAGACTCCTTCCATAAATGTTAAATAAACTTCACCATATTTATATCATGATTAAATTTTTTTTTAAAATACGGTTGTAATTATGTTTTTTTTTAAAAATCATTTATGTGGAAAGTCCCTGTGAATGAGCTGCTACTATAGAAACAATAAGCTGCAGCTACATTTAAAAATTAATCAACACCTTCTGACCAATAAGAATCCAGAATTCGCTGTGGTGTAAATATATATTTATAATAATAATAATATGCTGCTCTTAATGCAACGGGTTATTTAGAGTGCATTAAGTAGGAAAAATCGTCCTTACTGGAAAGGGGGAACCAGAGAACTGAACAAATCTATAAATCCCTGGCATGTGGACAAAAACCTTTTTATTGTAAGAGCATATCCAAATAAAGAGGCTTGTCCTGATGTCCTGCTGAAGGCAAACAGAGCTGCGAATTTGGAAATCCACCAGATTTTCTTTTAAGCTGTGACTTCAAGCAGATTTTATTCGAAAGCGCTGTACGTTCGGAAGTGGAGGAGTGTCAGCACTGAGTCGGTGGCGGAACGAACTCTTTGAACAGCTTTATCAAAGCATGAGAAATGATACGTTTTGATGCACAGATCAGAAGGACGCTGTCGCCTGCTTATTCTGCAGTTTTGTACGAACGCAGAAAAAAGTTCTCTTTGCCCTTATCACATTACTGTACGATGAAGTCATCACTGATTAATGGAAGATGAAGAATCAATTAAGTTACAGCCTCATTGGTATGGAACTTTCCTTTGATCTTTTGATTGATCTGAGTCAGCAATACGACACACACACACACACACACACACGTAGATTAGAAGTTAAATATTACCATTCTCTGTATCTTTTTAATGCTTCGAATATCTGTATCTGAATTTGGATTTAATGGAGAAGTGGGTGTGGCTTAAACCAGAACTTTTTTCCCTTTTTTTCCAGTATATATGTGAATTCTAGTTATGACAGTTCCTCAACCTCAGCTACATCACTCTAGTTCATAATTGGTCTCAACTAGAGATTAACTGTTTTTTTTTTTTAAATCCTGCTTATGCAATTATCATTGTTTGCACCTGCATGCGATAATAATAATAATATTATATAATAATATTGATCTATAAGAATAATAATCTTTATATTTTTTGCATTTTTATTATTTTTTTGTAAACTCAGCCAAATGCGTCTTTTCAAACTGCTGCTCATGCTGCGTCACAGGGTGGCGTAAGACACTTGGAGGAAAGTGCTATCCACCGTCTTCCACATACATGAGCTCACAGATTGGCTTGTGTTGCTGTGATTGACAGGGAAAAGACGTTATGCCCCTCCCACCCAGAAAGCACAGCTACTTTTCTTCACTTGGCTCCTGGAAACGGATGGCAGTGGCATTGTCAGGATTCAAACTCAGGATCTTCTGTTGATACGTTGAATGCCTCTTTTCCAAAATCTAAACAAACTGGTTTAATCCACCGTGACCCTGACCAGGCGGTTACTAATGATGAATGAATCATTTCTGTGCGAATACTGTGTCCCATAACTCACTGCTCGTTCACGCCCGCATGGAAGTAAAACTGTTCTGTTCACACTACTTTTTTTGCTGTCCTGCAGGATCCCTGTCCTGATGCACACCTCTCGCCTTTCTGCCAAGTTTTTGCATCTACTATTCGTATCTGTTTTAGTATTAATGTGGAACATGTTATCTGTTCATTCCGAATAATGTATTTGTATACAGTTAATATATGGTCTTATCTTCTGCATAAATGAGCTCTGGGCACAGATAAGAGAGATCTGAATATTATTCCTCGTTTCTTTGTGCACAGAAACAGGCCAAGGTGGAAATGGCAATACGCTGCTTTTCATTTCAGCTCCACTTTGAAGTGCTATATGAGGCGGATCAAAGCTCCGGCCAGCGAGAGAGCTTCCTATGACACAGATGCTGGGAGGAGTTCTGCTGCCACATGCTTATCTAGGTCAATATTACAAAAAGAATGAATAAATAAACTAATTATGAGCTCGATAAGTCCGGCTGTGGCTGGTCTCTCATCCGAGGCGAATGTTTCTTTTATCTGCATACGATTCAGTCGACCGGTTGACCGGTTTTGGCGGAAATGTCATATTTGACGTGATACTCGGGGTACAACCGTGTGCGAAGAGTTTTCCATTTTTGAACAAACATCAGAGGAAGTAAGGCTGAAAATAAAAATATATGTACTATGCACTATTTTTTACTCTAATTGGTGTTATTATAGTCATTAATATATAGTTTGTCATTTTGCAATCTCTCAACATAAAGTACCTTTAACTAACTAAAAATAAACAAACAAATAAATAAACAAACAAATTAGCAAATAAAATGAATGAACAAACAAACAAATGTCTGGTCTTAGTGTTTTCAGTGAGTTATCATTACCGGAGTACTTTTTTTATTCTAACTGTTGCAGAAATCATACTTTGTTTCTGTGGGTATCATATTTTAGGAGTGATTTAATTAATCAGTGTAAACGCCTATCACTATTGTCAGGCATCAGAGGATGACAGTTGCAGGTAGTTTCCTTTATTTCAACACAGTCAACCAAATCTAAATCAATAGACAAAAACAGGGTCAAGACTCCAGCAGAGGTCAGGCGATAAGCAAACAGGACAACGTAAGAAAAAGGCAAACTCTTAAACCAGGAAACAGAACGAATATCTAAAACAGAGAGCAGCTATAATGACTAAAGGATTGTGAAACAACAGACACAGGAAGCTGAGTGTGTACACCAGCACTAAACAGAGCCTATGAGTGTGTATATATAGGGTAGTGTGGTGATTAAGTCCAGGTGCAGGTGATCGGTATGATGGTGAACTTGATTGTGTGAGTGGGAGTGTATTGTGGATGTTGTAGTCTTGGGCGGCCATGTTTGTAGGCCGCAATGCGATGCAGGTTGGGAGTTGTGGTTTTGGGAGGCCCGGTTTGAAGGCCACAACCATGAGTCTGGTGTTGACGTGACAGCTAAGTTTCATGGTCCTTCCATAAGCACTGGTGGTTGCGGAGAAAGGGAAAATATAAAGAGAAGTAAACAAACAAACAAACAAACAAACAAACAAATAAATAAAAACTTAATTCATTAAGTAACCAGTGTGAAATTTAGTCCTGCTTTCTTGTTAACAGTTACCACTGTTTAAATAAAAAATAAATTTTATAAAAAGAGTAGATTATATAAATTATTGCCATACAGTGAATTTTCAAAATATTTATTTTCATTGTACAGACATTGCATCATTTCATATGCATTTTTTCTACATTTTAAAAACACTAGGCCTTTTCCTGAGTAGATCAATCAATCAATCAATCAATCAATTAAAACATAACAACGAGCTTTAAGCAGATACCACAGGAGAAAAAAAGTACAGTGAATTCATCATACAGTTTCACCTTACTATATTCCTTGTACAGATATGGCATCATCTTGTACATTTCTTATATTATGAGAAATAAATAAATAAATCCACAATGTCATTGCTTAAGCTCATTCAGTTTGCGAAACAAACAAACAAACAAATAAATAAAGAAATAAATCAGGCTTTCAGCAGGAGTCCTGCTCTTGAGCCAGTGTGAAAAGCAAACGTTTGGATATGAAGAAATCTTTGCAGCACAATAGAAATAGAATTAGACTGTAATTGTGTATTTGCTGAGAGAGCCCAGGTGCAGCGATAACCTGCTGCGTCAAGGCGAGATTGAGAATTGCCCAATCAAGCCTGCGCTCCAGCTGACGTGTCTGCTGAGAAAATTCTCAACACTCCAGCAACAGATGGCTTTGGCCTTCTCTCAGACCGAGCGGCCAACACGGAGACGCTCCATTCACAGAGAGATGGACAGAATCCCGAGATCCGTTCTCTTACTGCTGCGCCGATGCTTCTGCTCCGAACTAATTACGATTTTACACCCGACGCTCGTTCAGATCTCCTGCGTACGATTTATGAACCCTGCTCTGCAGTCCGTCTTATTTCTGGCCAACAAGCACAGTGTAATAGTGTTGGCTGATGCTTTTTTTTTTAAGACTTGAAAAATACCTACGAATTTATGAGACACACACTACATCTCACGACCTCTCACGGAAGAATTAGAGGCCTGGCTGAGAAAAAGAGAGAAAAGAAAAGACAAGCTCAGAGGAGAGACATGTCCAATTACCGCATGGCATCTCTTCAAACTAAGAATAAACTCATGGGTTTGTCTGTTAATAGGAGCAGCTGTTGTTGATGATGTTGGCTGATCTGACAGACGTATGATCATGCTTCTAACTCTTAAATCTTAACTTGATATAGTCTTTTCACAAATCACTGGAGTGTGTGTATCTACGCAGTTTTACGGTAACCACCAGGAGCTTTGGGGGAAAGCAGATGCTCGCAGGTAGACACTAGTAATGTTTACCGTACAAAAGTTTATTTTCCTCCTTCGTGTTCTAAGATAAAGATGTTACGAACAGCAATTAATAAGAAAGTGCGGATGTAAACTTTCCCAGTGGCTACATTTTAATTAAAACAGATGAGTGGCAGTTTTTTGGCCCTAAATACCTGGTGGTTACCGTAAAACCCCATATATACACGTTTTCCAGTTTCTACTTGTGACATGACAGATCACATGACCCTGTCACATGCTCTCTTGATCACTCTCACCTGTTTTAGGTTTCCTCTGGATTAGTGCTCCTATTTAAGCTCCAAGGGTCTCGGTGTAGTTGCTGCTGTTGTCTGTAACCTGTCATGCGTTTGATGCTAGCGCTTGTTTCACTCAACTTGCGCCTCTTGTTTTGATTTTGTTTTGTTTGTCTTTTATTTAATAAAAATCCTGCACTTGTGTCCATCTCCAGACACTACTGTGACAAACTTGACCTCGCTGTTTGAATGTGTCTGCGCTGACCGGTCATTATCATTCCAATTAAAATTATTTGTAAAGTGTTACATTTAACACTTCGTTGTAGCCTTATTCAATTTTTTTCTCTCTTTCTGCAGTTTTTCACTGTTTTTGGCTTAAATTTTTGGTGAAATCCCTAATAATTATCTGTAACTGATGCTAACTACTGTATATACTGGTCTAATGTTAGCTAAGTCGAACACACACAGATAGATTTTATTTAATTAAGACTCAAAACAGTCTCCAGAAATAGCCACATCTTTCAAGTGAGAGATTAGTAATGTGAGATGGGAGGAAGGGGGCGGGGCTTCCCGTGGGGGGGTCGGTTAATATAACCCGAGAGTTCAAAATACCTGTTTTCAGAATTCAAATCTGCACATCCTCTCCCCACGTCTATGTATGTGGGTTTTCCTCCAGGGTCTCCAGTTTCCTGTAAGCTGTTCTAGTGGCTGATCTTAACTGCAGCTTTTTTTTTTCCCCGAATAGCTGGCGGTTACCAGAAAACTGTGTTTATACAAGCATTGCAGTTACTACGTTAGACAAGTGATTTGTGAAAGGACTATATCGAAAATGTACTGTGTTTTTGCGCATTATTCCTCTTCGGGGTCGGAAGGTCTTCAGCTTTCATGCTAATACCACAGTCAGCACTGGCTCACAAAACTGAGGTCCACAATTTCACAGGTCAAAGTTCATCTAGAGAAAGTCGGGAGCCAAGCGAAAAAAAAATCATTCCCATGTCCTTTCTTTTTCAGGGAGTGAATTTTATTCGGGTAAAAGCAGGGTTTTCAGGTGTCTCCCGTATTACCATAGCAACAGACGTAACAAAAATCATAAACGCTACAGCTAAACCATAACGTCAAGCTTTTGCAATAAACCAGTTCAATTCATATACTGTTTACACAGTGGGTGTGTCTTAATGACATCACACCTTTTCAAACTCGTAGGCAGTGTTATGCTTCTGAAAAACGACAGAGGAACAGGAACAGGAACCTCATTAGCTTTCTCACACAGGTGTAGGTTCAGGGACACGTGTCTGCTTTACTGTTTTCAGTTTTTAATAAACAAATCTAACACCATTGTGCTCGTTATCTCACACGTTGCTAATTAGCTGAGCTGAGTTTCTGCTAACTCTATTGTGTAGCTGCATTGCGTTCTGGGACTTCAGTATCTCCACTACGCTCCTCTATGCTGGATTTCTTGTTGAATGTTGCCGGAAAACGGAATAAGAAAAGAAAACCTAAAAGACCTAACAGCGAAATCTGACCTTGATCCCTCGTGTCTGTTGATTTTTATTCCCTATTAAACATCATTGTAAGTGCACTAGAAATAACAATGTTCCCTCTGTGATGTCAGACTGACACACAAACCACTAAGTTCTCATATGAAAAAACGTAAAAACAACATCAACCAAATCAAATTAGCACCAGAACCACTAAACACATCAGAAATATTTCAATACAAACATATTAAATGTGTTTTAGAGTGGAGCTTTCCTTTAAGCACATGCTTCTAGTCTAGTGTAATGAACAGAATACGAGTTTCCACTTATGAGTAAATGAGTCAGTCATTCTTAAAAGGGCTCAATGGATGTTTTTTAACAGTAAACATGACATAATTCCAGACCTGATTTAATGACGGCTTAGCGAACAAAAGCACCAGAGGTGCTGGAATTAAAGTCAACAGTAATGGTGTGTGAGTTCCTCAGGGAAAGATCAGTGTACATAAAGACCATAAGGTGACTGATAGATGCCTTTAAACCAAAAGATCAAATCGTGATACTATTTTCCAGTAGGGGGGCCATTATTAAAGCACATCAGTACAAAATGAGAAGCTCTGGGCTGGCTATCAGGTTATGAAAGCGCATGGAAACGTAATTTAAATGAGCAAGTAAAAGAGGCTGACAGATGGGGAATCGTTAGTCGGGGGATTGTGCGGTAAATAAGTGCGGCTTTTGCGATCATCACAGCAAACATTTTCACCCACAGAGAACAGAGAAAGAGAGAGAGGGAGAGAGAGAGAGAGAGAGCAGGAAAAAGAAACGTTTTCCGCCCCGCTGGTGTAATGAATCTCACTCATTTCCGCATGCTAAGCACCGTGCTGAAATCTGGACGCGTCGCGTGGAAGTGCGGAGAGTTGTCGAGGGAACGCTTTGATATCTTCAGATCTTTGTTTATTATTATTGCATGGTGATGATAAGGAGGATGGGGTGGGGTGTGATTTATGTTCTGTATTACAACCTATACATAATAAAAAAATATGCAATATAAAATATACTATATACATGAGCCTTAAAAAATACCCTATATCACCGGATTACATCGAAACGCCACGCAGAATCATCCACTTGATGGACATCAGCTATTTCTTCTATGCAAGGTTGAGACTCGTGTGTTTGGTAAATGGCTCCCTAGTGCATGACTTGTTGGTCGTAATAGAACCATAATACAGGACACGCCTCGTACATCAACAGAGGCGCTAACATCGCTAACAAATCCTAGCATGCAGAGAAAAAAACTGAATTTTACCACAAAAACCATAAGCGTATACGTCAGTGGATGGGATGGCTTCATGAACATCGAACAGCATATATAAATATCTCGTTTTCAGGTTGATTGTGTATCACCATCGCAACAGTGAAAATGCTACGTAAATGCTATGGCTAAACTGTAAATGTTGTTCGCTTTGCATCAGCAATAAGTGTGGAAAACCTTATGTTGCATTTTCACTGCTTCCAACAAACGACAGACTGAAAGCCAGGGATGCGCTGAAAATGTTCAACTTGAGGGACAGGATGGACGTAATTAGTTTCGTTTGCTGGCGATTCAATCTTTTTCAATGAGTCACTCATTCAAAAGTGAACGAATCAGAATCAGTCACTGACTCATTCCTTCTGTTGAGTTGCTGCTGGAAAGCACTCAGTTTCCACGCTCTAACTTCAGGACTATCAAACAGAGATTTTAAATAGGTTTAAAATGATCTATCTGTGTTTTTAAGACTATTCGTGCACTGGCTATGTGCCAACCCTGATCCGTGACACTGTGAGTCGTTTCAATCGTAACAGAGATTCACTCTTCTTTCATTTTAACAGAAATCAGAGTTGCCATATTATGGAATGATATGATTTAAAATCTTCCAAAACAACTACAAACCTTGTATTTGAAACTGATATGAATTTGTAACAACCAGCAATCAAAAGCAGGGAAGAGAAAAGAGAACGGAAATCTTGTGAAGTGAAAATTGACACCGAAACGTAAACGAGAACTCGATGAAAGTTGATTCGTTTGTGCTTGAGAGCAGATTGTGCTTCATTCAAGCTTTTGAGAGAAGATCAGGTCATCAAGCTGAATCACAGAACCCTGTGGGCTTTTGTGTGTGTGTGTGTGTGTGTGTAAGTACAGAGGAATGAAAATGGCTGTTGTATAAGCATGAGATAAGATTACAATGCAAATTAAACATGACTTTGTGTATGTGTGCGTCTAGAAAATGACAATAATCTGCAGCACTGGCTGTTTTTCTGTAAACTGCAGTGAAAATACCTGTATATCTGCGTGGAAATTACAGCGATCTGCATGCAGATAAGTGGCACTCGGAGATGGATTATGCGAGAGAAGCCACGCTCCACATCGAGGTGTGTGCATATTTACCCGTACTTTAAACTCAGCCTTTGTTTGCTTTGAGATTTTTTTTGCTTCCTTGTTTCTGTGGATCAATTTCCATCATTTCAACCCACTAAAATGTGTCTAGTCCTCTGTACATGCCAGCAACACTAAATAATAAATTAGCACGCCTTGAGCAAAACACGGTTTACACCTTACTATAACTGATTATTTTTAATACGCACTGTTTTATGTATTTCGCCTCCGGAGAGCCCTGAGAAATACTAAGCACTACTTTTGGAAAGTGAGTTCTCAAATAAAAATTCAAGCTTAAGAGAGGCCAGGAGTTCCTCATGAATATACACCAGTTATAGAAGCATTTAAACAAGCATCTGCCAAGTAAATAAATATGTAAGCATTTATCTCAATTTTTATTAAAAGAGCCAGAGTACAGTCCAACCACAGAGCAGCTTCACAGCGAAAACGCTTCTGGAACATTCTACGAGAAATCAGAATTGTCAGATTGGATTTAAAATCATCTGAAAGCAACTACAAACATTTGGGCTACATTTAGAGTTAAATCCAGAAGTTACGTTGATATTCACGCAGGGAAAGTTAGGCGTATTCAGAGTTGGGTTACGCACATGCCCAAGTTGATTTTCAGATTATTAAAATCTGAAACATTTGTTTTATATCGTGTGCTAATAGGTGCTTGTACGCACAACTTAATGAAGCTAAAATCAAGATGCTAAATCGATGTCATGAAATCGTAATGTGTGCATGGGACGCTTTTAATTTGCTATCTATTTGCTGTATTAATAATACAATGCAAGTTTTTGTTCATTTGATGCGGTCTCCTGTAAAGAAAATATGTCCATGATTTGAAGGATAAGCTGACCAAGCGCTCATCTGCTACATGTTCAGAGAAAAGTTCATTCATCACTTTATCCATAAAAAAATCTGGTGCCGTTCTGGGGATTTGAACCCACAACTTTCTGGCCACAACCATAACAGGTTAACTCCCAGTCTGTAGACAAAAATGGATTCCCTATACCCTTAGAGGGTGAAGTTTTAGAGCCCTGAAGGGTTGTATGGTGTGTCCCTGTAGGGGGGCTTTCAGAATTTTAGGTAGAACCCTTTAAAGGTTCTATGTCGAATCCGACAACAAGGGATTTTCTAAACCGTTAGGGGAAAATAATTAATTTTAGGGCTCTAAAGTGTTCTTCCGTGTGTGCCTCTTGGGGGACCCTTAAAGGTTCTATGTTGAACCTTACAACAGAGTTCACCCGAACCCTCGCTACAAAAAGGTTCTATGTTGAATTCAACAATAAAGGGTTTCCCTACATTCTATAAAAGGGTTAAATCTGGACCACTAATGGGTTCTTCATTGTGTCTCTCTGGGGAGACTCTTAAAGGTTCTATGTTAAACCCAACAAAAGGTTTCCTTACTCTCTTAGGGGGGATTTTATTCTAAAGCCCTAAAGCATTTTTCAAGGTCTCTCTGGAGAGAACCTTTAGGGTTTTATGTAGAACCCTACAACAGAGTGCTTCCCTACACTCCTTACAAAAAAGCAGTTAAATCCCGAACCCTAAAGGGTTCTTCATTGTGTTCCTCTGGGGGACTTTGTAGGGTTCTATGTTAATTCCAACACTAAAGGGTTTCCTTACACTCTTAAGAGGAAAATTCATTCTACAGCCTTAAAAGGTTCTACAGTGTGTCTCTTGGAGAGGAGCAATTTAGGGTTTTATGTAGAACCCTACAGTAAAAGCTTTCCCTACACTATCTACAAAAAAGTGGTTAAATCCAGAACCCCAAAGTGCTCTTTGCAGTGTTCTTCTGAGGGTTCCCTTAAGGGTTCTATGTTAAACCCAAAAACAAAAGGTTTCCTAGAGACTTAGGGGGAAATTCATTCTACAGGTCCTTCAATGTTTCATGTAGAACCCTACAATGGAGTTTTAAAGGATTCTTCGGTGTGTCTCTCTGGTCAGACTCTTAAAGGTTCTATGTTAAACCAAGCACCAAAGTGTTTCCTACAATATTCATTCTAGAGCCTTGAAGAGTTCTCCAGTGTGTTTCACTGGGGGAACCCTACAAATAGTTTCTTTATACTCTCTACAAAAAAGTGGTTAAATCTCAAACCCTAAAGAATTCCTTAAGGGAATTCCTTAAAGAAAACCTTAAGGGTTTTATGAAGAACCCCACAACCAAAGGTTTCCATACGAAATGCTTGAATCCAGAACCCTAAAGGATTCTTCATATTTGGAGGAATTGTTCATTAGAAAATTAAGGGTTCTTAGCTTCTAATAAAATAGTTCTACTTTTATCCCTTTCTGGAAACACTCTGCTGTAGCGTTCTACATAGACCCTTAATGGTTCTGTGTTAAAACCCAACAACAAAGGGTTTCCCACACTCTTAAAAAAATGGTTAAATGCTTATTCGGTGTGCCCTTCTGGGGAGAAGCTTGAAGGTTTAACTGCATAACTAGCTCACCTGATGTTAGCTAGATTGCTAACAAACTTGCTGCGTAACATCAGATAGCTACTGCTAGTCTGGTACCGTTGCTGTTAGCTGGGTAGAGTTAGCGCAAAAATGCATTCACCAGATGACTAGCTCACGCAGTGTTCCTTGAGGGTACTTTGAATGGTTAACAGTTCTAGCTTTAAAAATGCAGTTCTATTTAGACCTTTTTTCAGAAAAGAACCCCCTCTGTGGTAGTGAACGGTGTGTGTGTGTGTGTGTGTGTGTGAGATCTTGTTCTGTTTCAGAAATCTCACGGCACTCATGAACAGCGAATGTGTCGTGAGTGAATAATGCTTCGGTGGAATTAGGTAAGTGAAAAGATAATTAATTTTACTAATTGATGAGTCATTTAGCATTCTCTTATTATTAAGTACTGCCCTCAGGTGGAAGAATCAATTACTACAAATTTAGTTTAGAGCCTGACACATGATGAGGAACGAAAGTGTGTGTTTGGAGCTGAGGGATGAGGTAGTGTACGCCAAGCTCCTGCAGTCTGACACTCAGACTCCAACAGAATTTAAATGCAGAGTTAAAAAACTATTTTATGACTCGGGCTCAATATAAAGACGGTGCAGTAGGATGCGATATGTACGTATCAGAATCAGAATCAAACTTAGAAAATAATAAGGAATTGAACACTTGAGGGTGTGCTGTTATAGGAAAATAATCAATGACAGGGAGGTGTGATATGTCCTGACATGACACAAACTTTTTATTTCTGCTCCTCAAACTCCAGAAATTTGCCAGACATTTTATTTACTGTATTAAAGAATGATGCGTTGTACTTTTTATCCATTTATAAGTTACATTTACATACATTGTTGTGGATCGTCCATGAAACATCACTCTATTTACACTATTTAACTCCTCTGTCCCGAAGGTGTCGGAAATGTTCCAGCTGTACGTCTGAGTGTTACAAAGTGCTGACACTGGAGACTCCTTCTATAAATGTTAAATAAACATCTCCTTACAGAAAAATTCACCATATCAGAGATTACATGCATCTTTTAGCTCTGTTTATGTTGAGCATGCGCCGTACAAGTCCCTGTGAACGAGCCGTTACTATGGAAACGATACCGTATTAGTGATTCGCAGCTGCACTACTGTCAGAGCTGCTGTTATAGAAAACTAATCAGCAAAACGTGTCAAATGCGAACATTCAGTTTATGACAAACAGCAGCCACATAACTGCAGTTTGCTAACATAACAATACATTTTCATAAAGTATCGTAAAACCATAACAACATTCGATTTTCTTAGAGTTTTACATTATTCAGTTTTGTATCAGGTGTCAAACATCTGAGCGAACTTCATCACCAGAGCACCACTCTGACATAAAACCACACTACACCTGCTAAAAAAAACTTTTTAGAAACTTTTTGGAGAAGCGACTCTGATCACCTCAGATCATCAGAACACAGCTTTAGCATGTATGCGGTTTAGCTTAGCATTACCTGAGAGTTTTAAATAAATCTTTATAAAACATCAGAGATGCAGGAGTGTCAGGTGTGGAGTCAGCAGATTCCGAGTGCTCATCATCTCGCCGTACTTTACTGCAGACGATCAAAAGCGAGGAACCAGATGCCGACGCCTCATTTAATATGTCATCTGTGACAGTAAGTGTGTTACACTAGCGTAGCTTGTCAGAAAAACTCTCATTCAGGCTGACGGTTTTATAGCACACATCATCACCGGTGAGGGTTTTCAGTATCACCGGGTGTTTTCTGCATCTGGAGAGTGTGTGAGTGTTTGAGTGGGATCATAAAGGGTCAGGGGTGTTTTTTTTTTTTTAAAGTTAAAGAAGCAGCATGTCCGCATATATAAATATATATAGCACGTCCTGATTTTAGTCACGTATTATGCATGCTTCTGCACTGAAACACTGTTTGATGTTGACCTTAGCAGGCCATGTGGTTGTGTTCACACAGAGACTTGTATACTGTATACTCTACTGTTCACTCCACTGCTTACCACAAATAGCCGTACCAAAATGTTGGAAAAATGGCGAGTGGACACTTAATAGGAGTTACGTAAGAATTTTTGAATGTGCTGTTAGTAAAGACAAAATTATGGAAGCTCTGAACCATTCTCTGTAAGCCATATGTAAGTTGAAATAACTACTCAGTAATTCAAAATAAAGACTAAGCCACTAAATAATGACATAGCAATTGAAAAAAAATCACACAGATTTAGTAAGTCAAAATAATGAGATAATAAGTAAAAGATAATGAGATAGTCGAAAATAATGAGATACTAACTCAAAATAATGTTAACAAAACAACTGAAAAAATTTCACACTTACTATTAAATTGTATAGTATAGTATTTTCCTAGATTAAAAAAATTATAAATACGACAATGAAAACTAGTTGACCTAAGTGTTACATAAGTCCTCCAGTATACAAACTATAACACTTCTGAATGTTTTAAGACATAAAACACAAATGTCACAGAATGTCCGTGAAAAGACTTCCTGTTCTCACTTACGTTATAGCAGCTATAAACAGTCGTTCCTTCACCAGCCTCTCTTTATTCTCTCTCCTTCCATAAATGTTACATAAACACATTTCTCCTTACAGAAAACTTCACCATATCAACAATTACACACATTTTTTAATCCGTTGATGTGCAACATTTGCCATACAAACCCCTGTGAAAGAGCTGTTGCTATAGAAACGATCATGTATTCGAAGGACGGCATGATTTGCAGCTGCTGTTATAGAAATGTTATCACCTTCTGACCAATCAGAATCCAGAATCCATGTAATGTAGGTACTCTGTACTCTTCAAGCAGACAGTAAAGATGGCATAGCAGGCCATTAAACCAATCTCGTCTCCGCTCAGGAGAAAACATTCCTCTCGTCTTACTGATGACAAATTAGTGTGACAAACACAGAATGGTTTGTGGCTTTTGGTTTTTTTTTCTCCCAGGTTGAGGGACGTCAAGTATTTGGGAGGCATCTGGAGATTAAAAGACGGATGGTAGATTCAGACGGCACCAAAACTCACTAATTGGAACGTTACCTGCCTCCAACTGCTATAACATGAGCTTCTTAAAAAAAACAAAAAAAAACAATCCATCCATTCAACGAAAGGAAATCCATTATATTACCTTGGATAACCAATAAGCCACGATACCAGTTGCTCAGATTGTAATAAAGTGGAGTGCAAAAGTTTGTATCCCCTTCAGACAAAATGGAGAGAAAGAAATTAATATCATTTATATATTTATAGCAATGAGATTAGGTTCAGTTTCACAGACAGTCAAATAATGCATGATAATATATTAATAGTTGGAAAGGGAAAAAGTTTTCACGCCCTTTCTGAATGTGATGTAGATAGTCGGTAATCCTTTATTTGAAGAGTACCTATAAGCATTGCATAAATATTTTATGAAGCAACACAAAACAATACACACAAGTTGATCTTGGAGGTTTTATGCAACTGTGTCTTTACATAGAAGCGAAAACAACAACCATCAATTACTGTAAGCTGACACACTGAGAATGTGAAGCAGTATGGGGAGAGGTGTAGAAGGTACACATTGTGCTCATAAGAGTGTTACACATGTAAATATAACACTTCAGTTTGAGGGCATTAAAGTCATTCCTGTGGCTGGCATGAATATTCTCTAATAACCTGTACATCTTTATAACCTCCAAACATCCTCCCATTTTTTTTTTTTCTGCCAGACTCTTCAAATCAGATGAGCGTCATAACAAACCAATCTTGAAAATATTTTTCTGTTAATTCTGTCTTATGTTTTGGTTCATTGTCTTGTAGAGCAACATTTTGTGTTTCATGGTTTTTTTTTGACAAAATTTGTAAAATGAAATGAAATTTTCTCTTTTATTTTCATTTTAAAAACTAAACTATTGCCCTCAACCGTGTCTCCATCATGGATCGCCGAGTAGCAGCAGAGTCTTGTGAGTTTTGTGAGTTATGTAAGCTGCACCAACAGCAGTATTTTGTCAAACATACTGGAGAAATGTTCATTAAAAATAATTGAGAAAGTAACCTGACAAGCGAAGCCACTGTTCTGTAGTTACCAGAAGTCTCCACATTTCCCTCAGGCATTAAAAAAAATAAATAAAATCCTCCTGAAACTTCAGAGACTCCCACCAGATGCTGCCTACCCAGTGGACGTCCAATCCCATATGGCTAAAATCTGATGGTTTTAAAATTCAAGGTGAATAAAAATAAAATATTCATCTATATAATGGCATACATAGAGTCTAAAATCCTGGAAATTATTGGAGATGGTTCTTGAACATCTGTGCATTAAATGGGCTTCTACTTGGAAAATCAGGTGTGTGTATATTAAAATATCTATATTTTTTCTTTAAACTGTCAAATAATGTTACATTTTTATAAGCTTGTGCATGTTTTATTATATAATTTCCAATCCTGCAGTGTCTCCTTCACTAAAGGTCCCGCAGTGAAGCAGTCTGATGCCATCACATGCATTATATACAGTATATTAAACACAGTTACAGTTTAGCCATAGCATTTACGTATTTTCTCTGTTGCTACGGCGATACACCTGAAATCTAAGCTTTTCTGATTTTCCAGATGCAGCATCCATGAGACCAAAGATGAATAAAATTCTCTCTGCTAAAAAGCCAATTCACTGAAGGGGAAAGGACTTCACTTCACTTGTCTAGGTGAGCTTTTCTGATTCAGCCAATAGTAAACAAGTAGGTGTGGCCTATTTGGTCAGTAAAAAAAAAAGTAAGAGCTGCTTATTTCTGAGTTTTGCTTGGCTGATATCTGAAAATTAACAAACCAAAAATACAGAACAGCAAATCAGAAAACACATCAACATTAACTCAAAACAGAAAGAGGCGGTCCTTATTGCACATCACATGCTCGCTGCTGATTGGCTAAAGAGAGACGGTGGAAATCAGACACCTGGAGGAGGTTTATGGTAAGAGGAAATATGAGCCTAAATGAATCTACTGATGATTATCTTCATGTGTATTGATATCAAGGACATCCCTAAGAGGTGATTTTCGATTCGTTGTCAACTTATGAGCATGCGAACACCGAAAAGCCACCGAAAAGCCACCGAAAGGAAATCGGGTCATTCAGAAGAAAGACTTCCTCCTCGATATAATAACAAGCTATTTCTTTTCACTAGCATAACTATATATCAAACTTAAAAAGTGCAATTCTTTTTTCTTTGTCCAGTTAGCAGTGAGTGTGTTATGTTTCCGTTTTGAGTTAATGTTGATGTGTTTCAGATGATTTGTTGTCATGGTTTCAGTTTTGTTCTTGCGTTTTCTAATTTGCTGATGTGTTTCCGAGGTCGCTGTGGGGTTCTGAATTTTCTGTCATGTGTTTTGGGGGGGGGTTTGTTGTGTTTTCTGATTTACTGTCATGTTTTCAGAATTTCTGTGGCGTTTTTGATTTTGTCGCTCTGTTTTCTAATTTGCTGAGCCGTTTCCAAATTTAGTGTGGGGTTCTGAATTTGCTGTCATGTTGTTTTATTTTGTTGTTGTTGTTGTTGTTGTTGTTGTTGCATTTGCTGTCATGGTTTTGTTGATGCATTTACAAATTTCCTGTGGGATTCCGAATTTGCTGTCATGTTTTTGGTTTTGTTGTTGCGTTTTCTGATTTGATTTCGTATTCCCTGCGGGTTTCTGAATTTTCTGTTGCGTTTTCATGGTTTGGATTTTGTTGTTGTATTTAAGAATTTGTTGTTGTGTTTTTGGTTTTGTTGTTGTGTTTTGTAATTTGCAGTTGCCTTTCCGTATTCCCGTGGGGTTCTGAATTTGCCTTAATGTTTTGCCGTCATGTTTTTTTTGTGTTTCTGATTTGCTGTCTTGTTTTCATGGTTTTGGTTTTCATGGTGTTGTTGCATTGTCTGATTTGCTGTTGCATTTGTAATTTTGTGGATATGTTTTTTACACTTACAGGCCACCGTAAAACACGCCTTACAAACCCTAGCATATTTTACACTCCAGTTCACCCTGTGTATTGATTTTCTTTGACATTTTACGACCTTCACACTTGAGTTTACAATCTGCACTCGCAATCATAAACATACAAATAACAATAGGAGGGCTAAACACATTGGTTCACCTCTGCAGTTTTTGGTGAAGGTCTTTTATACGAATCATTGCTATTGCCAAAATCTGCTTTCTTCCATGCAACTGGCAGAGCTTTTTCACTATAAGCAACCTGATGAGCAGATTTGAGAGCGTCCAAAAGCACCCGAGGCAATGATGCTCGCCTGCTGAGGATATACAACACCAAACTGGTGGTTGAGACACCTGAGCCAGGGGCACTATGACCCACTTCTGATAACAGATGATATTTCACCACCATTTACACCAGCGTTCTAGCTATGATCATTGGGAGAGAGCAAGTGCTGGAATCCTGACAGTTCCATAGCCGTCCGTGGGCAAGAGTCCAAGAAAGTATCGCTGTCCTGCTGCGTGTGTGGGAAGGCATTCCTTTTTCCCTGTTGATCAGAACAACACTCAAAATGATGTAGTTGCTAGTGTCTTTGAGGAAGCACGTTAACGTAATTATACCACAGCGCTGTTGAGTTCTGGATTGTGATTGGTCAGAAGGTGTTGATTGATTTTCTATAACAGCTGCTCTGACAGTAGTGCAGCTGAAAATTAATTTATATTAATGCACTCGTTCTAATACGTTATCATTTCTATAGTAACAGCTCATTCACAGGGACTTGTACGCTTGGATTAAAAAAAAAACGTGTGCAAGTGTGCAATCTTTGATATGGTGAAGTTTTCTGTAAGGAGACATTAACATTTATGGAAGGAGTCTCCAGTATCAGCCCTTAACACCCCCCAGTCATGCTTCGCAGTTTCTCAGTAACGTGACAAGCAGCAGTTTTGTTTGTTTTAATAATTTCAAGAGAAAGAAAAAGAGAGGCTGGTGAGAGAATCACTGTTTAGGGAATTAACTTGTTTTGCAATTAAATGTATCTACAAACAGATAAAAAGTACCATGTATCATTCTTTAATGTACAAAATGTAATTGTTGGTGAATTGCTGTGGTATACGAGGAATAAAACACTTCAGGATGTGCTGTTATAAGAAAATAATCATCTCTGGGATAGTAAGAGTAACTCTGCTTTATCACAGCACCCTGTCGTTGATTATTTTCCTGTAACAGCACACCTCCACAGCTGGTAGCTTTATTACCTTAGTATGAAGATAACAGTCATAAAACAGCGTTGGCTTGACAACTAGCAAATGTGATAACTAGTAGCTCTTTATGTAACTCTTTATATATTCTCTATATGTGTGGCTTCACCAAATATTAGATGTTGACAGTCCCAGTAAACTTTTTTAAAAGTGTTAAAATATTATTTTTTCTCATTCTCATGAAAATGTGCCTATAATTTTGGACTGTAATTTCCTTGACATTTTTCTATATTGAAAAATAAATTGGTTAATGTCGCAGCTGCACAAGAGAAGAAGTCATTCCCGTGTTTAACTGCAAATGTCGCATGGCATGTATTTGCATACTGGAACATGATTGGCTCTTATATGTTATGATGTAATAACATAGATTTCATTCATGTTTTCCCAAGACATCAGTTATTTCTCTTTCTTTAAAGGACCTGAATCATTATAGTGAAGATTTTTTTGCACTCTGACCCACAGGTGCACTAAAATGAATTAAATGTAATCACTGAAAATGATATATTTTGTTAAGTTTAAGGTAATTTTAAGGCTCGAGCCTTGAGTGGGAACACCTGAAGACAAGTAATGCATCAAACTAATTGCATCAGGAAATGTGATGAGAATTTTTATCCAATCTTTATTTCTGATATATAAGCACCATCCAGTTCTGAAGTGGGTTCTGTCTGAGGGACCAGAGTGTTCTCATGATAAGCAACAGAAGCGTAAAAAGTTCCCATAAGAGCATCGTTTTTTTTCCTCTCTTTTTATTCGCAACTTCTTTTATTTTCCCAGAAGCTTCTGTGCTGCTGCTGCTCAGGAGCGCTAATTGCCAGTAGAAGACGGCTTTAGAAGAGCGAGAGTGATGGAAGCAGCATGCATAATTCAGCCAGAGATGGAGATGGAGTTGGAGATATGAAGAACGATTGCAGTTAACAGAAGTGTGTGAGAGTGTTAATGTGTGTGTGGTCTAAAAAAAAGTACGGCAGCGTCTGAGGGAAAAAAAAAAAGATGGCATAATGAATTTGGTGCGGGCGACGCCGCTGGGGCGAGATTATTAGCGCAGTTGACTGGAAGATGACGGCTGCAGAAAGATACACATGCATTTTTTTTTTCACCGCAGACGTTTGATTAGCCGCCTGAGACCCTGAGGGCTCGAGAAAGAAAACTCCTCGACAGGAGAGAAAAAAAGGTCAGCGCAGCCTCCTCGTTTAGAAGCCTCCCGCCATGTAGAGGAGCTGAACAGGAAATGGCTGAGTGTATACCGCACGACGCCTACATGAGTCCTGCTAATTGGCTCCGCAGTCATTTGTGTGAAAGTGTGAGCGAGTGTGTCCACTGGTGCTGAAGGATATAATCGCTACAAATCCATTCTTCATTCTTGAAACATTCCAGATCTTGAAAAAAATTCTGTGTGTTTTTCTTTTTTTGATTCATTGTGACTTTAAATAGTGCAAGCGCACTGCTGCTCCAGGATTAGCGCAGGGTTTAAAAATCAAGAGCGTGGGAATTTTACGTGTTTATGGTGTTTATTTATGGAAGACTTTTTGTTAAAGCGTGAACGCCTGACCTTGTGTTCGCAGAAAAAAACTCGACTTTAGAACGTGAGGTTAAATTCAAAGATAACAGATTTATGAAATATATAGTAAGTGGCCAAGTTAATGTAGATTTACTGTTTACTTAGAGTTACTGTTATCACCCAGAAGTTGATTATTTTCCTACACCAGCATGTCCCAAAGTGTTTTACTCCTCTCACACCACAGCGATTTGCCAAATATTAAAATTTTTATTTATTAAACAATGACATACTTTTTATCCATTTATAGTTACTATTATCCACAAAACAAGTTAGTTCCTGTTCTTACTCACGTTACGGCAGCTATAAACAGTCGTTCCGTCACCAGCCTCTCTTTTTTCTCTTTATTGAAGTTAATTAGAAAAAAAACTTAACAACTTAATGTAAAATGCAAAGCGAAAAAACTCTTCTGTTCCAGCTTAACTCTGACTGTTACAAAGCACTGACACTGGAGACTCCTTCCATAAATGTTAAATAAACGTCTCATTACAGAAAACTTCATCATATCAACAATTACATGTTTTTTAACTGTTTATACAAATTGTGGAGCGTCCATCGTACAATTCCCTGTGAATGAACTGAAACGATAGTGTATTTGAACAAGCGTGTTATAGAAAATGAATCAACCCCTTCTGACCAATCACAATCCAGAATTCAACAGTGCTGTGGTTTAATAGTTAATCATTTCTTTTTACTCTTTACACAGAACAGTCATGGATCGTTAATGTGAATCAAGTAGAAAAGTGAGAAAAAAACACATCAGATAACTATTAAATTTGTATCGCATTGCTGAAGGACTTGAAGTAAGAAAAATACACTTTACAGAATAGATTTAAAAAAAAACATTTCATGCATGAAGCAGGACTCAATACCTCTGATATACACACGTTTTTAATGATCGATCAGACAAGTGTGAAATCCATTCTGCTGAGCGCACACACAAGTCAAAAATGCGTTATTGTGACTTTAACGTGACACAAAAACCAACGGAGCACAGAAATGAAGTGACATTGAAACTAAATGATATTGTTAATCGTTTGAAAGCTGCTGTCAGAGTTAATTCCAAAAAAAAAACATTAATAAAAATGCACCGTTACTTCACAAAAACTTGCATCAGGTAATAAATAAAAGCAGCACAGTGTGTTACGGTTCTGTGTTTGATTCATCGCCATTGCTCAAGGTCAAAGTTTTTACCTGAAGTACAGTCCGGAAAAACCTTTTGGGTTCTAGATTAAATTTTTTTTTGTAAAAGTGCAAAATTAAACAGTTTCTAAAGAAGTTCTACTGGAAACCTTTTCTGAAAGGGAAATCCTCTATGGCACAGTTCTGCATAAAACCCTTAAGGGTTCCCCAGACTAACCAACCAAAGAACTCCTCAGGGTCCTAAATTTAACCGTTTTATTCATTTTACTAAGATAAGCACTAACATTTTGCCCTAAATGAAAATGGCATTTTTATGTTGTTGTACACTTTATGAATACTGTAAGTTCCATCAAATATCTAAAAACTTTATGAGGTTGTATGAAGATTCCTACAACAAGGTGTTTTCCCTGTCCGAAAGGGGCCCAATTAGAACCGTTTGGTTGAATCTCAGGGCATTGAACCTGGTGCGTTTTCTCCCTTGGTTCGGTTCGTTTAGACGTATATGAACTCAACAATTGTGCTCGGATCCACACCAAAACAATCGGTCCGAACTCTGGAGTGGTTCGCTTGTGGTGAGAAAGCAGTCCGACCCAGCGGACCAACAAACCAACCTGTATAGCACTGCATGATGGGAACTGTGTTACGTAAATAGCGTTTTTGTTTTAGCTCGCAATATGAATTGTGATTTAATTTGGACCAAAGACGAGATAAAATGCCTCACTGAAATTTGGTGTGACGAACGTATTTCTCAACAACCGAGTTTTACAAGGGGTTTAGTGAGCATCTCAAGGAGATGGGCTTTAATTGCTCTGTGAAACATCGATTCCCACTCAAACTGATAAATTATAATAACTACAGCTAAAAAGAAAGCCAGGATAAGCTCGCGGAGCTGCTGTCTCTCCATCTTGATGGATGATTGCTATGTGTGGAAGCCTGGAACATAAACAAGCGCACTCTGACCAATGAGAGGACAGTTTACTCACATGTGATTTGCATAAACACATTTTGGTACACTTTGAAATGTTGCCTTGGGAAAGCAAACCGAGCCAAAGAGAAAATGTAACATTGCAACAATTTAAGTCCTCGTTTCGGAACAAAGCGCAGATCTACAGGTCTGAAAACACCCTGAGAGCCCTTAATAATCCAATGGGCCTTTAAAGAACCATTTTTTTTCTAAGAGCATGTGTATTTACTGGGTGAGTGTGTGGTACAGACTCATTATTTTCTTCTTAATCCCTAGAACCTGTCACTATATTGGTATTTGGTTCTTCAGGGGTTGTTTAAGGGTTTGTTCATTGGATAATTAAGGGTTTTAGCATCTGAAAAGGGTTCTACTTGGGAACTTTTTTCTGATATAGAAACACCTTCTGTTGTAGAGTTCCACACAGAGTTTTTAACTGGTTCTCCCAGAGGGACAACTGAGGAACCCTTGAGTGTAGAGAAATTTGGAAATGAGAGAGCATGGTGAATGATTCTTGTAATCAGAAATCTCTGTTCTGAGTTTAACATGAAACTGAACTTTGAAACTTTGCACAAAAAGTTTGTACATTTATTGTAGAGTTTGAAAGAAAACGTGTTTCAGCCAAGGCATCAAGTTCTGCCCTTTAGGGTTAACAAGCAGAACCCAATTTTTGATTAATGAGTCAAATCTGTCTCATCTTTACTCTTTTCACTCGAGTCTGTCCTGTGTGCGTGATTCTGTTTGAGAAAAATATCATCTAGCAAAATGATATGAGTTTTTCATAATTGATGAGATAAATTATTGATTGTGCACTCAGAGTTTTGGTTAATGTGGTTGATTTTCTCAAGATAAATCAGACTGTCTTCTCATCTCCTCGACTTCTCGTGATCTCAGATTCATTTCGTCTCGACTTTGTCTTGGTTTCATGCTTAAATTTTAAATAGGATCAAGACAAAAATGATGATAATGTGTGCATTTAAATTTTTTTGATGAATTTGATAACCACAGCTAGAGAGTAGTCACAGGTTTATACTAATGCACTCATTCTAATACGTTACCGTTTCTATAGCAACAGCTCATTCAGAGGGACTCGTACAGCGGACGTTCTGCATAAACGGATTTTAAAAATCGTTGAAGTTTTCTGTAAGGCGACTTTTTTTTTTAACATTTATGGAAGGAGTCTCCAGTGTCAGTGCTTTGTAACAGTCAGAGCTGAAGCTGCAACTCCAGGACAGAGGAGTTTACGCTTTATGGATTCTCCGTATTAACTAAACTATTAACTAAATCATGCTTTTTTTACAGTTACAAATGGATTACAATTCCTTATGCTCCTCAGGCTTTTCCCACTTTTCCAGTCGAACTCAGACAAAACCACCAGGCTGTGTGGCTCTTTTGTGATCTCGTTCTTGCTCATTTTAAGGCTTGCTAATTACTGTTGTAATGTATTAAGGCTGGAGGAAGTAAAGCTCACACTTCCTCTTTCATCCTTTAGCCGTTGCGATGTTCCTCCACATCGTCCGACTCGCTGTCACCTGACAGACGTGTGTATTTTTAGATCTCTGCCTCAGGAACGGTGTTTTACTCTCACAGGAGTTTACACAGCGGCTGTAAGACTGCAAGTGTGTGAGGGAACACGTCTCATTACATGTGAAATATCCTCATCTTGGTGTCCAGGTTTTGTGTGTGTGGTGTGTGTGTGTGTGTGTGTGTGTGTGTGTGTGTGTGTAGACGTGTGATGTGGCTAATTGGCTGGCTCTCTGTCTCCAAGCAATTTGTGAAGCACAATAAGAAGGGGAAAAAAAACAACTGGCTCAAGTCAATATGGTGTCAGAGAAGCTACGTGTGTGTGTGTGTGTGTGTGTGTGTGTGTGTGTGTGTGTGGTTAATGCACAAGGTATAATTGGCGTCGATCCCAGAATGTTTGCCAATATTCCGAACAAAGCTTTCTCGGAGCAGCGTTGCTGACATGTCATCATCTCTCACCTGGAACCTGAATGATAAAAGAAAAGAGGAAATTCAGGTTGGTTTGGAGATTCAGAGGAGAAATCACGATTTGTTTGTGCTGCATGCTGAGATTTATTTTTCTTTTAGATCAACAGAAAGAATCAACCAGCAGAGCCTTTAGTTATTTAGTAGATATTTTTTATTTAGAATAGAATCCAGCACAGATATGAGTAATTAAGGGATAATGTGTATCTTGAGGATTTGAGAATGTTTGCAGTTCTTGGATTCGACCTACAACCTGCAGGGATCAGTTACGCACACGTAGCGAGAAATTAATACTGAATTTCCACACACCGGTATTCAGATAGCAGATGAAACTACAGGTTTGAGCGCTATTCAGAAATTACAGGAGAGTTACACATACAGGGTGGAGTTTGCCTAAAACAGAGGCATGTCTCTAATTCCTTCTTCGGTCCTTATTTTCTATCCCTGATTTTTTTGAGTTTAAAGGCAAGTGCTTGTGTTTAAAGCCAGTGGTCTAGACACTATTGAAAACCCCTGCTTTCTACTCAAGAAAAATCTGGCAACCTCAGAAGCTACATGCTGATGATACAAGCAGCTCAGAAAGTCAACTTAAACAGCTGCATTACCCGACTCTGAATATGCATAACTTTCCCCATATATTATTGCTACTGATGTAACTTTTCTAGTGTTTCCGACTCTGACTGTGGCCTAAAATGCGTGCTCAGAAGAAACAGAAGATAGCCCTCCACGTCAAGGCAGACCAGTGTCATGTTTTGGTGGCCTGGAAGCGTAATTCATTAAATTGAATCATTAAAATGTAATAAGGTATGGCGAGCTAGTTAGCTAGTGTATATATAAGTGTATTAATACAGACACAAACAAGTATATACTGTAAATCCCTGCTATGTGGGTGACATCAGACCAAGTGTCTGATGTAGCACATCATGTTTGCTCCCTTGACAAAAAGTCTGCCAGCTGTCATGAGCTGTGGTGTTTTCTCTTCACATCACACATAATAGATCTTATTCGAGGCTGGCTAGCATTGTCATTTCCTCTAACAGTGAGGTGAGTGCGTGTTGCTAACAGGAGAGTTGTATGACGGCTTTGTGCTGGACTTTCTGTCAGTGTTTCGTCAGTTTCTGAAAAGATCGTCTGTCACGCGTTTCCGCTAAGTACTCCAACACTAATGTGTGCAGTGCAGCAGGCAGTGGGATTTATAACGATTAGTGTTTAAACATACTGTAGCTACACACCAAATGAAAACTTATTTTGCAAAAGTCAGTAGTGAGTAGAGTTTTCTTTTGTTTCTGGTTGGTCAAAAGAGGCACAAAAAAAAACCCACTGGTGGCCTCTAGTCTACTGGGCATACATGTCTGAAGGTAAATATACAAATAAAAAAACTAATAACTCAGACACTAAATCTACTTGTCCAGGCACCAAGCGGTTAGTCACACTTTTTTTTGTCGCAGAAATTAAAGCTCTTGAGGAAACAGTCATGAGTGAACAAAATGAACAGCGAAATGCTCTCCACAGCCGAACTCACCCTGCTTACTTCAATTTTTCATGATTGGAATTCACTCTCTGCCAATTATGATATCGCTTTTGATACCTGGATTGAATTACCTCGCTCTGTATGAGTTTACAGAATGATTTTCCAGGTGGGAAGAGACAGGAAATAATGCATCATCTATAGAGTATTTAAAATAGAACTGGTCTGTCGCTCTGCGTTTTACTGCGCCATTCATCACTCTTTAAAGAGAAGATATTCAGGACAGTGCTGCGTGGTGTAGCTTAGACTTCTCTAAGGTAATATCCAGCCAGCTGCTCTAGAAGAATATTAACTACATCCATAAATAATGGAAAGATGCTAAATGCACTGTTTTGTTCCTGAACACTGGAGAAAAACCATGTTACAGAGCTCTAAACTTGTGTATGCATGTAGCAGGTTTGGCTTCAAAGCTCAGCCGTGACCGCTGCCATCTCCGCTGTAGAAGTACGACCTGGTTACATTCTGTGTTTAACACACGCTCATCAACTTTCCATGATTTGCTCCATTGAATTCCCAGACGCCATCGTAAACGCCATTCCCATACCGTACTAGCTTGTTAGTTGATCAGGAGCAGAACGTGGTCAATGTTTTTAGCTGAATTTGTAACTGTTTTGTTTTGTAAGTTGAATTACAGCGAATTGAAATTGTATTCCATGGCTTGAATTTGCATGCAAGGTTTCAAACTCAATTTTATAATAATCAAGTGTGGAAAATTCTACTTGAGTTTTAAATTTCAAGTCAAATGCAGATTCAAATGTTCAGATTCAGCTACATCCTGAGATTTAGGAAAAGCGACGGAGTTCAGATTCACCTGCCACCATTTCAGCTAATGAGCCAGTAGCTCGGTGTAGTGTTAGTGTTTTGAGACTTTGAATATGAATATAAATTTCAATTTGAAACCTTGCACATAAATACCACAAAGCCATGGAATCTGTACACAGTTTCAATTTGATGTACAGTAATTCAAATAATTCATGAAATATTCAGATGTGTACATTTTAAATTCAAAGTGTAGTGGCACATTTCTCCAGACACAATGACAAAAAATGCTGAAACAACTAATATTTCATAAACATAACATTCCATCTGCTAGCTAGTAGTGCCTGTCCTGAACGTGGCCAGTCATGTGACCTAAGTGTTACGCACTTCCGAGTTGTACGAGGAAGTCGATAAAACAAGGTCCTTATAGGAATAGAAACGAACAGGGGTGAATTCTGTTATTTTGATATTTATATAAATGAAGTTGTAAAATAAACACACCCCTAATCCCGATTATAATCTTGAGTCACGAGAGTCATGAGGATTGTTCGAGGCCATGCTGTCTTTGATTTTTGCGCATGAATTGCTAGCTAAGGCTATCTTCACATTGCTAGCGCCACCTTTTTCACACTTTTTTTCCATTCATTACATACGGAATAAAACATGATGTGACATGCTGTTACAGGAAAAACTACACCACTGTTACCATCCTGCAGTGGATTATTTTCCTTCTATACCACTGAGAGTTGCCATTTTTTATTTATTAAAGAACAACACATCATAGGTAGTTCCTCCTCTTGATATTTTCACAGAGCAAAGTTTGCAGTCTGCTTTGCTTTGATCATTAATCATGAAACAGGTCTGGTATCAGTATCGATGCATCTGGTGTCCTGTTTGAAATGCTGCACGGGTCGGCTGTTGAATTAACCTGCGCTAGTTTTTTTTTTTTAATTAATATTAGCTCTGTTAGCATTTCTTCATTTAGATTTCTTTTTGATGTGGATACAATATAGTTGTTTGTTTGTTTTTTTTTTCCTCCAGTGCATCATCTCTGATACTTTGCTATTGGTTAATTATGATTCGGTTTTTTGTGACTCTCTCACTGTGTGTGTGTGTGTGTGTGATCCATTCACAATGAGCTTTATGTATGTATGTAATCACCTTGACCATCTGTACGTTAGTCCCTGCAGAATGACAACCAGACCCCGCTCGTTGTACCATGCTAATTTGAGCGGGAGAGAAATTCCACTTATTCGATTTCTATGCTAATCCAATCCCAAAAGAGAGTCGACGCCCACCGTGTATATACCACACCTTAATGTCCGCTAGCTGTGCTATTACTCCTTTGGCACATGCTAAGCATTTTTTGTATTTGTTTGTATTGCAGATATCACAAGGTCATTGTGTAGCATCATGGAAATATTAGATTATTGGTGTAAATGAAATGGTGTGACCTTGACTCCAGATGGTCTGCGAATGCTGCTATAATTATTGCATTTAGGAACTGTTGTATATCTATAAATTTAATACAAGGTGAATGTCAGATAAAGGTGAGCGTAGAAACTTTTCTCGAAGCTTTTCTGTTTTGTGTTAGCCTGAAATCCCATTTCTTTCCATCCTGAAATGCAATTACAGCAGCATCACTTTCATTTTCCCCCTGTGGCTAATATTTGTGTCCTTCAGACGTCGGTCAAAAGGTCTGATCAAGACATCAAGACATCGCTTAGCCTTGAATCGCTTTAAAAAAAAAATACTCTGTGCAAATCTCATTGATTGAGTTCAATCTTTCAGGCGCTCTATTTCTTCAAACATGAAGTGCTTTATTGCTCGAACTGACGCACACACGCTGCGCAAAGCAACAACAGGTCACATTGAAGAGACAAAAGAAACAGACGACAGGAAATAAGAGCCACCCTGCCACAAACAATAAACAATACAAGCACTGGAAAAGTCAGCACTGTCACTGTATTGTGGTCGATAAAGTCAATGTCACAGCAGAAAATTAATAAATTAACCTCCAGGAGAGAACCTGAAGCATCTCGACACACGAGACCTGTCCTTCGGGAGCTTTTCCTCAAAATGACTCCACTGCAGAGAAAAGAAAAGAAAAAAAAAAAGTTTCCTGACGTGGCACGACTGTGGAACGTGTCCAGATAAAACTGCATTCTACTCAAGGCCTTTTTTTTATTAACAACTAGCTTTCCCGATGAAGCTTTTAATTATAAGAGTATGGATTTTAAATGTACATTAGTTTTTTTTCTCTCTCGCCACCAAGCGGGGTTAATTAACAAACAGTAGATGTTTTATTTGAATCTTTTATTGTGCAGGTTTTTATTTATGCGCTCATTCTAATACGTTATCGTTACTATAGTAACAGCTCGTTCTCAGGGACTTGTATAGCAGACGCTCCACGTAAACAAATAAAAAAAAAAACTGTTCATATAGTGAAGTTTTCTGTAAGGAGACTTTTAGTTAACATTTATGGAAGGAGTCTCTAGAGTCCGTGCTTCTGACGAAGCAGATTTGAGCTTTCAACAACTGTGGTGAAAGTTAAAAGTGTAAAATACCTATAAGTACATCATAACGTTACGAATGTATTCGTAAGTCATTTGGCATTTCAGAGAAAGTATTAACAAAAATGCAATATTTATTTTAAAAATCACTGGAATTGATAGAACTGTGGTATAAGAGGAATAAATGAATAATAATATCTCGAGAGATGTGAGACCTGTCCTTCGGGCACATTTTGTCAAAATAACTCCATTGCAGAAAAACAAAAGGAAAATAAAAAAGCTTCCGAATGTGTCGCAACTGTCGATGGTGCTTGATAGCGAAGGCTCCCTCGGATCCCGAGTGTGTCGGGATAAAGCTGCATTCAGCTCAGGGCTTTTTCACTCCACACACATCTCTCGAGGGAAAACACAGCGTGGGACACGGCTGGTGGGATTTCCATGTGCAATATCTGAAATTCAGATAAGGCCACGAAAAACAAACTTTCTTAACAAATAGTTAGAGGGCCAAGCTGTTCTCAATCCTCCGTCCTTTCATCCGCTCGTAATATTTTCAAGCTGTTACAGTTTCCCCCACTGAGACTCTTCTTGGAATCCTGTTTTGGCAACACATCAAGAAAAAACATCTATTTTACATTCGCAAGTTCACAACAGCGGCTTCTCGTTGGGTTCGGAAGACGAGTGTCAATCAGATACGACATTTCTCCGGGCATCTATAGGACAGCTGTTATTATTATTATTATTATTATTATTAAGACTATTATTCGTCTTAATGAAGTCTCTACACTCATGTACAGCTTGCGTTAAAAATTAGCGTAATCCTTTAAGATTATTACTCGTCACACTTTACAAGATCCCAATAAAATCTTCACCGAATTCTATAACAGACTGCGGTAAGATAGGGTGTGTTCTCTACGTCAGATTATATGATGAAGATCCTCTAACGATAGACCTGCGATTAAAGAAAATGAGTATGTTTTGTTTACCTCATAAATTAGCGTGATCGTCCAGAAAACAGGCCTACATAAACACAAACATTCTGTAAAGTGAGCTTAAGGTCATAAGGATGTTTTTCTCTTCGTTAGCATGTTTCATTCACCCTGTGTTCACAAGTGCGAAAGTGACAGGTGACTGTTTATTTTCTACGTACGTGCACAAGCAATGTTTAAATTTTGCACGGTAAAGTGAAAAATCCAAACGATTGGCTTGAACGATTCCTCGGACCAATCCTACTGTGAGTGTGGTCTGACGTTTCTTCAGTTCCCCGCTCACAACTAGGTTCCGTTTACTGTTTGATGCACAAAAAATGTAAGAAAAACTTATAACCGTGGTTTCATCTGATCATGTCCTAAACGACCTCTCATTAAAGGAAAAATAAAGCTTGGATGGGAGTAGCAGAGATTGTTGTTCCCTCTGGTGAGTGTATGTAGCTAGTACAGTTAGCTTGCTTTGCAAACAATCTGACAACAGAGCTAGTCCAAAGCCAAGCTTATAATATTTCAATTCAAAAACAACTGATTTTTACTCTGATTTGTGCGTTATTTAATTTGCATTTAATTAGTTAGCTTTAGTAGCTATTTGTAGCTACTACCACTTCTCACTGCAACGATGGACAGGCCACGCCCACAAGAGACAAAGCTCAAGTGATACAACTGACTTGTTTCTTGCTATTGTGAACATGAGGTTATGTTTCGTCTTCACTATTAACGCATTTGTAGCTGTCCTGAGAGTTTGCTGTCCTCCTACTGGTGGGTTTTAGACGAGTGTTCTGGCATTTGTTTTAATTAAAAACTTTGTCGTCAGCCATCTTTGATTTCAATGGCAATAAACTGGCTGCAGATAATGAGAGCACGTCACAATATGCATTCTCGTCACCAAAGAATTGTTTTACGATGTTTTTCTATGACAGCAGCATCATGCAGAAAAGCTGGCTTGTCATGATTTTATACACAGTAGCTCAAAATACTGAAGTAGGGGAAAAAGTCTGCAAGTAAATGATTTACAAGTTTCACACACAAGTATTCACCCCCTGTTAATAAAATCCATTTCAGTTCCAGGTTGTTTCACTACAAAATGTGGAAAAGGAGGTGAATACTTTAGCAGAGCTCTGTGTCTTAAAGAATTTACCTGTTTTTATGGTTACACAGGACTGAAAAACAATTTCTGACGTGCAGTGTTTCTTTAAGAGTCATCTCGGTGCAAACCTCAGCCCCAATTAAACATAACGAGAAAATAAACAGAGGCGCTTGCATTGGTATTTGAATGCATTAAGTATCCGGAAAGCTCTCGCTCGATGCTCAGGAGGACCTAATCACACACTTACAGCGCCGAGGTTACTAAGCAACCAATGGAAGAAAACAATCCGCCGCCCATGGCATTTCTACATGGCATTAATGTTGGCTCGGACTTAGACGTGTTTTGAATGTGAAGTTGACAGCCAGCTACAGAGGTTGTGGTGTTTTTTCTCTCTTTACTTGAAATGCATTGTGAATTGCAGCTCATATTTTAAGCAAATTAGGTATTCATTAGGAACAAATGGAAATTAATGGAATATCTCTATTTATTCATTTCTAAGTCGTTGCCCTGGGGTATCTGTTAGATCAGTTTGGAGGCAGATGATTATTGCAGAGATTACACGGTGGATTAATCGATATGTAGCTACGCTTCAGGGAAAAAAAAGCCACAAGGTTGTAAGTTCAAAAGTCAAGACTAAAAGAAAGCCACAGTGGGTTCTCAAGCAATTCTTGAGAAATGTTGGGATTGGATTCTGCACTGATATTACACCATCTCTGATAAAAGCATGATACAGCTTTAAATAGATAGCTCTTATAAATATCTTTCACGATAGCTTATAGTTTAGCTGCAGAATAAATAAATAAAAATGAATGAATGAATGAATGAATGAATGAATGAAATAGAGGTGCAAGTGCATAAACAAACAAACAAAATAATAAATAGATAAATAGAAGCATAGATAGATAGATAGATAGATAGATAGACAGACAGGTGTGTAAACAAACAAATAAGTAAATGCATGAAATAAATCAATAAATAAACAAATAAAGCACACACAAAAAGCACATAAGCATGCACATGCAAATAAAAGAATAAATGAATGAATGAATGAATGAACGAATGAATGAATGAATGAATAAGTAAATGCATGAAATAAATAAATAAATAAATAAATAAATAAATAAAGGCACAAGTGCATAATCAATCCAACAAACAAAAAATAAATGGACAGAAAGAAAGATGTAGAAAGAGAGAGAGAGAGAGAGAGAGAGAGAGAGAGAGAGAGAGAGAGAGAAGGAAAGAAATAGAGGCATGAGTACATAAATAAATAAATAAATAAATAATTGCATGAGACCTACACTGTCCCTTTATAATACTTTAATAAACATTGCATAAATATTTTATAAAGCAATTTTATTTAAAGTGTATTTAAAACAAAAAAATTACATGACATGGTATTTTATATTTTTATAACTTTGTCTTATATGGAATAGAAGATGTCCACCTCTAATCATCATCTCCAAGGGATTGACGAGGCATTTCTTAAGTTCCGGTTACGCCGCTTTCATCACACAACGTGCTTCTGAATCGTTTTAGACGCGAGTGTGACTTACATCAAGCGCAGCACACGGGCGTTGATTTTAACCCGTGTTTCAGAGCTCGGTCAAGCCAGCCATGATAGAAACCGGAGTGCACGTATATACTGAGGTTTACGGTAACTGTATAAAAATACTGTTTACAGCTGCTTCGTGGACGTTCTACAACATTAAATGTGACTATAAATGGATTAAAAAAAATATTGTGTTGTTCATTAACAAATTACAGATTGTAATTGTTGGCTAATTGTTATGGTATAAGAGGAATACGTCATTTTGGGATGTGCTGTTACAGTAAAATAATCAACGTCAGGGTGATTACAGTAACAGCGTTTCATTACGCCACAATGTCACTGATTATTTTACTATAACAGCACAACACGGAGGGTTTTATTCATTATTTTATAGCCTTGACCTCCATCTTATGATCAGTCTGATTTTATTTGTATACCAGATTTCCCTCTTAAAAGAAAATCATAATTTTAGAACAAAATTTGCTGTCTGTGAACTTTTTATCCCTTTAATTTCAGTCTCCATTTTACTTTTTCGAAGGTATATCCCTTGAATATCTATTTTAGTGGATCTTATGTAACCTGAAACACAATCCTGTACAGACTCCTGCTCCGGTGGTCAGATGGGTCCAGATGGGTCGCCTTTGGCTCCTCCAGCCTGAAAACTGGTGTAAGTGCTGTCAATCTCAATGACGGTGGAACTGGTGGCCACAGCTGGTGGACAGCTTCTCATCTCCATGTAACGATTGAAGTTTGAGATTCTCACCTGATACACTCGGCCAAGCGTGATCGAATGATTAGAAACATGGATGCCTTTGACGAGCCTGTCACATGCCAGTCCAGCCCTGACCTCATCACCACCAGGTGAGAGAGAGAGAGAGAGAGAGAGAGAGAGAGAGAGATTTTACTAATGGTAGAACAGGACTCTTTGAGCATATTGTGTTTTAACTGCATTTGGTTCATTCTTTGACTAACAAGCAAAATTAACATTTATTCTAATATTCAAGAGAGTGTTATTAAAAAGAGAGATAAATCCATGTTCTAGCTTTTTTTAAGAAACAAAAAATGCCCAGATGGAACCTGTCTAAATTTGGGCCAAACACTATATTAGTTTAAAAAAAAATTCTGTCCTTTCCTACACCAACTTTCACCTGATATTAAAACAATTTATAAGGACCTCTCTGTGTCATTGTCCCTACACGCTTAGAAAAAAAGGACAATCTAGCACCTTTTCTCTCTGGGTTCACTTTTAGAAATGTTTCCAAAGAAAACTTTATCAACAGCTAGAACAATTAACCATCTAATAAAGATCTCTTACACTCTCAAAACATTTAAAACCCTTAAGAGTTCTTCGGTTGTCCCTCTGGAGGATCTCTTAAACGTTCTGTGTCGTTCACCTTCAGTACAGGTTGCAAGGAGAACCTATGTAAAAAGCTAGAACCCTTATGCTTTAAAATTAAATAAATAAATAAAAAAATCCCTTACAATAAGATTAATTGTCCTTTGCATTTAAAGGTTCTATGCAGTTCCCCGTTCAGAAAAGTTTGTAAGGAAAACCTTTATTGAAAACGATCTGCATTAACCTTTCAAAGGCATCTTACACCCTTAAAACATTTAGAACCCTTAAGAGTTCTTCGGTTATCCCTCTGGGGGGTTTCTTAAAACTTTTATGTAATTCCTTTTCAGAAAATGTTACATCGGAAATTTTATTGAAAGTTAGAACTATTGACCATCCAATCAACCCTTACATTCTTAAAAAAAAATAAATAAATAAAAAAACAAAACAAAAAAAACCCTTAATGGTACTACGTAGTTCCCATTTCAAGATCCATTAACCATTTAAAGAAAAATTACACAAAATAAAGAACCCTGAACAATTCTTTGTTGTCCCTCTGCAGGATTCCTGTGTAGCTCCCTTTTAGAAAAGGTTCTCCTGAAAAAAGCTTATAAAAAGCTAGAACTATTTACCATCCAACAAGCTACTACACTCTTAAAAACTGTAGAACCCTTAAGGAGAACCCTGCAACAAAGTGTTTTCCTGTCAGAAAGGGTTTCAAGCTTTGGATGCTACAAGTCCTTAATTATCACTGAACCCTTAAGAACCCTTAAGAACACATGAAGAACCATTTTTTCCTAAGAGCACAAACTCCAAATTATTGCTCATTATTTTCTTCTTGATTTCTAGAACCTGTCAGGTGTTTAATATTTCTTGGTCCTTGGTACAGAAAAAACGTTCTACAAAGGGTTCTTTAAAGGGTCACTGGACGATTAAGGGTTTGTAGTCTTCTAAAATGTTTTCATTTCTGACAGGGAAGCAATCTGTTATAGGGCCTGACACAGAAGCTTTGAGATCCCCAAGAGAGAGAGAGAGAGAGAGAGAGAGAGAGAGAGAGAGAGAGAGACAACCAGAGAACCATTATGGGTTGTAAATTTTCAAACTTTTTTTCTAAGATTGTGTGTATTAACTGGGTAAGTGTGCGGTACAAACGCACTCAACTTGCTCATTATATTCTTCTTAATATTTACAACCTGTCAAGCATTTAACATTTAACTAGCATGTCTTGGAAAAAAAAAAAGTTTTTTTTTTTCTTTTTAAGGTTCTTGAAGAATTCACTGGATAATTAAAGTATCTAGGACCTTGTGGTACTTGGTACACTTCTAGAACAAATGGGCTCTTCTAGTTTTTTTTTTTAAGGGTTCAGTGGATAATTAAGGGTTTGGTGTTTGTAATCTCCTAAAATGGAAACACTCTGTTGTATGGCTTGATATAGAACCTTTATGTGTTCACCAAGAGGGGATCATTATGGGTTCTAAACTTTCTGTCCCTTAATTCAAATACCAGATGCATTAATATCTTCTTGCTACCTAGAACCTGTCAAGCGTTTAACATGTCTTGGTGTGAGGTATTTTTTTTTTTAAGAAAAAAAAAAAAAGGGTTATTCGAGAGTTCTTTAAAACTGAATAATTACGGGTTCCTCTAAAATGGTTCTAATGTCTGATAGGTGAACACTGTTGTGTAGCTTGCTATAGAACATTTAAAGATTCCCCAAAAGTGAAAAGTGGAGAAGGGTTGTACATTTTCTAACCCTTTTTTCTTCAGTCAATTAGAAATAATAAATGAATTAGATGAAACTCTTTTAGTTTTTCGTTGTTTTTCCGTGGTCAGTTCAGACCTGTGGAACCTCCAGTATGTAGTAACCTAATTAAATTGAGAAGTTCTCCTGGAGCTGGCCTCGAGCTGGCCATGACATCGGAACAAATTGCTCTTGCTAGTGACCTAAAGGTGGCAGACTGGTGAAATGGAACAGACCCCAGGGACCAAAGATGGTACAGGCCCTGGGGAAGACAATAGTAATATTCTCATCACAAGGATTTGATGTTCTCCTGCAGAACCCCCTGTCCCGTCTTTGCCCTGTTACACAACCTTTTCTATTCATGCACTGGGAACACTTTAATAGATCTGCTTTGAAGAAATAAAAAAATGCATGGAGGGAGGAAAAAAAGAAAAAGAAATCACATTTGTGGAAAATGGTTGCAGGCGTGAAACGCTTCTGGCAAGTCGCTCGCACAGATCCCGTTTTCCTGGGAGGCCTTTGTGCAGACAGCATGGGTTTCACGGTTCTGCCTGTTCTTTAGCCTGCTCTGGCTCTCGTTTTCCCCTTCGACCATCTGCAACGCGACGCAGCAGTCGGTTCCACCTCTGACCAAATCACACACAAGTCTCTGTACTCATTTAAACCCTCTCCATGACTCTTTTTAAATCTCTAATCGACAGCACTTGTTTTGTCAAAGTGTTCCCATCAAGCAGTGACACCTCGGGCAGCTAAAACTGACAGAACCCTCGCGCGCTAGCTCGCATAAACAGTCCACGACCTGAGTGAAGGTCATCTCGCTAGAACACAGTGTAATCAATAATGCAGCAGCCATAAGTCATAAACCACAAGAAGTACCATTGGTTCTGGCAGAAATCCATCACGGCGAGCAGCTCGAGACTGCAAGTTGATCGAAGTAATAAAAATAGTCAAATTGTTTTAAAGTGATTTATTTGAGAACCCTGGATGAATCTGGAACCACTCATTTACAATCTGTGAAATGCATAAAATATTCCCTGCAGTCTTGTTCATCAGAAACAATGCTAATCAATGTTTATTAGCATCTCAGCATCCACAAGGGTTCTTTAAGGGGTCACTGTACACTTAAGAGTTCCTAGCCTACTTTCTGATAGGGAAGCCATAAAAGGTTCTTCATAAAACACTACAACAGAGTGTATATTATCATAAAGAAGGGTAATCACTGTTTATTAGCTTATTACTATCTACAATCTTTAAAAAAAATGTTCTTTAAGTGTTCTTTAAGGGTTCATTGGTTAATTAAGTGTTTTTAGCCTCCTTTCTGATAGGGAACCCTTAAAAGGTTTTGTGTAGAACTATACAACAAAGTGTTTACCTATCAAAAGGAGGCTAATCACTGTTTATTAGCAAAAAAAATAGTTTCATTGGATAATTAAAGGTTCTTAGCCTCCGTTCTGATAGTGAACCACTCTGTTTAGTGTTCTAGCTAGTTCAAAGAAACCTTTAAGTATTTCGATACCACCAGACTCCTTTCAGAAAGGAGGCTAATCACTGATTATTAGCATCTCAGCATCTATGCACTTAGAAAAAACCTGTTCTTTAATGGGTCTTTGCATGATTAACCGACCCTGTAGAACTCTACAACAGAGTATTTCCTTATCAGAAAGGAGGCGTATCACTGATTATTAGCATCCCAGCATCTACATGCTTAGAAAAGAGGGGTTCTTTAAGGTTTCTTCAGATAATTAAAGGTTCTTATCCTCCTTTTGGATAGGGAACCACTCTGGTGTAGTGTTCTAGCTAGTGCATATAACCTTTACTGGTTACCAAACAGCCAGATTCCTTTCAGAAACAAGGCTAATCATTGTTTTTAGCATCACAGAATTTATACTCCTGGAAAGGGCTCATTGGATATTTAAGGATTTTTTTTTTGCCTCCTTTGTTGTTCTTGTTTGTTGTTGAGTTCTTCATATATCTTTGAAGGTTTGCCCTCACAAGGACAAGCCAGATTCTTTTCCAGGTTCTAGATTTAACCTTTTGTTTTTCAAAGAGTTTATCTTTTCGTTTGATCCTCTGAAGTTTAAGAGAACAGAAGAAGTCTTAACAGTTCAAAATTTTCTTAGAGTGCTTTTCTTAGAGTGCTTTTTCCACAAATGGCCAGTTGTATGCCTAGGGAAAAAAGTTTTTATTACAAATCCTCGAGCTGAAGATCTCGGGATGGTGTCCAGAACCTCACTGGTGGAGCATCTCCGTGTTGGCCGCTCGGTCTGTGCGGAGGCCAAAGCCATCTGTTGCTGGAGTATTGATAATTTCCCCAGCAGGCCCGTCAGCTGCAGCGCAGGCTTGATTGGGCAATTCTCAATCTCACAGCGAAGCAGCAGGACGTCTCTGCACCTGGGCTCGTTCTGCAAACACACAATTATTCTTCCAATCAGCGGGAAGATGAGAACCTGGCGGGGGATCCGTTGTGGCGAGAGGTTTTGTCTCACGATTTTAGACGTTATGATTGAAGTTCCGTTTGAGATGTCATGCTTAACGATTGATCGGCGCGTAATCTTCTTTGCTTCGGAAATGACTTTGTGAATATCAATATGTCAGTGGCAGGCCATTTAGGTAGAACGTGAATCTGACTGTTTGGATATCAGGACGGAAATCCAACCTTTAGCACCTGTAGAACCAGACATTTTTCATCTGAGTGAAGTGACAAGGCAGGCGAGGAAATATACAATAGGATCCTTGAGGAAAATAAGTTCCTCAAGGGTTCTTTTGGATTCTTACTAAGTCAAATACATTTTAAAATGGAAGCCTTCTGGCTTAGGGTTCTACATAGAATCTTTAAAAGATTAAAAAACTTTAAAAACTTTAAAAGCCCAATCAGACAAACTGAAGAACATTTTAGGGTGCTAGATGAAATCTTCAAGTAATTTATTCAAGAACCCTGAACAAATCTAGGAAATCTCTCCACTCATCTATAAACACTCAACTGCAGAACATCTAAACATTTCTCTGCAGTCTTTTTTCCATTACATCATTCAGGAATGAAATCCAACCTTAGCACCTGTAGAACCAGACATTTGCACCACTTGGTGAAGTTACAGCGCAGACATGGAAGTATATGATGCAAAGCTGTACAAAGGTTCTCAGTCTGTACACTCTTGGTAAAAGAGTACAATGGTTCTTTGGCTGGTTAAGAGTTCCTAAATGAAATGCTCTCTTGTGAAGGGTTTTGTGTAGAATCTTTAAGAGTTTGCCTAAAGGGTGCTAGAAGGAACCGTCATTTATTCACTCATCTTCAGGAATCCCTCTGGTGTAGGGTTCTGTACAGAGGCACAAACTGAAGAATGAGTTACGGTGCTAGATGGACCCTTCATCAGGTAATTTATTCAAGAACGCTGGACGAATCTAGGACCATTCATTTATAAACTCTTAACAGCAGAACATCTAAAATATTCCCTGTAGTCTTGTTCATCTGAAATAATGCTAATCAGTGTTTATTAGCATCTCAGCATCCTCAGTCTTTAAAAAAAATGGCTCTTCAAAGGTTCTTTAAGGGTTCTTGGTGTCATTTCTGATGAGAAACCCCTTAAAGGTTCTATGTAGGGTGTTTCCCCATCAGAAAGGAGGCTAATTATCTACAGTCTTAGATTAAATGGTTCCTCAGGGGTTCTTTAAGGGTTCACTGCATCATTCAGGACACCACAACATGGTTCATTTCGTTCATGGTTCTTTCTGATTGGAGTGTACTTTGTACTTTGTACTGTTATTTGTAACAGAACTTTGTAGTGTTCCACACAGAACCCAAACCCAACCCAAAAAATATATAAATAAAAATGGATGGCTGAAAATTTTCATAAACAGAAATCTTTACCTGAGAAGGCTACACCTCGCTACAGTGAGAAAAGAAACAAAATGACTTCAGGATTTCTGCGCAGACGTTTTGTCCTGCAGCTGCGACAGTTTGAGCCAGATGCAGCATTTGGCTAGAGGAATCCCCAAGGACAAAGCTGGCCACGTTCCCATCTTCCATCTCCCCGGAAACTACTCGAGCTCCCGGGCTGTAAGATGTCTGCGTGGTCATGTGACAGGGTTGTGGACTTTTGTCCTTCTGGTGACTGGTATTTTGGTGTATTAGGGAGAAGATGTGTGGAAAATCAATGATATGATGAAGGAAAACGGAAGGAGTGGGGAAAGGAAGAGAGATAATTATGTTTCAAAATGTTTCAACAAAATGGTGGAGAAATGTGACAGTATTTCTCTCCTGAAAATTAACCAGCAAAGGGAGCATAATTTTAGCTCAAGCAGTCGTGCTGGAAGAAGGTACAAGTACATAAATTCCTCCTCTAGTAAACGTGCAAATGCTCATAAAAACACAGTAACTACTAACTGTTTCACTCAAGCTGAAGTATCACATTATAAATTCTTAAATTCACCTGAGGTTGCACCTTGAATTCCTTGAATTTGAGAAAAAAACACACTAATATTTAAGGGAATTTTTAAACGAGTTAAAGAAAGCACAGCCATTTACAAATTCAAATCCAAAGTTTCAAAATCAGTTTCAATTTTTTTACTCAAACTAAAGCACAAAAATAGAAACGCTTATATTTACATTAAGTATAAAAATAAAAGTACAAGAAAGAATCACAATTGTGAACATGAATTGCAAATGAATTTAGTTACTGATGACATGAACAAAAGCGTGCTAATCTAATCTTTTAAACGTGAGCTAGCATGATAATTCTGACAGTACAAACTAGCCTGCAAGTTAACAGCTAGCTGTAATTATACTGTAATTACACTGTAATTATACATGACCGCTAGTGACAGACATTTGGTGAAACATTAGCTAGCTTATGAGCTAACCATAGCACTCTCTTAATAAAAGTTAAAATACTGCTAGAATTTTTTGCTTACGAATACAAAAATATAAACTCTTAAATTTACTTTAATGAAAGTACAAGTAAGAATCACACTTTGATGATACTGAAAATTTTCATAAAGTAATGTAGGCAAGCAACTAAAGCTAGCTAAAGGTAAAGCAGTGTTTGTAACATTTAAATTAAAACACTTGACTTTTTTTATCTTTTGAGCTAGCAATGCTTATGGTAGCTACTTAACAAACCAGCTAATGAGATTAAATTATTCTCAGCAGCTAAATTTTCTTTCAATACAATTCAACTAATAAACAAAATTGTGAAGCTACACAATAACCTCCTTTCAAGCAGCTCTTGAACTTTTCTGAGTTCCTGTCATTTGTGTTGCATTTTATTTATTTATTTTTTTTTCCCCACGTCACCTTGAAAACGTTCTCCATAATTTGTTGCGTCTTCATTTTGTGACCTCCATCGACGCCGTGTTCCGTCGCTGTTATTATAGCTGACGTTTGCACTCTAATCGCTATTGAGTGGCACCCAGCCAGGACGGCAGGAATTTGAATCCATTAACATTTCATGCAGCCTTCACCTGCCGCCGACGCTCGACGCCATTTTCGATACGATGACACTCACAAGCAAAGTTAAAAGACCTGCTGTTAAAAAAAACAAAAAAACACCAGAGTGTGCTCGTTCAAACAGAGCATTATTCAACTGGGACTTTTCCTTCTGCCTGTTGAACTGTATAGGAAGTGAAAAGGAAATCATCTGCACTTAGCACTTAGCCACACACACACACACACACACACACTTAAAAATATTTTTAAAATATTAGGGGAAAAACAGTGTTAGTATTGATTTTAAACCCAGTTCAGTCTCATCAGGGCATCAAAGGAGGAACACTGACACCGAACACGGAGCTGAGATTCACAACAGACCCATTTAGCCTCAGGTGATAGGCTAGCTATCATTTTCATCATTATTTATTCATTTGTTTATTCGTTTTGTAATAAATTGACTCATGTTTGTGCGCGGCTTCTGCGCCCCCGGAATCCCAGACAGCTCTGCTCTTTAATGATCATTAAAGTGGAGCTCGGATGAGGAGCGGGATCTGACGTTCCCAACTTGGCATTTTTTCAAAGTGACAAACTTTGTTGTTGTTACTGTTTGTTTTTCATTGTTTATTATAAAAGTTATTTTCTCTTTTTCATTTGAAATTTTACATGCACATATATTTTACATGCTTTTAGATTTCAGCTTTAGTTTTTGTAAAGCTTTAGTTAAGTATGTTTTATTTTAGATATTTTTATGAAATTTTTTGTTTTTAATATGGAAATTCAGTTGTTTTTTATTTAATTACTTTTTTTTTTGTTTTGTTTTGTTTTTTTAGGTATACGTACTTTACATAATTTTTAAGTTTTAGTAACTTAGCACAGCTCTCTGTTACTATATTTTGTTTTTTTTATTTTTTGTATTATAAAATAGTTTTATAAGTAATTTATATTATTCCATTTGAAATTCAGGTATTTATTTCCTATTGTTTTTAAAGTATATTTTACATAAGATTTTAGTATTAGTTTTAGTAATTTTAATGTTTTTGTATTGTAAAATAGATTTAAAGTTGAAATTCAGTTTAGATTTAAATGTAGTTAGTTCATTTCTATTTTTGTAAAAAAAAAAAAAAAAAAAAAAAAAAAAAAAAAAAAAAAAAAAAAAAAAAAAAAAAAAAAAAAAAAAAAAAAAAAAAAAAAAAAAAAAAAAAAAAAGGTAAAATTTCCCTGACTTTAGATTTTAGTAATTTAGCACAGCTTTCTGTTAATATAATTATTTTCTTCCTTTCTAAAATATTTGAATGAATTGTTCTATAAAAAAATATTGTATTTTTCATTTTAAAATTCAGATTAATTTTAGTTTTAGCTTTGGGTTAGTTACTTTATTTATTTTCGATTTTTAAGCTATATTTGACATGACGTTTTAGGCACCTGTGTCCATCAGTCACAGTGAAGGAGGCGTGGCCTCTGTGTCTGTCAGTCACAGTGAAGGAGGCGTGGCCTCTGTGTCTGTCAGTCACAGTGAAGGAGGCGTGGCTTCTGTAACAGTCAGTCTATAAACAGTCAGTATAAATCTACATTATTTTAAAAATGAATGAATTGCTCACATTCTCACTCTTCACAGCTATCATTATTTGTAACCTTGTAAACAAAAGTGTGCAGGTGCAGCTAGATGAAATGTCTTGATTACAAGCGTCCGGATAAACGACTAACATGACTGAATGGTGATGACCGTTAGCTTTTTTTTTTTTTTTTTTTTTAAACCATAAGTGATCAGTGGTTACGTTTTGTTTCGCAATGGCGTTTCACATTACCATTTTTTACTTTTGTTTTGAACTTGAAGCTGAGAATAAACACTTTTTTTCAACAAGCCATGTCGTGTACTTGTTCCTTTCACGATGAGCTACCTTCAGCTAAATAATTTGCATATATGCACATGATTGGCCACAGCAGAGAATCTGCAACAGAAGCTGTGATGGTTCGCTGAAGTCACTGAAATACGGCCATTTTTTCAGACGTTTATCGCTGGAATACTTTGCTGGTCGACTTCTGATCTAGAGCGAGAAAATGAGACGTTGTTGAGGGAACGACTGTTTATAGCTGCTAGAATGTAAGCGAGAACAGGAACAAACTCGATTCATGGACGTTCCACAACGGTTAATGTAACCATAAACGGATAAAAATCTATGACGTGTCGTTCTTTAATAATTGAAAACTGTAATTGTTGCTGAATTGCTGTGGTATAAGCGGAACCTCTAGGTGTTAACAGTGACTCTGCATCATCACGCCATCATCATGATTATTTTCCTATCACAGCATGACACGGCGTGTTTTATACCTTATATCTTTTCTGTCTTTTATTTAGCACTAGTTTGAAATCTTTCTAACTTGCTGTCCTCGTTTTTGGTGCCTCAGTCAGCTGCCAGCGTCGCTAACACCACCCCCCACCACCCCCACCCCCACCCCTCCCTACCACAGCCTTATGAATGGCAGCCAATCAGCGGCAGCACCCCCCCACCACCACCACCTACACCCACCCTTTGCAAACTGCATCCTTGTCTAGCAGAGCGAGAGAAAAAAGGATAGAGCTCAGAGAGAGAGAGAGAGAGAGAGAGAGAGAGAGAGAGAGAGAGAGAGAGAGGTAGGCAGCTGGAGTCTTCTGCACAACTGTAGCCAGTCTCGGAGCCTGAGCACTGCCAAGAGGCGAAGACAGGAGCCAGTGTCGCACTTCAATGAGAACGACACGCGCCCAAAAGAGCGAGGGAACCTTCTTTTGAGGTAAGAAGCTTTGTTTTGTTTTTGTTTTTTTGGGTTTTTATCCTGCTATGCAACATGCTTCTGCATAAAAAGAGCTGTTTTATTTTATATGCATGCATATGAATGAGTGTTTGTTTCCTTGCAATGCAATATAATATAATATAATATAATATAATATAATATAATATAATATAATATAATTCATGGTTTCATTTCATTTACCAAGATCACCATAGAAATCAGAACATGATAAATATTTTCACTTCTGTACAAGTTCCACTAGAAGCTGGTTTAGTGCTGTGTTGTGATGATGATGATGTGATCAGACTGCTTCATTATAAAATCAGTCATTTTATAAAAAAAACAATGACAACAACAGTATTTTGCAATAATAGGCTCAACGATTAAAATATTTTAAATATCTCCATCATGACATGTTTGATGAACGTACATAATTATCCTTTAGCTGCGAAGGATGAATGAAACATTTGCTTTCTGTCCTTATTTCCACTTCTGTTGCTTTATCTCTTAATTCCTGAAAGTGTGTGTCAGTTGGACCTGTTTGATGCCCATTGATATTACTTTGATGCGTCACACACACACACACACACACACACACACACACACACACACACACACACACACACTCTTTCACTATCTCTGTCTTTGTCTATGCCTTATGGTGAGTCCCTCAGGGTCGTATCTTGGGTCCTGTAAAACATTCAGAGACTGACTTTTTAGAACAACGTTAAGATGGAGAACGTTAAGCCGAGAGTCATTTGGTGTGACAGAGTCCCGATTTTGCTTATCATATACATTTGAGATATGTTTGTGAGTCGAAGAGTAAACATAACACATAAATGTAAAGCTTGAAATCTAAGAGTTTTAGGCTCTGCAGTGTCTGTAACCCAGGAAGCTCATCAGTGCTGCGTTGCCTGACTTCTGAAATCTACATCAGAAACAAATAACAAAAATCTGTAGTGGATTTATTATTTTTTTATATCGACCTCCCATGGTTAGTTCGGGTCCAGTTTGACATTTTTATTTCGCTCTCAGACGCACTGTGCGAGTGTGTGAGTGATTTATACATCTGAGCCGGACGCATAATGGCACGGCTGTTTGGCGCAAATTAAAGTGCGCATTTCCTCCGAGCCGTTGTCACATGTATAATTGCCTTTCAGCACAGACATGAATCATGAGACTTGCACTTGCACTTCGATTCCAGATTGCATTCACCCCCCCTCCCTCTCTCTGTCTGTCTTTCTTTCTCTCTCTTTCTATTTCTTATGAAGAGGGGATTAGAGTGGATGCAATTTGCTTCATAATGAGATAAAAGTCAGAGACAATCAATTTATTTCCTTGGAGAGGATGTAATAATATGAATGCCTCCATCCAAGGGTGCGCGTTCTATGTTTCTCGGCCTGGTAATTAATCCGGCTTGGAAAAGAAAAACACGTGTGTGGAAAATAATCTTCTAGGGAGCGGTAGTGACTGCACTGATTCATCATACGCAAGATTCCCCCAGAAAATGCAACACAACACTGATACACTAATCATACTGCTGCTTTCTGTCTTAAACGTCCTGATTTAGGCCACGTTAATGATTCCTCAAGACCACCGCAGAGGACGGCCTTCCAAAAAAAAAAACTGAACGGTTCATTAATTCCCGCCAGCGTAATGGAATCACAGGAAGTGCCGTCTCTAATAACGCACAGCTCACACGATTGCCTTGATTCTGTGAACCTGGCCGTATCAAAGCCTGATCCTCCGGGCAGCCAATCATCGAGCCAGAGATTTGATCTGTATCAAAGTTTCAAAACAAAGACGACAGGGCATTAATATTACAGAGGAGATGGCAGCTGTGAAAATTGTCCAAAGTGAGAGATAGATAAAGAGAGAGACACAGAGAGAGAAGGAGAGAGACAGAGAGAGAGAGGTGTAGAAAAGCTCTGGGGCTCCACCATGTGGTCGAAGGTTGAAATGTCATTTTTATCTCAAAGACCTGGCAACATTACTTTTATCCAGCTAATTTTTCAATTTATTCATGCATCTTTCCCATAATGTTCCATTTTTCTCTTCATTTCTGTCATGATTTTTTTCATTTATTTACATTTTCTTTTATTCAACTTCCTCATCTATGACCTCATATTGCTACCCAGGATCCTCACTAAGATGAAAAGCTGTAAGTTCTCAAGTTCTTCATCTCTCTCTCTCTATTCCTTTATCACTTCAGAAACATGTTAGAGGTAATGACGTCGTTCATGTCCAGAGTTTTAAAATTACATCTCTAATTAGAACGCTCAATCATAATAATAATAAGAAGAATAATTATCAAAGACGTTTTAATTGTTACAAAAGGGAGTCGATTTGTCACACACACACACACACACACACACACACACACACGAAGCCTGAGGGCCTGGAAGAGATTAACATCAGAGCTGCAGCAGGATTACGTGCAAGAAGCATTCGCGCTCTACAGAAAGCCATTAGCGGACTTGCTCGGCTTTTCAATTACAAAAGCAATCTTGGACTAATTTTCGGAAGGCCCTCTATTATGCCATCCTTCATTTTAAGCAGAACGGTTACTTCCAGAACGGCTGTGTTATTGGAAATCTTTGCAGATAGATACATTTTGCTCGGATGTAGGTGTAGGTCTGTTTGTGCTCGGTGTTTGGAGACGGGTGGAAGCCACGCCGTGTGATTATGACAAATGTGTCGAGGCTTCGGCAGGTTTTTTTTTTTTTTTGCAGTAGAGAGGAGCAGTTGCTACGAGACGCCACATCCAAAAAGTCCCAAGTATACACTCCTGTTGGTCTTAGAGCCTCAGGGTTTAGTTTAGCCGATGATTGAAACACATTTCATGATTTAACAGGATGCTAAATATCCTTCTACGCCTCTACATCAGTGTCTCTCAGCCGGGTTCCTCTCATTTCCCTGCAGAAATCAGGTGTTTTTCTGAGACACACTCCCTCATTTAACCTCATTAAGGGTTTCTTAATGATCTGTTAGAACAGCTTTTACAGGAAGTTCACAAGAGCTTTACATGTTAATGATCACATGTGAGTTTATATTTCAGACTTTTTTCACATGTAGTGTACGTACATTTATTTTCACGTGATTTTTTACATGATTCATTTAGTTTCTTGTGATTTTGTACACATGACTCATTTTTCACATGTGATTCTTTTTGGCCACATGATTTTCACATTTGATTTTTTTTTTACATGATTCATTTATGTTTGCATGTCATTTTGCACGATTCACTGATTTTTACAGATGATTAATTTCTATTCATGTGATTTGTACGTGATTTCTACATGTGATGGTTACACATGATTCACTTATTTAAAAATGTCACTTTTACAACTGACTCATTTCTGTTCACGTGATTTTTACGTGATTTCCACATTTGATGTTTACACATGATTCACTTATTTAAAAATGTCACTTTTATAGATG
>CM040474.1:1521441-1538246 GCA_022758105.1 Pangasianodon gigas | reverse complement strand
TTTTTTTTTTTTTTTTTTATTTTTTTTTTATTTTTTTTTTTTTTTTTTTTTTTTTTTTTTTTTTTTTTTTTTTTTTTTTTTTTTTTTTTTACACGATTCATTTAGTTTCATGTGTGATTTGTTTTTTGGCAACGCGACACATTTATTTTGACATGTGATTGTTATTTTCAAATGTGATTGTTGGGCCACATGATTCATTTCTGTTCACATGTGATCTTCACACATGACTTATTTCATTCACAAGCAATTTTGGCAACACGATTCATTTATGTTTACATGAGATTTTGTTTACACGTGTGATTCCTAACGTGATTTTACACGTGGTTGATTTGTTTTCACGTGTGATTTTGTATGTGTAGCACATGTGGTTTCATTTTTCACACGTGATTTTCTAACAGGAATAATAACATTGTTCACGTGCAATTTCAGGGCATAACATGAAATGTGATCACATATTACTCGAACAATCACGTGTGGAAAAACTCAGAAGTGTTTTTTCTGTAACAGAGGAACAGGGGAAAGACAGTGTTTAAGAAAGAACCTAAAAGAACCATTAGATGTGATGTAAGTTCCTGTTTCCTCCGAGTCAAGTGAAAGTATCCTGTCATTCTGAAAGCCGAAGAAACAAACTCGGGCCTCTCAGCTAAAGGCAATTACTACACGAGGCAACAAGCTGAGTGGGATTTGAATCAGACCCCAGACACGCCGCTACACTTAATCAAAGTCGACCGTATCGATTCGGTTATATGAGCGGCTTTGGTGCACCCTTGTGCATTTATGCACCTGCGCTTTACTTTCAGCAGCTTAATCCCCGCATGAAAAACTGGTGAGCGTAAACAGATTTGACATTGTGAAAGGGAGGACGGCCCGATGCTCCGTGAATAAGATTTGTTGCGCCGCTTTATTGAGTTGCAGCCCTTGTTTTGCCGGATTATTCATTGTTAGCGCTGGCTCCGGCACGAGGGAGACGATGTCATCTCGATCAATACCTCTGACACATAATGAGGGGGAGACCATTTAAAAAAATGGATTTAACAACGAGAAAAGTGACTTGTGCAATCAGGAATCTGTAATGGTGTCATTCTGTATGGCAGAGATTATCAAGCCTGTTTCTGCAGACCTCGAGATCCAGATAATGGAGTAGAGTAATTATCCAGAGAAGGTTCTGGATTACATTATCAGAGGGATTGTTTGCAGTAACTTTTACTTTTACAGACTTGGTTCTGTGATCACGGCCTGTTTCCCGGCTTGCTGTGATATTAACTGTGTTAGAAGATATTGCGCGAGGATGTTAGCATCCTGTACAACAGCAGTGTTAAATGCTGCATTCTGATTGGTCAGAAGGTGATGATTAGTTTTCTATAAGAGCAGCGCTGAGAGTAGTGCAGGTGCAAATCACAGGTTTATATTAATAACGTTATCGTTTCTATAGTAACAGCTCATTGTAGCTCGCAGGGACTCGACTGATGTTGATATGGTGAAGTTTTCTGTAAGGAGATGTTTATTTAACATTTATGGAGTCAGAGGTAAAGTTTTCCAACATCTTCAGGACAGTTTTTTTGTCGCTTTGCAGTTCCTTGGTAACATGACAAGCTGTGTTTGGTTTTTTTTTTGTCTTATTAACTTCGAGAGAGAGAAAAAAGAGAAGCTGGTGAGGGAACAACTGTTTCTAGCTACATACAAGTGAGAACAGGAACTAACCTGTTTCATGGACATATTGTTCTTTAACAAAGTGCTGTGGTATAAGAGGAATAAAACACTTTGTTGTTATAGTAAAATAATCAGTGCCAGTGTAGTAACAGTAACTCCACTATGACAGAAATACTTAATAACAACAATATCATAAAACTTTTATATTCATTTTGAGTTCCATCTCTACTCGAATGATGGATGAAACACATGATAAAAATATATTGAGTTTTCATTTCATATCAAAAGCCTGGCATTGCATTAAATGAATTTTCTTCTTCAACAGAAAGTTGGCATGAAAACGCACTCACTTTTTTCTGCTTTCTCATTTTTCCAGGGATTCAAAGGAAGATCAAAGCCGCCATCTACGATGCCAGAGTTGCTGATCCAAGCGTTTAGATCGTTCCCCATTCAGCACCGCCTTCCTTATTAGATTATTCATCCGGGATCAAGCCCAAGCTCGAGGATCAATCAGAAACAGCCAAGCGATGAATCCCTTCTTCTGGCTGTTTGCACTGCTTTCCCTCCTCCCTCTGGTTTCGGCCATGAGGAGTCGGGGGATCGCTATCCGTGTGCAGCAGTCGGACGGACGAGTGCTGCACAGGTCCAAGCGTGACTGGATGTGGAGGCAGTTCTTCCTGTCGGAGGAATACACAGGAAGTAATTATCAGTATGTGGGCAAGGTGAGAGACAGTACTGTTGGTGCATTCTCCATCCCCATTTTCATCCCCATCGCCTCCAGCCCTCTTCTTAAATTGGAACTGACTTCCAAACAAGGCCTTGAGGGGGAAAATGTGAAGGAATGAAAAATCTCCTTTGAGGTTTATGTGGCATGACATAATATTTGAATACGGGTGCGTAGCAAGGCCGTTATCAAAGCAGGAAAAAATAAAGCCGCGGAAATGTGAATTACACAGTCGCAGAGGCATGAATATTCAGAGACGGGATATAAAAGGGAGAGGGAAGAGGGGTGAAGAGGAAAAAAAAGACGTGGGCCGAGGGGTGGGCGTCTGATATAGAGGGAGAATATTTTGTAGCAGGCGTTGCGCTGGTTTTACTGTTCTCATTTCTAGGACAAAGTGGCTCACGAGGGACCTGACAGGAATCGACAATTACGGGCTATTTCATTCTCTTTCTCGTCGCTCTCTCTCGCTCTCTCGCTTTCCTTTTTTTTATCCACTGACTTCCTACCCATCTGCAGCACCCGTGTGAAAGGAGGATTTGCAATTCATCAAGCCGCAATTCAGAGGCGATGCCAAATTTATGCCACATTAACCATGAAAGAGGAGCCCACACCAGCACTCATCAGCACGTTCTCTGTTCCTGACATGGCGTGATCACAATGTATAATTTGCAACACTAAAAATATAATGCACGTTTTCCCTGTTGCAATTGAACGCAACAGTTAGGAGAGAGCTATTCAGCCGGGTTCAAGGAGGATTTCAGGTCAACACTTGTCAAATTCACTGGATTTGTTGTGCTAGAAAGGGTTTGATGGCTAATCTGAGCCTTTGCTACACTATGTTTCGAAGCCTGGCCTTCCCACTGACCACTTCATTTTGAAAAAAAGCTCTCATTTTGTCTGTTTGAGGCTAATTAAATACTCTAATTCAATCAAAAACACTAATCTGGTTAGCAAAGAATGCACGCTAACAGCGCCGGTCATGTTAGCGTATAACCCCGCTTTTGCTTGATTGAAATCCCACTTTCAGTTAATTAAGAGGATAATAGGGTTAGCCTTAAATGTCAATTAGCATCATCCTTATTTGGTAGCGTCAGCAAAGTTAGCATATTACATTTCAGACTCCTCTAAAAAGGGACTAGCAAGCTCTTTTCAAAAGCAAGTCTGCTTTCTGCTGTCATTTCTAAAATGGCGGTCACAGTGATATCTTAAAAGCTTTCATATTGCAATAGCTTTGTAGATTTGTATCCAGGTGAACACTTTTTTAACCCATTTTTTCCTCCTCTGTCCTGAAGATATTGAAAAACTTAAAGTTACGGAAAGTTACGGCTTTACTTCTGACTGTTCCAAAGCGTGGACACTGAAGTCTGCTTCCATAAATGTTATACAAACATCTCTTTACTTTAATAGGAACACCTGTCCACCTGCACATTCATGCAGTTATCCAATCAGCGAAACATGGGGCACCAGCACAATGCATAAAATCATGCAGATACAGGTCAAGAGCTCCAGTTAATGTACACATTAAACATCAGAATGAAGAAAAAGTGTGATCTTTGTGACTTTAAGTGTGGCATGGTTGTTGGTGCCAGATGGGCTGGTTTGAGTTTTTCAGAAACTGCTGATCTCCTGGGATTTTCACACACAACAGTCTCTAGAGTTTACACAGAATGGTGCGAAAAACAAAAAAAATCCTGTGAGTGGAGGGTCTGCAGGCTGAAACACCTTGCTGATAAGAGAGATCAGAGGAGAATGACCAGACTGGTTTGAGCTGACAGGAAGTCCATAGTAACTCAAATAACCACTCTGTACACCCATGGTGAGCAGAAAAGCATCCCAGAACGCACAACACAACAAAACTTGAGGTGGATGAGATACAAACTGGACAACTGAAGACAATCAGGTAATTTTTTTTTCCTAATCTGGCCAGTTTGGGTGAGTCTGTGCCCATGATAGCCTCAGATTCCTGTTCTTGGCTGGAAGGAGTGGAACCCAGTGTGGTCTTCTGCTGTTGTAGCTCATCCACCTCAAGGTTCGATGTTTTGTGCGTGCTGAGATGTGGAGCGTCTGGCGTACATGTCCCTGTGAATGGGCTGTTACTATAGAAACGACAATGTATTAGAATGAGCACATTACTATAAACATGATTCATGATGGTAAATAGGGTCAGAGATGCACTTTAGTCAGATGTTATGCACAACTGTAAAAACATGGATATTCCCATGCCTCATTTTACAACCAAAATCCTCTGAATAAATTACATCATAGTCATCAATGATGGAAATTTCTTCTCTCACACAAATTGGTTTGGCTAAAACTAAAGAAGCTGCTATATGAAAATAGTGACTTCTTAAAATCAACTGCAACAAATTTGACTTCTTTGGGATTGAGTTAAAAGCGTACACTGATATTCAGGCCTCAGACTTGAGCTCTATCCAGAAGTTACATGAGAGTTTTGTATGCTGGGCGGAGTTTGAGTAAAACAGAGGCGTGTCTCAGTTACGCGCGATTCTTCAACTTAAGCTCATTTTTCTTGGGTGATATCAGCTCGAGTAAGGAGCAGCATTAAGTCCATCGTCACTGTGTGACATTGTGATGCAAATATAATATTAATTTGACAACTCAAAATAGGAATTAAAAGTGTGATAAGATAATCTCCATCCTGCGCAAATATTACATTTTCAAGACCTTAATTTAGTACTTCAGTGCCACATTAAGTAGTGCACACAATTAACTGTCTGAATGGAGAGCCTAGAGAATCAACTAAAGTATGTGCGGAACCTGACTCTGAATACACGTAACTTTCCCAGGGTAGATACTGATGCAAGTTTTGGACCCAAATTGCTAATTGTCAATACATAAATAGAAAATAAAAACAAGACATGAAAAAATATGATTTTTGATATGGATATCTTTTGCAAAGGATTAGAAAACAAAGAACAACAGGAAACGTGTGATACAGGACAGATTTCATTCCGGTTCACTGAAAACACAATCAATAAAGGTACACAGCTAGTACATGATCTCCCTCGAGGAAAAGTGAGTCGTCCGCTCTTCCTGCCTGTTACATTTTTTAAACAATCTAAGATGTAGCAGGAAGTCAGAAGTTTTATCTGTTTTCTTTGCACCGACAGCTGGAGAACGATAAATAAAATCTCACCTTCTCAACATGGTGACATGCACTCTCTTAAAACTGGGCCAGAGATGTGTGAATTGTGAGTTTGGTGGTAGGTTTTAGGTTGTTATTCCTTGTTGTATTTCAGAATATTCCTGCCTTTTGCTTTGCCAGGAAGCTACAACCTTAAAGCCCTCCCATTTTGTTAAAATTCATAAACATGCATATTGCTTTCTTAATGAAAAAATATTTCATTCTGAATTTGCTAACCAAATTAACTGCTTTCCTCTTTCAGTTTCAGCATTTCAGTACTGTCAGTGCCAGTGAAGGAGGCATGCTCATTATATCTAACAGTCTCAGTGGAAAAGGTGTGGCCTCTGTTTGAGCAGTAAAGGAGGTGTGGCCTTTCTGTCAGTGCTAGTGCAGGAGGCATAGTCTCTGTGTCTGTCACACAGAGTGAAGGGGGCGTGGCCTCTTTGTTAGTTCCAGTGAAGGAGGTGTGGCCTTTTTGACAGTCCCAGTAAAGGAGGTGTGGCCTTTCTGTCAGTGCCAGTGAAGGAGGGTGTGGTCTCTGTATCCATCATTCCCAGTGAAGGAGGTGTGGCCTCTGCTTCTGTTAGTCACATGTAGGAGACATTGCCTTTGTGTGTCCCCTAGTCCCAGTGAAGGAGGCGTGGCCTTTGTACCTGTCAGTGCCAGTGAAGGAGGCATGGCTTCTCTGTCACTACCATTAAAGTGGGTGTGGCCTCTCGGTCTGTATCAGTGAAGGAGGCGTGGCTTCTGTGTCTATTAGTCTCATTGAAGGAGGCATGGTCTTTGTGTTTGTCCATCCCAGTAAGGGAGGCGTGGCCTCTGACTCCTCGAGAGCAACACTTTCTTTATATAAAATCTAAATGATGCTGTGCTGAAAGCGAAGCTCTAAATCATTTGGTATTGAATCACTAAATGCTTGAAATGTATTCTTCACTCATCCCATGCACGTACGTATCATCAGCGAATTAGAGATACACACCCTCAGGTCATGACTATATATAGAAGTCAAATGCTATGAATTTCCAGGAATGAGACTGTGCTGGAATCTCACAGATTTCCTCTCTACATGCATATTGCATTGCAGCTTTTTGGTCTGAGTGTCATGAAATGCAGAAAGGAATGTTTAGAGCTGTAATTTTTTTTACATTTCCCAAAAAACACACACACAAAAAAATCTGTCAGCATGTAGAGAGGAACATTGCTGTAGCACAGCAGAGGTTTTGGCACCAATTGCGTCTTGGCAACTATTCATGTCCAACACCCACGAGTGAAAATTTGATCATGCATCAGTGGAGAGAATGTGGTGTTTTTTGGAGGGTGAATGAGATCCTTCGAGTGGAGAATCAGGTACACAGTGAGAATTTCATCTATAATATATACATTAAGCAAACCACCATCTTATACAAGCTAATATTAAGCTTTTCCTGTAGGGTGAAATTCAGCAGAGGACTTATATATACTGCATTATATAAACATGAATCTGTTGAGCTGTTTCGTCTCTAATCATCAAGTCATGATGCTAAAAAACTGGAGATGCAAAATCTCCCATCCAAGCCCTGTGACAAGCAATGTTGCTACAGAGAGACAAAACAGGAATTCAGTTCTATTCAGTTCTATTACAAATAGTAATGCAGCTAAAGGATACAGAGAGAGAGGGAGAGAAAGGGAAAAAATTCTAAATCAAAACGGACTAAAAGCCTCATTAGTGTTTAATGGAATAAGTCCCGAAGGCGTGTGCTCTGAAAACTCTCTCTCTGGTGCTTATTAGCTGCTTTTGTCCCTGGAGAGCTTCCTTTCTGAAAGCTTTTGCTGATAAGCCGCAATTCACGGCTGAGAGTCCATCAGCAGGACAAAAACATTAGCAGAACATAAAATTAACGTTTTCAACACCAACACACGCGGTAACTCATGGTCGTAAGATCAAAACATAGTGAGAAGAAATGTGTCCAAGTGCAGGCATCAGTGTATCCCAGTGCAGGCGTCAAATGTGTTTCAGTGCAGGCATCAGTGTATCCCAGTGTGGGTGTCAAATGTGTTTCAGTGCAGGCATCAGTGTATCCCAGTGTGGGTGTCAAATGTGTTTCAGTGCAGGCATCAGTGTATCCCAGTGCAGGCGTCAAATATGTTTCAGTGCAGGCATCAGTGTATCCCAGTGTGGGTGTCAATATGATCCAGTGTAGGTGTCAATGTGATCTAGTGTGGGTGTCAATATGATCCAGTGTTGGCGTAAATACAATCCAGTGTTGGCGTCAGTGCGATCCAGTGAGGGTGTCAATATGATCCGATGAGGGCTTCAATATGATCCAGTGAGGTCGTCAATGTGATCCAGTGTGGGCGTAAATACGATCCAGTGTGGGTGTCACTGTGATCCAGTGTGGGTGTCAATAAGTGCATAACACGTCTGTCTTTCTGTGTTCTTCCAGCTTCGCTCGGATAAGGATAGAGGAGATGGCACAGCGCGCTACGTCCTCTCTGGAGAAGGAGCAGGCACCATTTTCCGCATCGATGAAAAGTCAGGTGATCTCCACGCCACTCAGCGACTCGACAGAGAAGAAAAAGCATCCTACACCCTACAAGCACAGGCCTTCAACAAATACACTGGCCTCCCTCTGGAACCGGCCACCGAGTTTATCGTCAAGATCCACGACATCAACGACAATGAGCCCAAGTTCACGCAGGCCGTCTATAGCGCCAGTGTCCCTGAGATGTCTGACGTCGGTGAGGGAGCTCATATCGAATTCCGCTTGTTTTCTTGTTTTCCTGCGGTGCATTTAATGTCATGCTGGGAGATTGCTCTCAGGCGTGATGCCTCTGTGAATCTGTCGTCCGAGAGCCTTTAAGGTCAAGGATGGCTCGGTGCCTTTGGTTTTTTTTCAGACTTTTATTTTTTTCGACAAGTCGCTGGAGCATGAAGAATGTCAGCGAGTGTTGAATTGGGACTGAAGTGTGATGCGGGAGCAATTTTTTTTTTTTTTTTCCTCTTGGTAACCAGTTTTACTTCTCCTGTGTGCACAGGGATGTATGTACCTATTTTGTTTCTGGAAATTGAGCCACAGTTGAGTGGTGATGCAACCAAGGCACGAAATAGAAAGGCTGTTACAGCTCTGCTGTGTCATATTTATATATAACAGCATGCCCACAAGCATTTCTTCTTAATGCAATGCCTCAGAAATTTCCAACCGTGCACTGCTGGAGCAAAATGGAATGGAAATTAGTGGGATAATTAATGGGAACACTTCATCATGCCCTTAAATAATTAGTTCCAACTTCAGTGCTTTAACTAATCAACCTGACTTTGCTAAACCACATTACAGCCAGTGGTTGAAGGGCTAATAGGTTCAACTGACAGGGGGCTCAGCACTTCGCCCTGTGGGATGCCGCAGATATCCATCGCGGAAAAACTCATACTAACCAGTTAGCTAGCTTGCCTACTAATGTAATCATGTAATTAAAGTCTAATCAGATCTAGCATAATTAAATATTAGAGCAATCCCCCAATATTATAAACTCAAAGTTGCTACTTCATTAATGCCAGACATCTTGTAGTCTTTCATTTACCATTTTTACCATGAAATGCATTTTATTAGATATAAAGCATCCCTGTATTTCTAGATTTCTTGATTAATCTTCTATAACAGCAGCTCTGACAGTAGCGCAGCTGCAAATCACAGGTTTATATTAATGCGATCATTCTAATACGTTATCGTTTCTACAGTAACAGCTCATTCACACTGTGGTGGATTTTCCACATAAACAGATTTAAAAAACGTAATTGTTTTCTGGGACTTTGTTTTAACTTTATTTTTTATTTACATTTATTTTTAAAAACATGTAATCTTTTCCTGAGAAGTTACTCTAAGTTTTCTGACATCTTCAGGACAGAGGAGATTACGCTTTGCGGTTTCTCGTTAACACGACAAGCTGCTTTTTCGGCTTAAAGGGAAAGAAAAAAACGAGACCCTGGCAAAGGAACGACTGTATAACATAATAAACAGGAACTAATTTTTTTCACAGATGTTCCACAACATTAAATGTAACTATAAATGGATAAACAGTGTGATATGCTGTTTTTTAATAAATAAAAAAAATGTTTGTAAATCAATGTGGTATAAAAGGAATAAAACACCACCATGTGGTTGATTATTTTACTATAACAGCATTTCCTGAAGTGTTTTAATCCTTTTATAACATCAATTTACTAACAATTAATTTTTATTATTTATCAAAGAACAATTCTTTATACTTTTTATTCATTCATATAAACAACTTAGTTCCTATTTGACTTACATTACATCAGGTATAAATGGTCATTAATGATATAACGTCCATAAATGAGGCTGATAGTGGTTCTGATTTAGTGGCTGAATATCGGAAACCTGATTTAATGCAAAAAAAATATATATATATATGGTGCGCGATTTCATTAGACATTTCACAACAATCCAGGTGTAATTACACCTATGAGTGTGAATAGCACTCTTCACTCAAACGTTAACAGACCTTCATATACAGACGAAGTTCAGACATTACATTCCATTTTATTTCAAAGCTAATTACATGTGAGACCGAATCCAGTGTAAGCACAGAGCTGAGAAATTAAAGGTTAAAGGTTTTGCTCAAGGCCCCAAAAGTGCCTTTCTGAGAGTCCTGGGAATTGAACTTGCAACCTTCTGGTCACTAGAACTGAAGTGAGAACTGAAGCTGCTCCAGTCATCAGAGCGAGTTGATGCCAGAACAGTAAGAGTAAAGGAGAGGGTCGCCTGAAGAAGAAGTGCTACAGCTTCAGTGAGATTCTGCTAGAGAGAAAGTAAAATAACTCCAACTGAGTAGTTTAAAACAAGAGAATTGCTTTTGCATTACATTTCCGAACCATCCGTGGTTATTTTTTTACTTCCTAAAAGATGAGATCGCATTAGCAGTGTGGTGCACTGCACCAAAACTAATGCTAAACTGATAACTGCTGTACTGCGGATTGCATTTCTATTTCTGGCCTGGAAGCCGTAGGTGGGTGTGATGATACCCAAAACGAAGTTGTCATAGTGCGCGGAAACATTAAACTGCACCGTGGGTGGCCAATGACATGTAAGTGTATCCTACGGTCTCCATAAAAGAAAATAGCAGGGGAGTGAGATGTCAAATATTATCTTTAAATTAAATCCGAACGTCTTACATTACACAACGCTTAGAACAGTTTAGAGAGTAAACTTGATCTTGAACTACTTCAATTAAGTGTAGTCCTTTGTTCAGGGTGTCTTTCTGTGTCCCAGTTTTGCTACTTTATGGCTGTGTACTGACTTCTTTACATGATGCTAATGACATTCCAAAGATTCCATTACTTGGTAGCTATTTTAGTTAGCTTTGTAGTTCTGGTTAAAGACAAAAAAGGAGACACTAAATGAAAAACCTCAGACTGTTGGGCCCTTCAAATCTTTCTGAGTAAGTTTCGGCCCCTTTAAAAGTAATTTTAGCTTTGTGCTCAAGGAGGTGTTAAGGTACTCATGTTTCCTTAATCCTGTCAAGTAAGTTAAACTAGACATGGTGCTGAAATGTATAAGCATTCATAAATATAACTCAAAAATTCTTCACAGAAATCCTGTCAGGTTAGCTCAGATTAGCCAGGCAGTTAGTGATGCAGGAGATTTACGAAAATTTATGAATATAACTAGCTAGCTGACTAATGATACCAGAGAAATGTATACCAATGTATACCAACAGAAATCCTGTCAGGTTAATCCCTCAGATTAGCCAGCTAGCAATATGAGAAATTTCTGAACATCTATGAATATATTTTAAAATTCCTCACAGAAATTCTGTCAGATTAGCTCAATTTAGCTAGCTAACAAAATCTGAAAAAAGTTACCTAAGTCACCCAAAAAAAAAAAAAAATCAGGCTAGTTAAAAAACAGGCTTGCTAATTTACATTTAGCTAATATTAGCAGTGCAGCTGAACAGCTAGACTTTGTAATTATGATTTTGGGGATGTAGGACCATCTGACGAGCATGTGAAGGAAGAGTCAAAGCCACGCCCACATACCCATCTATGACCTTCAAGCCACACCCACTCAAAGCAGAACACTTTACCATATACGGCTCACTAACACAGCTATGTTACCATATGAACGCAGCGACGCGTCTTCTGTGAACTGCAGATCTGTCCGTTTAATCTTAGTAGCTATTAAAGCATGAGCTATGCCATAGTTAAGAGTTAATACTATGCTTTTGATGTTACTCTATAATAAATTTATTGTATAGTACTAATGCATGCAAATGTATGTATGGCTAAAAAGAACAGTGACCTTTCCGTTCTATATGAAGCTAAGATGATTCCATTTGCATGTTTTATCACATAGCCCACTTTACATCTCATTTTAATTCTGTCTTTATCACCGAGTTGTCACACAATCAGAAAGGATGGTTTTGTGGTGACAGAGAACTCAGGGAAAATGACTCTGATATGCAGCAGATTATACATATTCATGAGCGCTGCTGCCGCTGCCGCTGCTGATGCCCCCTGTACCAGGACAGTCCCAATCCTCAAGAACAGGAGGCGTCTGTCCAGGGTCTTTATCCTGAGATTAATCAGACCATACTTTGCTCTAACAGCGGTGTAAGAGCTCCTGCTCAGAGGGATGACTCTTACCTAAAGAACATAATGTTAGCACAAAGTCACTTGTTCACTCGGTCTGCAGGTCACAGACTAATTTCCTCCATCCATCATTTATTACCGGAGGCTGGCAGGAAGTCCAATTACAAAAATCACCCAAGCTAACAGCTCTGTTTCCACTGTTACTATACCATAGTGCCATTGAATTCTGGATTCTGGAGTTTGACAGTAAGGCAGGTTTATATTAATGTGCTTGTTCTAATATGTTATCATTTCTATAGTAACAGCTCATTTACAGGGAATTATACAGTGGACGATCCACATAAACGGATTTAAAAAACACGTGTAATCGCTGATATGGTGAATTTTTCTGTTTTTATTTAACATATATGGAAGGAGTCTCCAGTGTCAGTGCTTTGTAACAGTTTCCCGACATCTATGTTGTAGATTGTTCCAATGTTTTAGTCTTATTAACTTCTAAAGAAAGAATAAAGAGAGGCTGGTGAGGGAAGGACTGTTTACAGCTGCTATAACGTAGGTAAGAACAGGAACTAACTTGTTTAACAGATGTTCCACAACATTAAATGTTTCTAAAGGGGAAACTTCTGTTGTAGGATACAGGGACAGTCCAAATACTTCCTCAAAAGAAAATTATTCCTCAAAGGTTCAGTGGATGTTTGAGGGTTCTTTGCTTTCTAAAGGGGTTCTTCTTGGAACCCTTGCTGGCAGGGAAACCCTCCGTTATGGGGTTCTACATAGGGACAAAGCAAAGGTTCCTTTCAAGATCCTAAGTGTTGCCTATAAGAGAGCATTTCAAGTTTCAAGTAAAGCCTGTTTAGGAAGCTAAGGACCCTTAACTATCTAGATAATGCTACGGAAATATTTTTCTAAGAGTGCATGGTTGAGATTTATTTGGTTTAAATCTCTAAGAGAACCCTTAACACTACAACAGAAGGCTTGCCTATTAGACAGTATTCCAAGTAGAAACCTATTAGAAAGCGAAGAACCCCTAACTACCCGAAAAGCCTCGAGGGACCTCTTTTCTCTAAGAATGTACTCTTAAGGTTTCTTCAGTTTGTCTCTCTGAGGAAACCATTAAAAATTAAATATAGAACCCTACAACAGAAGAATATCCAGAGTGCAAGCAGAACTCCTAGAACCCTGTAGGACACTGTTTTCCCTTATGGTTTATATGGTCTGTCTTTGGGGGAGCCCTCTAAGGTTCTATGTAGTACTATGTATGTATGTATGTACGTACAACAGAAGGTTTGCCTATCAGAGAGGCTTCAGAGGGTTCTTCAGAGGTTCTGCTAAGAGAGAGCTCTTAGGGTTTATTTCCTCAGTGGGAACCCTTAATAGAAAGTTTGCCTATCACCGTAGAACCTCTTCAGGAAACTAAGAATCTTGAGGAGGTCTTTTTTCTTATTACATATTCCTACGGTTTCTTTGATTTTTCCGTCCTTACACATTCTTGCTAATTGATGACCATGTGACCTCACTGACCTCACATCCTGTCTCCTTTATTCTCAGGTACTTTTGTGATAGAAGTCAATGCCACGGACGCAGACGACGCCTCGTACGGGAACAGTGCTAAGCTCGTCTACAGCATACTACAAGGGCAGCCGTACTTCTCGGTGGAACCAGAGACAGGTGTGTCCTTTCAACATATGGTTAAAAATGTCAAGTGCTGGGCTGTTGTTTTAAGAAGATTGATGTCTATGTAAACTAAATGAGGCTTGCAGATCACAGCATGCATTCGAATTTATATGCATGGTGCTACAAACCACATATTGCGTTTGAAAGGCATCGTTTAAAACCAGACCACATTTAAATATTAACACAGACCTGCTAGGCTATGTATATATTTTGTCATTTTTTATTTATACTCCTGTAAATGCACAAAATTCCCCTGGACCCTTCCCTCACTCTGAGTGTTCCCGTTATGTCCATTACGAAGACATTTTACCCCATGGGGGTGCTGCAATATGGCGCCCCTCCCTGCTGCTGCCCCATTTTCCCCAAACAAGATGTGATTTTCCAAAGACGTTGCGGCACACCAACCGTCTTTATATAGAAGAGCAAATTCTGCTTTGAACATTCTCCCTGGATTATGCTTTTGCTTTTTTTTTTTTTTGACAGCACAAAAAAACCACTTAGCATTTAATTTTTAAGTGTGTAGTAATTCTGTATGTCTGGTGTGTACCTTGCTTATTAAATACAAAGTATTTACAGCAGTACTTGGTGCTACACTGCAATAATTACTTAGATGAGTACACACAAGTTGGAAATGTAAGTGCCTAAAAACTAACTTGAAAAATAAAAACTCAGATATACCACGGTACTTGGACATAACAATAATGAAGTCAGGTGGATACAGCATCTTCTGCAATGGATCCAAATCTAAATAAAAGCAACTAGTGGAAGTGGAAAGACTCTGTTGGACTACTAGGTCTGCACACATACACAGTACCCTGAAATGAAAGAGGAACCGAATCAAAACAGAGCTGCACAATATGGAACAAAACCCAAGGTGCATTCACTGAAGTATAAGTAATTGGAAGGGATTGAAAAAAGTCCATAGTCCAAATAGGAGGAACCGTAGTGAGAAGTGGAGAACAACAAAGTCAAATAGCTTTCTCGATAGATGTATTTATCCAAATTGATCTTAACACCATTAGGAACGAACCTCTAAAATGGTAGTCCCAGTAGTGATGGAACACTCAGGGTTGTGATGCCTAGAACAATCAAACAACATTAACTGATACAAAAAAAAGCCAAGGAACAAAGAAGCCTTTTAAACAATCCAGCATCTAGTAGCAGGTTGAAAGATGCAAGCAGGAACAGCGTATCCTAAGAGGCAGAACCAATTTGGCAGGGAACTTATACAGGAACCTTGGAAGCAAATGCAGTTTGGATAAGTCTAATATCAGAAACAGCAAAGAGTAGCAAGGCTCTTCCTGGCTATCAGATCTAGACATATATGAAATACCAGGAACTGAAAGAGGAACTGAAAGAGGAACTGGAATAAATGCAGAAGTTTATAATCAAAGTAGTCCTATTACTTATAGGAGCATTTATGGTTGTGATGACTATATCAATCCAAACAGGGATGCACCATATCAGACAAAACCCAGGGGCATTCACTGAGAAGCTAAACACTTGGCAGGGTAAGGAGCAGAAAATAGCTTTGATGACAGTTATCATATCAAAAGGAAGGAATCTCAAAATATGAAGGACTGGGGAATAACGCTTTAACATATATTTAAGGCTCTTTTGGGCCACCACATAGGGATGGATTTGCAATTCCAGCAACTGAAAGAGGAACGAGAATAAAGGTAGGAAGAGTTAACCAATGAAGTCCTATACGTAATGGAAGGTTTCAGGATCATGATGAATAGATCAATCAAAACAGACAAAACCCAACATGCATTCACTGAGAAGCATCAATAATTAGCAAAAAAAAAAAAAAAAAAAAAATCAGTCCCTAGTCTATATGAGAGGAACCACAGAGAGTGCTGGAAAACAACAGGTTGGACTTCCAGATCTGGCCATAAGTAATATTGACCCAAGCAGATGTAGTGCTAGAAGGTTAGGCAAATAAAATAGAATTGGTTAAAGATAAACTAGACAGAATGTGGCTATTTAAAACCAATTAGCTTCCAGTGATGGTGGTGATGTACTCCAGGTTGTGAGCCCTTAAATAGCCCAAAAGACTCCAGAAATGACAACACTGATCTTAGTTTTGGAAGAGTGAGCCAACTCCCAGATCTCTGGTAGGAGAGTGAAGTCCCCAGATGTGGGAACAGATGTTGCTTCTAAGTTTGTTGTCTGACTTTTATACCAATTGTGTGAGGGTTGTAAATGCTGTCCTTGGTGGGACATGCTGTTTCTCAGAGCAATCCGAATGCATGACTGCATAATAAAAATCCCAAACTGTGTGTTTTGTTGTGAAGGAATTGTGAGAATAGCACTATCCAACATGGACCGGGAGGTACGGAAGGACTACCAGGTGGTTATTCAGGCCAAAGACATGGCAGGACAGATGGGGGGTCTGTCTGGAACTACTGTGGTCAATGTGACCCTTACAGACGTTAATGACAGCCCGCCGCGCTTTGCCTACAGTAAGACACTGGCATATTATTAACATTTCAAGTGCACAGACTTATTTAACAGCGGCACACACTTAAGCCACTCACAAATTAATTGACAATGAAAACGTCAGCCATTGTGAATAATAGGCTTGTCCTTACTATATTAGATCCAGGTCATATAACTTTGTCTCATAATTTTTTATGATGTCGTCAAGCTCACTATTACACATGAAACTAATTGCACTTTTGGTATAATTTAGGCTCCTACCATTTGAGCACTTATGAGTCGGCAGAAATTGGCTCCACAGTGGGTCGGATTAAAGCCAACGACGGGGACGAGGGAGAGAACGCTGAGATGAAGTACAGGATTGTGGAAGGAGACGGGAAAGACTCGCTCGACATCATTACTGATGAGATAACGCAAGAAGGAATAATCGTTGTCAAAAAGGTAAAGCTGTTAAGAGGTGTGAGTATTTTTCTCTGCTTTAATGTTTTGATCATGATCAAGCTATGAAATATTTATCCAGTAACCATGTCCATGTTCTTCAGAACTTACAAAAAAACCTTACAGATTGTGCTTTACCATATGTT
>CM040474.1:1500477-1521341 GCA_022758105.1 Pangasianodon gigas | reverse complement strand
AAATAAAAGTGTTCTTCAAGACTATGCAATGTAAAAAAAAAAAAAAAAAAAAAAAAAAAAAAGAATTTCCCATCGCCCCAGGCCGATACAGATTTTATGTAAGGAATAATCACTCTATGCTATGCTGGTATAAAAAAAATAAACAACAACAGGCCAATGTGATGGTGTAAGGGCAGTTAAAACCCTGAAGTTATTTATTTTCCTATAATAGCACATTCTGAAGTGTTTTCTTCCTCTTATATGACATCAATTTGCCAGTGATTACATTTTTGTTAATTAAAGAACAATATTTTATCCATTTTTATCCATTTATAGTTACAATGAATGTTGGAATGTCTGTACAGTCCCTGTGAATGAGCTGTTACTATAGAAACGAAAACGTATTACAACGAGTATATTAAGATAAGCCTGTGATTTGCAGCTGCACTGCTGTCAGAGCTGCTGTTATAGAAAATTAATCATTGCCTTCTGACCAATCACAATGACCCTTAACCTTATCTTTAAACTAGACTTCATCTTTGGCAAAAAAAAAACTAGACGTTTATTAATTAAAGTCTTAGACATTTCAATGCAGCAATTGAATTTCCAAACACTCTTTTCTGTCTTTTCTTTAAGAAACTGGATTACGAGAGCAGGCGTGTGTACACCATCAAAGTGGAAGTGAGTAACACACACACAGACCCCGGCTTCCTCCATCTGGGTCCGTTCTCAGACACGGCCATCGTTAAAGTGACGGCAAAGGACGTGGACGAGCCACCGGTGTTCAGCCGGCCGCATTTCATTATCGAGGTCAACGAGGACACGCCGAGGGGAAGCATCATCGGAACGGTTACAGCCTGGGATCCTGACGCAACCGACTACCCTGTGCAGTAAGGGACTTACTTGTTTGAGTTATATTTTGTTAATAAAAGAATTTTTGATAAATAAGGGTTTTGGATTCTTACACTCGAATTGGCTTAAGCTGTTAAAAGAAAGTGGCATTGAGTGCAAGATTACACTACAGTACCTCTGATCTGAGTGGATTAAACAGGATTATTCCACAGCACTGTTGATTTCTGGATTCTGACTGGTCAGAAGTTGTTGATTACTTTTCTATAAATCACAGGTTTATATTAATATGCTCATTCTAATACGTTATAGTTTCAATAGTAACAGCTCATTCACAGGGACTTGTACAGCGGACGCTCCACTAATAATAAACAGATTAAAAACCATGTGTAATCACTGATATGGTGAAGTTTTCTGTTAGGAGATGCTTATTTAATATTTATGGAAGGAGTCTCCAGTGTCAGCGCTTTGTAACAGTTAGAGGTAAAGCTTTAAGGTTAAGAGTTGTTTTCAGATTTGCAAGACTTTATTATTAAAAACATTAGTTTCATCTTTACAATTTAGAGAATTTAAAAAAGCTAACATTAGCTAGACACTAGGAAAGACAATACAACAATTTGATAAGAATGATTGTCAGTTGAAATGCACACAGTTCTTTCTTGTATTAAACGTTAGTGCATCATTCAAATTAAAAGAGTAGTCTTTTTATAATACTGGCTTCACACTTAAGAAGCCATTAAAGAAGTAAAATGAGTCCGACTCCACCGCCGAGCTGCGTGCTGAATAGGGTTCCATTATCACATCAATACTCCTACATAAAATATAAAAGCACAAGGCAGACACCAGAGTAATTTCAGCCTAACAATTGTTCACAGGTTTGCAATAGACGAGCACACAGATCCCGACAGACTCTTTCACATCGACCCCAGAAATGGCTCCATTACAACTCTGAAGTCTCTCGACAGAGAGGTGTCGAAGTGGCACAACATCTCCGTGCTTGCCAGCGAAATAAGTACGTTCACTCTCAGGAATAGAGCTAACATTTACATCACGAATCTTATGCTTTTTTTTCACAATCCTGCTTCTTTCACCATCGTTTCAGATAATCCTCGTCAGAGAAGCCGTGTTCCCGTCTTGATCAAGGTGCTGGATGTGAACGATAATGCACCCGAGTTCGCCATGTTTTACGAGACATTCGTGTGTGAGAATGTCAGAGCTGGGCAGGTATCCGCCATTTTGTGGTGTCAAGCCTTCTTCACTATGACTGATAGGCACACAGGCCACACCTCCTTCAATATGACTAACACACACAGAGGTCACATCTTCACTATGAAGGGCAGAACAGAGGCCACACCTTCTTTTTATACAGACTGACAGGTACCAAGTCCACATCTCCTTCACTATGATTGACAAACGCAGACCATGCCTACTTTTTATACAGATGTGGGGTACAATGGCCACACCTCCTTAACTATGACTAACAAGAACAGAGGCCACACCCCCTTCACTGAGACTGATTATTTGGTGATTATGTAATAATTTGATTAAAAACGATACACTTTCCAAAATATAAAAATGGTTTGCACACTACATACAAAAAGAACACTAAATGTTCTGATTATTACCTAGTAAATTAATTTAAAATAATGATCATGAAAAAGGTACTGGAAGGAGATATGACATTTACATTCATACACAATGTATTTTGTCTGTATATTTATATGTTTGTACGTTATCTATACATTAATGCAGTTAATCAAAACAGAAATAAAAAACAATTGTGACCAAATGCCTGTTTATTTCCAGCTAATCCAAACCATCAGTGCCATAGACACGGACGAGCCTCTCGTCGGACACAAGTTCGTCTTCAGTTTAAGCGCCAGCAATCCGAACTTTACCATCTTTGACAACGAAGGTGAATCTGGTTAATTCAGTATGCATGGACCATCATGTTTTTTTGTCTATTCTGCCTTGCCCTTGGACTGAAACCCTGTAGATTAATCGCTCAGTGTTTAAATATTCCAGATAACACGGCGAGGATCCTGACCAGGCGGAGTGGCTTTAACAGGCAGGAGATGAGCACGTACTACCTGCCCGTGGTGATCTCGGACAGCGATTATCCGATCCAGAGCAGCACGAGTACGCTGACCGTTCGTGTGTGCGGCTGTGACAGCACGGGGAACCTGCGCTCGTGCAGCGTGGACGCTCTGCTGCTCTCGGCACGGCTCAGCACCGCCGCCCTGGTGGCCATCCTGCTGTGCATCGTCATCCTGCTCAGTACGCATTTACCTTTAATACACACGTCACATTAATAAACCTTTCTACCACAGTGCTGTTCGTTTCTCAAATCTGATTGGTCAGAAGGTGCTGATTAATCTTCTATAACAGCACATGGCTCTAAAACTTGTTTCTATAGTAACAGCTCATTCACAGGGACTTGTACAGCGGACGCTTCACTAACAATAAATACTGTGAGCATTGATATTGTGAGGTTTTTTTAAGGAAACGTTTATTTAACATTTATGGAAGGAGTCTCCAGTGTCAGCGCTTTGTAACAGTCAGAGGTAAAGCTGTAACTAAGTTTTCCAATATCTTCAAGACAGAGTTTACGCTTTGCGGTTTCTTGGTAACATGACACACTGTTTTTTGTTGTTTTTTGTCTCATTAACTTCAAGACAGGTCGGAACTAACTTGTTCTGCAGATGTTAAACAACATGAAATGTAACTAAAAACAGATAAAAAGTATGGCAAAGCCATTCTTTACTTTAATACAAATTTGTAACTGTTAGTAAATTGCTGTGGTAGAAGAGGAATAAAACACTTCTGGGTACAGGACAGTACCAGTAACTCCGCTTCCTCACACCAAACTGTTGTTGATTGATTTCCGATAACAGCATGACACTGTGATGTTATGAGTATGTAGAAGTAATTGTTGATTGTTTAAATGTTTATAAATGTTATCAATGTGAATACATGTCATAACTGTAACGTGTTTGCTTTCATTAATATCCGTGAACTGTTTGCCTTTGAAGTTTAAACGTTAGTTAAAAAAGTGGATTAATGTTCGTACATCTTGTTTTTTTGTTGTTTCTGTCGCAGTGATTGTGGTGTTGTTCTCGGCCCTGAGGAAGCAGCGACGCAAGGAGCCTCTGATCATCTCCAAAGAAGACGTCAGGGACAACGTGGTGAGCTACAACGACGAGGGTGGAGGCGAAGAGGACACGCAGGCCTTCGACATCGGAGCGCTGCGCCACCCGGAGGCCATGGAGGAAACCAACCAGCTGAGGCGTGACATCATCCCGGACGTCCTGTTCCCGTACCGCACGCGCTCGCCCGCCAACGAGTGTAGCGACCTCAGAGACTTCCTCATCAGCAGGCTGAAGGAGACGGACACCGACCCCTCCGCTCCTCCTTACGATTCCCTGGCGACGTACGCCTACGAGGGCAACGGCTCCATCGCCGAGTCTCTGAGCTCGCTGGAGTCATCAGTCAACGAAGGAGATCACGAGTACGACTTCCTCGGCACCTGGGGGCCGGAGTTTAAAAAGCTAGCCGACATGTACATGCCGAAAGAGCCGACATCGACTAGCTAAAGGATTCCACTCAGATTTGCGTGTGTATATCGTGGACTACGAGTTATCTCTCACTCCAGATGGATTTTCTACTGACACACTGACTTTCACTTTTTTGCTAAAAATCTGTTTTTTTTTTTTCACGGTCTCGTGGCAGTTTTTGTGCTGATGAGAAGAGTGTTTAGTGATTTTGTCGATGCTGTTTGTTCATTAGCAGAAAAAAAACGAAACGAACATTTGACCTCAACTTCATTTGCTTGTGCGAAAGGTTTTACTCGCGTCACTTTGCCAAACTGTGGATATATCACTGAGATCAAATACAGCAGTGTTGTAGAAATGCTGCAGAAACACACAGGCTTGTTTCTGAATGTTGTCCTGTTTTATATCCATATTTTTTATGAATATATTTTAATAAAAAATATGAATGCATCATTGTCCTTGATGTATTTTGTAAATATTTACACAACACCTGCTTCCATGGACACCACGATGCACATGAGACACTCATCTGATCATCAGAAGGTTGTGAGTTCGAGTCCCGGTACTGCCAAGCTGTCACTATTGGGCCTTTAACCCTCATCTGCTCAGCTCAAGTGTGAGTCAAATGAATAAAAGCCGGTTTCAAAGAATTTGTAAGAAATCGGACAGAAACACAAATTAAGAAAGATATGATGAGGTGTGTGCTTAATGCTTGTAGCTTTAATTTCAACTATTTGTACACAAAACATTTAACATTTAAAAGGAAAAAGAAGAAGTTGTTAAAATAGTTAAAAAGTAAAAAATATATATTTAAATAAATTTATTAATTAATCAAAGCAAATTTTAAAACATTCATTTGACCAGCTAGCATAAAATCATCCCTAAAGAAAAAGTGAAAAAGTGGCAGAACATCCTGACATCATTAAACAACTTTGTGCTTCACGCAGTTATTTTTTTGTAAATCCCCCACAACACATCAATATAACACATAAATCTCAGTTTATCCATAAATTAGCGCTTGTCATTTGGATCCTCAGTAAATCAGGGCCTAAGGGAAAGAGAGTGAATGCTGATTTCAGGAATTCACTCATATTTGGAGCATCGTTTCATACATGGATCACAAACGGCAGGAAGGTTGGAGTCTTGTACAATTCTACACTTTAGAGCCATTAAACATGAAAAGCCCAAATTAGCGCTAAAGTCGCTCTTTACTTCCGTCCTGAGGGGTTCATTTTACAGCCACGAAATTAAACTGGGAATTAAAAAAAAATAATCATGTGACACAAACGCTACACTGCAACGTGGCAAATTATCTTCGGTACTTTCATTTCTGAGTGACAGAATAAGTGACCATAATGACAGATAACGAGAATGATGATTAAAGTGATGTGACGCACCACGTAACAACTAACACGAGGAGCGGCGAGGACGTGTCGAGTTCCACTTGGCGAATAGGGAAAGCGTGCCATGGTTTACACGTGGGCGGAAATCATTCTGCTGAAAATATGTGGCACTAATGAAGCTCTTCACAAGGTTGGTTATGGAGGGTTCTCCAAAACTGTATACACACACACACACACACACACACACACACACAGAGAGAGAGAGAGGAAACGTCGCTAATCAAGGATGGTCATTTGGTCAAGAGCTCTCTGTAGGGAGTGTAGATGGAGGTGATGGAGTGTGTGTGTTTTGGTCATTCACACCATCCATCGATGTTTTAAGTGCATGAGGTTCTGTAGAGCAGGTGTGAAGTCTGAAAGCAGGAGAGAGGAACCTACAGAGTCCCTGAAACCACATGGTCTAATTTACTTTTTAGCTAATTATCGCATGCTCTCACTTACTTTCTCGTGAACGCTCTCTCACGGTCTCTTGCTGTCTCTCAGTTTTCTTTAAGAAAAAAAATAATAATCTTGTGAAAATCAGAAATACTTTACAGAGCCCCTGAAGGGACCTTTGTGGAAAAAAAATCATGAAAAAAAGAAAAGAAATTTAAAAAAGAAAATGAGAAAATTGGCTTTGCATGAGAAACACAAAATCCTGTAAAAACAGAAAATTCTCTCGTTTGCACTACGCACTTTTCTAAATGACAAATTTTTGCATGCAGACAAGATCAAGGTCTGTTGACGGAGAAGGGGGTGTTTATTTAGTCACAGAGATTTTCACACCAAATACAAAACGTGTCGGTTTTAACAGGGGATTTATTTCCAGCTGACGCTCACAGACTTTACGCACCACTCAATCTGTGTAAAAGTTATAAAGACTGACATTAACAGAGTTAGCACTTTATTAACTAAAAGAAACTATCCCAAAATGGAACTTGATCATTTTTATGAATTTCCGATATTAGGGTTTGGATTTTTAGTGCAAAATATTGTAAATAATGAAAAGAAAGTGTTCAACAGCTTTTTTATTCCACTCGTATGACACCAATTTGCCAACGCAAACAATTCTTTTACTTATTAAATGTCATACTATTTATCCATTTATATAATCTCATCTTACATTTAATGCATTTAATCTTTATTAATTTTGGTTTATCCTAAACAAAGATATCTGTATACACTAGTAGCCACTTGCTGTTTTCGTTAATATTATTTTGCAAAGTATTTTTTTAAAATGTGTTTTTATGAATTAACTAACTTGGTTATTTATTATGGATGCAGTCGGTGGAAACGTAGCTGATCACGATGCTCATTTTAACAGAAGCACTTGTAAGATATTACATTTAATATAATAATCTTATTTGTGCAACACTAAATACATGATAAAGTCATCATTCTGGAGGCAGCGCTGCCTTTACGATGGCGTCATAAAATGATCACAACTAATGAAATGCTCAAAACGATCAGAGATCTGTAAAATAGATTCTGTACCATTTTATTTTAAAAATACAAAATTCCCGATTCATATCCAAGTCTAATTTCCTGCATGTATTATTATTATTATTATTATTATTGGAGTTGTAATGTTCAGCCTCGACCAGCAGATGGAGTGATGGAGCAACGGAAGAATTTCACACCGAGTTACAGTGAAGGGAGAGTGAGAATCTGTCAACTGTTAAACAAAGTCTCCATTATTTTCATCATTTATTGACTAAAGCAACATCCTCTAGACAAAACAACAAATAATCCAAGTGTCACTACATAAATACCTTATTACCATGTAATTACACGTTAGTTAACATGAACTGTGGCATTTTAATTACGTATATAGCTGCAAATTGGCATTAGTGTTGAAGTGGACAAAAAACAAAAACAAAACAGAAGAATGATGCTAGAGAAAATGAACAAAAGTCACATGTAAGATTTTTCATTTATTTTAAATACACAGCTCTGATTGGATCCAAACACAGAGTACAACATCACACTGACATCAGGCTTCATTTTCATCCACACTTACATATTTCACAAATTAATAAATAAATCAGATGTGCACTCAATCTTTCCATCAAACAGCTTAACAAAATAAAATAAAAGTACAATAAATAAAATAATGCAAAAAAGGCAAGTAATAAAAGCTGGTTAAACGCTGAAGTGGAAAAAAGGTTTTAGCATGATCTATTTATTTATTTAAATAAAAATGGAAAGTAAACAAATAATTAAAAAAAAACAATATAAAAAGTTTTGTAAAAGTAATATGGCATTAAAAGTAAGGCAAAGGAAGGATTGTTAAATGCTAAAGTGATTTTTTAAAAAGTGTAGTGATAAATAAAAATTAAACAAATTAAATAATTAAAACAATAACATGTAGTAGTGTAAATGTAACATGCCAGAAAAATGAAGGCAAATAATAAAATCCACTATTTTCTATGTATTTAAAATTAAAAAATAAATAAAAAAATTGTGTTTTTTTTGGAAAGTAAGTGACGCATGTGTGCACCTGCGAGTCTGTAGTTAGCGAGTCGATTTATTCTTCGAGATAAAGTTAGCGAGAGCACAAGCAGAAACGTGCGCGCTCAGCAGGATTTCAGTCATGTGATACTCCTGTAGCCGAGCTCAGCTCTGTTATAAATCACTGAGTGAGTTTTAACTCTGATCTCTGAACGAGGACAATAAATTGTTTATGAAGTGGAGGATACGAGAGTTGGATTTAAATATTAAAGCGACTGAACCCTACCGCTCACTCTGACCAATCAGCAGAAAAATTATTCAATAAAAACTTAAAGCTGCACTCAGTAATATTTTAAAGTTTTTCTATACTTGTAAGAATCCTGTCATTTTAAAGGCACCTTCAAAAAAACGGATTCACAAAATAGCCGTTCGCCAGATCTCACTCGTTTCTTCATTTCTGCCTTTATTTTACTTTTTTTTTTCTGGCCTAGAAAATTAGTTCCACCCCCTGTCTTTTTTCCCCCCCTTTAAAAGGATACTCCTGAGCCATTTGTGCTTTCCAACATGGAACATATTCATAAACTGAATATGAAACTTAATTTAAAAAAAAAAAAAAAAAAAAAAAAAAGTTTTTAAAAAGGTTGCAGAAATCACAACATTTTTTTTTCCACGCGAGTAATGTTGGATAACATGAAAATCATGTAAAGGCACATTACACACAATAAAACGAATCACGTGTAAAATCATGTGAAAGTGAACAAATTGTGCAAAAATCACAAGACAAATTCACAAAAAAAACACGTAAATCAAATGGTGAAAATTACATGAAAAGTATTTTTTTTAAAAAACACGAAAATAATTGTGTAAAAATCATGTGAAAAATGAACCACATGTAAAAAAATTTTTTTTAAAAAAATAATAATAAAAAAAAAATAAATAAAAAAATAAAAAAAATAAAAATCACATGGGAGAATGAATCATGTTCATCACAAGAAAACAGATGAATCATGAAGAAAAGCATGAAAAACGAACTGTGGATTAAAAAAACCCTTTCAGATAAAAGAACTAAAAATGACATGAACATAAAATGAATCAGGTATAAAAATGACGCAAATAACGAATCGTGTGTAAAATCATGTGGAAATAAATCATATAAAAAGTGCATTAAAAAAATCATTTAAAAAAATCACGTGAAAAAATGTGTAAAACATTTCTTAAATGTGTTAAACATCATACATGAAGTGTCATGAAAAAAAAAAGTCATTATTCACATGTTAAGTTCATGTGACTTCTGTAAGGTTAAGGCTAAAATTGGGGGAGGAGCTTAGTGTTCTGTCTTTCTTACAGCTTTATTTTCATAAATTTGGAGGGAACTCGAAGTGAGTGGTGTGTGAGATCAGGGTTCAAACGAAGCCTCGTTTCACGCTGTGCTGTGATGAATAGCTCGGCAGACGGGCTCAGCTGGTGAAACGCTCAAATTAACGGCTAAACTTTGAAGACATTTCGCTCAGACTGATGAGCAGCGTGGTGACTCAGTGTTTGCTCAGTATAACAAGTTGAGCAATCAATTTTTATATCACCATATGGTCGACTTTCTGTTCTCGTCAGCTACAGAGAAATTCTGAAACATGTCAAGAACATATAGTATCTGAAGAGAAGAACGTTTAGAGTCAAGAACATTTAGCGTCTGAAGAGAAGAACGTTTAGAGTCAAGAACATTTAGTGTCTGAAGAGAAGATGTACAAGAGTCTGTACTGAGCATGGACACTGAATTACATTTTATAGCAAAACATACGTAACACATTATACACTACACTGTGTGTGGTGCTGTTATAGTAAAATAATCAACAATGGGGTGGTGTGATGAAGCAGAGTTACTGTTACCACTCTGAAGTTGATCTTTTTCTCTAACTGCATGTTCCGAATAGCTTTATGCCTCCAAGTCAATTTACAAACAATTACATTTTTTTTTTTAAAGAATGACACTGTACTTTTTATCCATTTATAGTCGTGGAACATCCACGAAACAAGTTAGTTCCTGTTATCGTTTACATTCTAGTCGCTAAAACCAGCTGTTCGCTCAGCAGCCTCTTTCTTCCTCTCTTGGTGAGTGATGCTTCAAAATAAATTTTTTTTTTTTTTTTAAATATTTAAATTATAGACTTACAATTTTTTCAATGCAAAATTGAAGAATTAATATAAATTAAAGAAAATGATTCAGTCAATATGGTCTCAGACCTGCTAATACACAACTATTTGTAATATTAAATTAGTAACATTAAATGTTAATGTTGGAGAAGGGGGCGTGGCCAGACGTCATTACAGTGGGAAAAATTCCAGAAGCTGGTTACGAGTCAGCTGTAGCTACAATCGCTAGCTTCCTTATTCTTATTGGCTACCCGTTAACAAGGTCAGTAATGCTTGCAAAATTGAAGTCGGGAGTGTAAATAAACCTAACGAGTTATTAGCTATAACAAAGCTCATTATACAATTTAAATAATTTAAATATATTAACTACTACAAAATTTAAACATTTACTACACATGCATGTGCTTTGTGGTGAAGACACTTGAGAAGATACTCAAGATACTCAGCCCGCGCACAAAAGGCACAAAGCGCTCTTCACAAGACTGCCGCCTCGGTGCTGAACGGACAGAGCGGTTCAGCACCACCACTGTTTTGGACAGCATTAGAATGCGTGGCTGCAAGGCGGGGCAGAGAAATTCGACTCGGCTGGCAGCCAATGATTGCAGCAGAGGCTCCCTACCCTCCTGCAGAGCCCAGGAAAGTATTCTCAAGAGAAGGTATGGTAAAGCAGAGTATTAACATCTCTCTCCCGCTCTCTGCTAGAACCCGACGTCAGCGAGGACAAAGAGCCAGGACCCCTGCACGTCGACCCTCGCCTACCCTGAGAGCAACCACTGTGCCTCCTGGGTCCCGCCGCGCCTCCTGGGTCCCGCCGCAACACTGCTGCCCCATGTTCGCCGCGCCCAGCTCCAGGACGACCGCGGTCTCACCTTTCTGCACCAGCCACTCTCACCTTCACACCAGCCTTTCCCATACACCAGCACTTATACTAAAGAGCACTTTTCTCCCACTTCTGCCTCCTGTTGTCTATGTTCTGCCCCTTGCAACCTCGCGGCGCTACACCCACACAAATGTGCCAACCTGCACACACCTGAGACAATCCAGGCAACACGGCCTTGCTGCACTGTACCCACAGCTGTCCTTTGTGATTTTTGTTTCTGGTCAGCTTGGGAGAGTTGAGTATAGCAGAGTATAGCAGACAGGATTGATCAGGAATAACAGATAGCTGAAATCTATCACAATGACGATCAAGTTGGACAAATAAAATGTTTGTCAGAAAACATGGTGTTGGCAGCTTTAAGATCGACAAAAGTAAATTGTGCTGCATCACACAATATAAACAAAAAGCCTGAACAGAGTTAAATTAAGAAAATAAAATAATGCATTATCAGGGTGACTTCACTATGCAAGAATTCAGTAAGTATCTCTGCTGTTGTTCACCACCAAGCACATGCACATGTAGTTAACACAGTCCCCTCCAAAAGTATTGGAACGGCAAGGTCAATCCCCCACCCCTTCTCTCTGTATATATTGAAGGCATTTGAGTGAGATCAAAAGATGAAAACGAGACAACAGATCAAAATTTCAGCTTTCATTTCCTGACATTTATATCTAGATGTGTTAAACAACTTAGAACATGGCACCTTTGGTGGCAGACCTCCCAACTTTTAGGTGAGCAAAAGTATTGGAACAGATAGTCCTAAAGTAAACACTAAATATTTGGTTGCATATCCCTTGCTTACAATAACTGCATCAAGCTGGTGACCCACTGACATCACCAAAGTGTTGCATTCTTCTTTTGTTATGCTCTTCCAGACACAGCTTGTAGCACAGCTTCTTCCACTTGTTTGTTTTGGGGGGTTTCTCCCATCAGTCTCCTCTTCAGGAGGTGAAATGCTGCTCAGTTGGATTAAAGTCCGGTGATTGACTTGGCCAATCTAAAACCTTCCACTTTTTCCACTGATGAAGTGATTGGTTGTGTTGGCAGTGTGTTTTGGCTCGTTGTCTTAATGCATGATGAAGTTCCTCCCAATTAGTTTGGAAGCATTTCTCTGTTAATTGGCAGACAGAATGTTTCTGTAGACTTCTGAATTCATTCTGCTGCTACCATCATGAGTTCCATCATCAATAAAGATTAATGAGCCTGTTGCAGAAGCAGCCATGCAAGCCCAAGCCATGACACTACCTCCACCATGCTTGACCAATGAGCTTATATGTTTTGGATGATGAGCAGATCCTTTCTTTCGCCACATTTTGGCCTTTCCATCACTTTGGTAGAGGTTAATCTAGGTTCCAGGACTTTTGTGGCTCATCTCTGTATTTCTTTGCAAATTCCGATCTGGCCTTCCGATTCTTACTGCTGATGAGTGGTTTACATCTTGTGGTATGGCCTTTATATTTCTGCTCTCAAAGTCTTCTTCGAACAGTGGATTGCAATACCTTCACCCCTGCCCTGTGGAGGTCGTTGGTGATGTCACTGACTCTCACAATGTTTTGCCATCAACTGTTGTTGTTTTCCTTGGCTGTCTGGTTGTTAGTGCATCAGTGGTTTCTTTCTTTTTCAGGACATTCCAGTTTGCTGTACTGGCTATGCCCAATGCTTGTACAGTGGCTGAGATTTTTCTCTTGTTTCTCTGCTTCAAAATCTCTCGCTTTTCTCCCACAGACAGCTCTCTGGTCTTCATGTTGGTTTATCCTTCTTAACAAAAAAAATAAATAAATAAATAAAAAAAAAATGCAGTCTTCATAGGCAAATCCCAGGGCTCTAACCAAGAGTAGACATTCAGAGCTATTAACTGTTTAAACAATCAATCTAACAGGGAACACGTGGTCAACAAGACACACCCGTCAGTCCAATATTGTTGACTACTTGAAAAATGGGTGGGTTCAAACAAAAGGTCCCATGTTCCAAGTTGTTTAACACATGGCATTTATAGCATTTGGCAGACACCCTTATCCAGAGCGACTTACATTTATATAACTGGTCAGTTGAAGTTAAAGGGCCCAACAGTAGCAGCTTGGCAGTGCTGGGATTTGAACTCACAAACTTCCGATTAGTAGTCCAATGTCTTAACCACTGAGCTAATAATTATTAAAATAATTGAGGGCATGATCTACCTTCTACCAATCTTGAACCAATCAAGAAACTACCAAATTTGAACATCTATTAAAATACCTATTTTTATTAATACCCAATTATTAATATTTCACATATTTGAAAAAAGGTGCAGTATGTAATTCTTGCAACAGCTACTGCATCATAATAATGATTATTATAAACCTACAATCGTCGATGCCTAAGAAAGTCCGATTTGCAATATCACAATACAATGGATCTGGCTAGTTTCTGCATTTCAGGATTTTGTTTTAATTTTTCTGGCCCAGAAATCAGCTTTATCCCCATTCAGAACAGACTTCCCCAGCTGTGCCTGTTATCTTAAAGTAACTTGAAACACAAAACTAGTTTCAAGGAAAGAAGAGTTGTCAGGATTTTTAATTGCAATTCACATTGTAAACAGCAGAGGGCTCTAAAAATTACATACTGCTCCATAAAGGCTGATTTATATTTCTAAGTTAGTGCATATTTGCGTTGCAGTGCAGACAGGGGGATCACGGGTAAACGCGACACGCAGAGACTTGCTAGCATGCAGTGTTCCCATGTGTGTCTCTGCGGTGATATGCGTCAGGTAAATGCTAATTGGTTGGTGAAGAGGCAGGTCAGTAACAGACAGAAACTGTTGTGTCATTTCACAGAAGACATGTCATAGAAGAGATGTGACATTTCCTCTGCTGGTTTGATCAAATTCAGATTAATATTATTTAAATAAGAGTAAGACTCTTCAAAATACATCTGAAGCACAAATAATAAAATGCTAAACAAAGCGTAAACAATAAAATTTCCCTCATTGCATCCGGAACTTTTGGTCTACTACAGATGAGCTTGTGCTCCAAAACTGCTTCAGGAAGGTGCAGTCTGTTAAAAACCTCAAAACTTGCGACAGAAATGGATAAAACCGCTGTGTAAAAATCTCAGTTTAAACATATTCACTCTATTAGTTTCTCAGACCAGTGTATTTATTAAACACTTCTCCTCTATGATGAAACTCACTTAACAAGAAGCATAAATGAACATGAGCGAGTTTTCCCGTTTCATGTTTTCTTCACACAGTGATATCACATTACTGTATAATGGATTTATTTACAGAAAACTACAGTCATGATATTATGGTAATATAAATTATATAAACTGCAAGGCTTTATAACAGCTCTAGTTCATTATGATGTCTAGTTTAATCCTGCAGGATCGTACACTTTACTTTCTCCTTCTTCTAACAGACTCCCTGTAAACACGCAGGGTAGGTGATGTCAACCACAGCAACTCAATAAAAATAAAAACCTAAAGCATTGTCAGTCAGTGACTGATAGAATTGTAGATTTAAACACTATGTTGAAGTGTTTGAGATAAAAAAAAAGTCGCTCATACTGCTGCATACACAAAGTTAAAACACTTCAGAAATGCTTTCAATTAGATTTCACTTGGTTTATAATTTATCAAGCAAGGTTTCTTTTTCTTCCCAGCACTTTAAGACAATAATGTCTGTAATTTGAATTCTCTTCTATTTATTATTCCTACAGTGAAACACAGAACTCACGTTGCTTTTCTTCACTGTGTAAATAAGTAAATTCTGGTGTGGTTCATGTGACAGGGCCTCCTGGAGGACACACTCACGTTAGGTACAAGTATGAATACTTCATCCTGTGCGAGCTGCCGTGCATGACATCCTGACGTGCTCGAGGAAACGCACATGCAGAAGTATAAATAAGCCTTTAAATCAAATGGAAACTGGTGTTCGAGCCAAAGATTTATAGGTGGACATTGTAACGGGGTGGAAAAGTGGCTGGCTGCAGTACAGTTGTTAACCCCGGCCACTCCATGGAACTGAATGGGAAACAAGCCAAACTTACATTTCGTTACATCACCACAAATTATTGGGAATAATGTTGTATCATAATTATAGTAGACTGTGATATCTCTTGTAATATTTTTCCTCACAGTAAATGTGTTTTATAGGAATTATTTGAAGATAAAGGCGAGGTCGATGAGGTGATTGACAGTTTTGGACATGTCAGATTATTAACCTCTTTAACGTGTATGCGCTCCAACACACACCTGAAGCTAAAGTTATAAACGTGTTGGTTGTCTCTGTTGTTACAAATTATTAACTTTATTTATGTTTTTTTTTTTAATTAAAAAAAATGACTGCAGGAATACTTAAGACATTTTACTTTCCACGTGCAAGTCCTAAAGTAAACACAAAAAATGCCACCAAGAAACTCAAGAAAATAATATAGTTTTTTTTTTAAAAATGCAAAAAAAAAATGCAAAAAAAAAAAAAAAAATTAAAATTTACTACAGGTGCCTTAAAAAAACACAGGTGTGGTTTGTTTGGATTGTTTAGTGAGAAACACCAACACTCCAAACACTCGGTTTTAGACGAGACGCTAAACAAACATCACAACTCATACTGAGTGCATAAAACTTTAAAAATAAACAAATAAATAAAAAATATATACAAAATGTGTTAAGCAATACCTTCCAGGGCCTCCAACATGGCCTTCCACAAGATGGCGGCGTCTCTACAGGTGAGCAGCAGCACAACGCCATCTCTTCTTCTTCGCCTTATATTCCCACTTTAATGTAATGTGCACTACCACCACCTAGTGGTTTGTTGTGGGAAGTGTCGCTACCTGATCTGCACCACGCATGCGTTAATGTGTCACGGCGCGATTAAATCGTTCGCGCATGCGCAAACAACAGCACAGGTTACATCAGTAAGATTTTGCAAATTTTATTATGCTTTATTACTCTGTAATTACACTAATGCTTTCGGGCTCGATTCAATTTGCCAAGCATACATAATCATTATGCGCTGCGTATCGACATTCATTTTACATTGGGTTTTTTTTTTTTTTTTTTGTACACTACTGGTACAACAACAGGGTCCAATAATGATCAGTAGTTACATGTCAAATATTAATTTATATGACAAAACATTAACGATAACAAAAAAAAAAGAAATGTAGCCACAAGCGGCGATCTTCCCAAGCACCTTTTCACGTAGTCGCTAGTTCTTAGGAAGTTGCACAGAACACTAAAGCAAACACAGATGAATATACTGTTAAAGTTTTAAGATGGTAGCTCAATGTGAACACTGTGAAGTGCGGGCTGCAAGCTGATTGGCTGGCGGTGGCCATGTTTTTGAATCCACTAACAATGCAGTACACCAAATTTCAGCATGGTCACACCTGAGAAACAGGTATTTGTACCTAACACCTTCCACTCTGAATGTCCGCGCCCTAAACTTACCAACAGCCTCAGCACTTCGTCCTGAATAACGCTTTCCTGAAGAACATTTCAAGCAAATCTATCTAAAATGTCATATTATGGCAGTTTGAGTAAATTAAAGCTCCACCATGCAATAACTGATTAGTATGTGGCGGCCATTTTGTTTACAAATTTTCATATTTTTGATAATTATCGATTTTCTAAAGATATAGCAAACAGTATTTTACAAAAGTAGTTTTTGAATATTATAAAAATGACCTTAAATTTGAGTGGGCGGGCCTACCTTCACAAAATAGCACATTTTTATGCCATAAACCACAGAATTAGCAGAAGAATGTTCAACGTACACTTTTATTTTACCTGAAATATGGCTGTTTTTATGTGCATAAACATGATTAGCGCCCCCTAGTGACTAATGTGAGTGAGATTCGTTCAGCTACGATTTGATACATTCAAGTTCAGTAGCTACAGCTATGAAATAAATAAGCGATGTCCTTTTTTAAAATGCGTCCTTTTATACGTATTTATCATTTATTTATTCAGGTATTTATATAGATAATTTTTCTCATGCCTTATGTTGGTTCTTCACACCTAATCCAGCAGATTTCAGTGTTTTGCATCATTTCCAGTCACTCCTCGCTGCACACATACGCCTGACATTAAACCTGGAAAGATGAAAGACACTGAAATGCAGCGTACCGTGAAGAACGAATGAGGATGGCGAATGAGGGCAGCGTCTCTGTGTGAGTAATGACGGCCGTCTGCACCGGGTGTCCGCAGGAATCATTAGCATGGTGGTGATAATGCTAAAGGTTACACTTCCTCATCCATGAGATCATGTGTTGGAATTTAGAAAGTGTTACTCTGCTGACTCCAGGGATTCACTGACGATCAGCGGGTTTGAGGAAATCTGTCCTGGAGATCTGCTGTAAAGTGAGTTACAGAATTTACGATCTTATAACATTAACCTATCTATGAAAATTTACATCAAATAGTTTATGGAAATGTATCTCTGAACCATTAGAACCTGTGATTTTTGCTCTTGAGTTCTCAGTTCAATAAATCGCCAACCTATAATTGTAAAAATCCACAGAAAGGAGGTGTGGCCTCTGTGCTTGAGATCTACATTTACATTTATGTCATTTGGCAGACACCCTTATCCAGAGCGACTTACAATTATCTCATTTATACAACCGAGCAGTTGAGGGTTAAGGGCCTTGCTCAAGGGCCCAGCAGTGGCAGCTTGGTGGTGCTGGGATTTGAACTCTCAACATTCCGATCAGAAGTCCAAAATCTTAACCACTGAGCTACCACTGCCCTAGATCTAGTGATGTAGGCGTGGCCTCTATGTATGAGAACCAGTGAAGTAGGCATGGTCTCTGTGTATGAGATCCAGTGAAGGAGGCGTGGCCTCTATGTAGGAGATGGCAGTGAAGTAGGCGTGGCCTCTTTGTAGGAGATCTAGCCACTTTATCTGTCAGTCTCTGTGAAGTGGGCGTGGCCTCTGTGTCAGTCTCAGTGAAGTAGGTGTGGCCTCTATGTAGGAGATCCAGCCACTTTACCTGTCCGTCTCTGTGAATTAGACTTCCTCTGCTTGATATTATGTCTTTTTTCACAATGCTAATAAAATAAAGCATTTGTTTTTCACGGCAGTGGAAGTGTCTGCGCGTCTCACTGCTCACTGCCTGTAAATATCTTCTCTGAACAGACTTCTCCTAACACTTCTTTATTTATGAAGCCATTTTCATAAACTGCTGCATACCTCACCTTTATGCTACATTTGTAGGTTATTACCTCTAAAAGAGTTGTAATGCAGCATCCTGTGGGTGAATTCATTCACAGCCTAAACCTCGTTTCTCTTATTACACTATTTATTATATTTAATTATAACCTCGCTGTCTTCCTGTCTGGTAGATTTTCATTCTGTTTTGTCCTGCTGTAAATAGCAACGTGGATTAAGTCTGTTTCCTGTGGTTCAAATAAACAAAATGAAATATTAAAAAAAAAAAGCTCATGCAATTATATTAAGGCAAAACAAGATACACTTTACAAAATTGCATTTATTCCAGTCTACTCATTTTATTTCAATCATCAGACACTGAATAATCATAAAGCAGCATTAAAGGATATTAAATTTCCAGGATCAGCAGCAAACACGAGGAAAATGTCGGTGTGATTATGTTCACATTATGCTTGGCTGTTTCTCGGGAACATCTGCCAGTGACAGACGGCTCTCACACACCACTCGGGTAATATGTGATGAAGCCTGAACTCTACACCAGGGTTAAAGCTTCTGAGTAGAATTCTGGCATTTGTTTAAAAAAATAAATAAAATGTGAATATAGTAGAAGCTAATAGGAATAGCTGTAGCTGTAGCATTCTGCAGATGAATGACAGATTTTGAGTGACAGTTGGCGATTTACAAACAGGAAGTAAAACAAACTTGGTGATGTGAAGTGGGCGGGGCATGTAAAGTGAAAAACTCTCCCTAGAGTTTAACTTTATACAAATAAGAAGTGAGGCGATGTGGTGAATGCTAGCGGAAGTGAAGGACAGCATGCATTTCTTTTTCCTCCTCCAAATCCTCCTCCTCCAGTCTTTTTTTTTCGTGTGTGTGTGTGTGTGTGTGTTTGACGTCTGTAAATATTACAGCAGTGATCACGAAAAGTGAAAAGTTGTTTTTGTTGTTTTTGATTCTGACACTATAGACAGTGAGGCCAGAGGTGGTAACGTTGCTAACAAGAAACTCCTAGCATGCAGAGAGAAAAACATTTTGAGCAGGACGGCTATTTTTTTTTTCTGAAGCAACAGTAAGAAAACTGTTTGATGTAAGCACTACTTAATATTAATCAGTTCCTCCATTTTTACTGGCTAAAGAGACCAACTGACTGTAAGGATTAGTTAGGTTTATTTAATATTTATGGAAGGAGTCTCCAGTGTCAGAGGTAAAGCTGTAACTTGAAGTTTTCCAATTTTTTTTTTTTTCAATTTCTCTGTAACATGATAAGCTGTTTTTTTTTTAAAATCTTATTAACTTCAAGAGAGAGAAAAAAGAGAGGCTGGTGATGGAGAGACTGTTTATAGCTGCTAGAACATAGGTCAAAACAGGAACTTACCTGTTTCTTGGACGTTCCAGAACATTAAATGTTACTATAAATGGTTAAAAATATGATGCACCATTATTTATTATACAAAACATTGTAATTGTTTGTGAATTGCTGTGGTGTAAGAGGAATAAAACACTTCAGGAAGTGCAGTTATTGGAAAATAATCAACTTCAGATTGGTAACAGTAACCGCTTCATCACTGTTGTTGATTATTTTCCTATAACAGCACAACAGTGTACATTTTAAACCAGTGGTCTTTCAGCTGAGCAATCAAATGAGTATTTAATGAAAGCGATTAACGTGACACTTCATGGATGTTAAATGTAACAATAAGCGCATAAAAAGTATAATGTGTGTGTGTTTTTTTATGTAATTTTTGGTTTATGAGGAATAAAACACTTGGGGACATGCTGTTATTGGTAACTAATCCACCTCAGGGTGATAAAAGTAAATTTACATTTAAGATTAAAGTACAGAAACACACACACACACACACACACACTCACACACTCACAGTCATGCATCAGGCTGGAGAAGAGAAAGTGTGAATTAAAGCTACTCCTGGAGCTCATATGAACCTGAAATTGCTGCACACTGCACTTGAAGTGTAAAAAGCGCCGACAGGGAAGCTGAAATTACCCACATGAAATATGCATATGGAGGTTGAATATTTTTCTGGCTTGTTTTCAAAGAAGGTAGCGGTTCGGGTCCAGTGGGAGTTAACGCTTTCTGGCAGGACCCAGACTGACCCGGATTCCCGGTAGACCGAATACAAGGCGCCTGGTGAGGAAAAAAAATAATGCAAATCCAAAACTGTGACACATTTCGCTATGCAGGATGCATACTGCAACACTGAATCACTTATTCACATCGCTTATTCGCTTCACTTAATCGCTTCACTTATTCGCTTCACTTAATCGCTTCACTTAATCGCTTCACTTATTCACATCGCTTAATCGCTTCACTTATTCGCTTCACTTATTCACATCGCTTAATCGCTTCACTTATTCGCTTCACTTAATCGCTTCACTTAATCGCTTCACTTATTCGCTTCACTTAATCGCTTCACTTATTCGCTTCACTTAATCGCTTCACTTAATCGCTTCACTTA
>CM040474.1:1465010-1494060 GCA_022758105.1 Pangasianodon gigas | reverse complement strand
TTTTTTTTTTTTTTTTTACATTTTTTTCTAACATCGAGCTTGAAATGGTCTTGTTCTGCTGCCAGATAATTTTGTTTCTCTCTAGAAATAAATGTGGAAATAAGCAAAATTATCTGCCAATAAAACCAAATCATTTCAAGCTTGATGCATTAGTAAAAATGTCCAGGTTTGATAATCCTATATTTGTTTTTAGAAATGTGAGATAAGTCATTACTCCGCAGTGTTAATGTTGCGTATCTTACATCATACACTACTTTCATGCTCTGATAATAGCAGCATCTCAGCCGGAATATAAATGTGATCAGATATCAAAGTTACGGTTTATTGTTTATTATGCAGGCCATGCCATGGCATAGACGATTGGATGTTAGAAGATGATAACACAAATCGGTTCATATCTGAAGAGCCCTTTTCCACATCGACTATTAATCAAACACACAAGCTGTAGATTGTTCAGCGATTTCGATGCCCTTTTTCCAAAATAATGTGATGATGGATGATTTTTTTGATGAGAAAGAGAGACAGAGAGAGAGTGAGAGAGAGAGAGGGAAAGAGAGAGAGACAGGGAGAGAGAGACAGAGACAGAGAGAGAGAGAGAGAGAGAGAGAGAAAGAGAGAGAGACAGGGAGAGAGAGACAGAGACAGAGACAGAGAGAGAGAGAGAGAGTGGATGGTGGCCTTTAGGTGGATTCTCAGGCTGCTCGGCTCTGGTTTGAGCGGCAGGAAGACAGGTGGAGGTGTTGTGGAGGAATGGACTGAGACTCGTACATGACAGGTGAACTCATGCTTAGCCACCGACACGGAGCATCACGGCATGGATGAAGAGGCTGCTTTGTGCTGCTCAAAATACAAATAATCCACACACACACACACACGCACGCACACACACCAACAAGTGTAGAGCACTCAGCTTGGAAAACACACCAAACATGAAAAATGTACGATTGCAGTGAGGTAATATACGAGAGGATATGATGATTTTGGGTTGGAAAAAAAAACAGCCACTCTGACATTTTAAGATGAGTTTCTGGTTTCTTTGCACTCTGAATCCGCGAGTGAGCTTTGTCCGTGTTGCACGTCTGCTGCATCATCCATAATCCTGCCTACGAGGTGCAGCAGCCGTGAAACAGCAAACGATCCTGCCGTTCTTCTACCCTGATTTAATAAGGCGGTGCTGAAAGCTGTGCTACGTTTAAAAGATGCAAAGTTTGTTATTTTCCTACAACATCACATCCTGAAGTGTGTTTGATTCCTCTTATACCACAGCTATCTTGCTAACAATTAAAATTTTTATTTATTAAACAATGTTTATAGTTTGGAAACAAGTTAGTTTCTGTTCTTACTTACGTTATAGCAGCTATAAACAGTCGCTCCCTCACCAGCCTCGCTTTTATTCTTAGTTAGTAAGAGAAAAATATGCAGTTTGTTATTTTACCGTTAAAGGTAAAGATTTACCTCTGACTGTTACAAAGCGCTGACACTGGAGACTCCTTCCATAAACATTAAATTAACATCTCAGTACAAGTCCGTGTGAATGAGGTGTAACTATAGAAACGGTAACACATTATAACTAGCACATCAATATAAATACAGTGTATAAGGAGTTTTACCTAACTAGCGAGGGTAATGTTAGCCATGCTCTTGTCTAGCTACAATTAGCTAGCTAGTAGCTGATGCTTTTGTCTGTGAATGAATATGAATTTAGAAAAACAATGCTTATCACGTTCAAATGTTAACATGTTTTCGAATCAATTGTTAATAGTTATGTGCAGGATTTTCATAAATACGTACATCCTTGCAAGTTTTTCTCATATTAATTATTTCCTAAATATCTTCTATTAAGTTAAACAATACAGCCTACAATTGTTTTAACTTCCTGTGAAACAGAGCAAAGCCTTGTTTGTTTTTCCATCAGATATCATTTTATCTCCTTCCCAGTTTTTCGTCAAAGCTTCTCCAGCGCTCTCTGTTCACAAAATCAATGATTAATATTCTTTAAACCTTCATTCCCATGCCGAGACTCAAACTTTGATCGCATAATCAGAATGCATAGGGCAAGTAGATCACATCATGACTGGGCAGAGAGGGGTCTCGTTTCCATGGCAATAAGCCCCCATTCATGGTGAAAGCACGCTGTGTCAGTGAAGGTCTCGAGTGGCGGTGGCCTTCAGACACAGTCTCACTCCAGTTCGCTGGTTTTGAGGGTTTGGCCTTAATTGGGGAGCTAACAACATTGTTAAACCTTAAAACAGTGAAGGTCATCATCATCATCATCACCTTCACTATCACCATCACTATGAGGCAGAACAGTGGAAGGTTTTCCTTTACGGGTTCCTTTTAAAGGTCCATCCAGTAATGATCCCAGACGACCGTTACACATTTTTCATAAGAGCCCCGTATTTTCACATCAGAGTATGCTAATACGAGTTATAACTCAAAATACTCCAAAAGAACGGTTTTCTTTTTTCCCCCCACAAAAAACAGCAGATGAGTTAATCAGTATATGAATCTGGAATGATTGACAGTTTTTTAACACACTAATATTAACTGCCACCCCCCTGGAAGCCCCGCCCCCTTCCCCATATCTCACAATAGTCATGTTTTCACCAGTGCACTCATCTGAACTCAGTTTTCTCGCTTGAAATATGCAAGAAGTAAAATCTGTTAAACTAAATTAACTATATATATATATATATATATATATATATATATATATATATATATATATATATATATAGATACATATTAGTTAATATCAGTTCAATATATTTATTAGGGGTGACAGAGAAAATTAGCAATGATTTTAACTTGCCTAAAACAGTTAATATAACTAGCCTAACTAACTCGTCTTAGTTGTCAAAACACCAATTTTGTTTTTTTGGCGGAAATTTCAGGAACATGGCTAGCATTACCCTCGCTACTTAGGTAACAGACTATCATCATTGCTAGTAAGCTATCAACACACACACACACACACACATATATATATATATATATACTTAGTAGCTAAAGTGGATGTTTCCTTCAAAATGTTAACGTTTGAGTGTTTTATACAGCTGATAGATAGATTTAAAACCAAAATGTTTTACTGAAAATGTGTTTAAATAAAAAAAGTAGACTAAACCCAAGTGTGTTTAAATTGAAAAAAGAAAGAAAATTGAAAAAGAAAAATGAACTGCACTATATTTTATATAGCTGTACATTAAGCACATATAAATATCAGATTATTTGGATTACATACTGATAATTAGTAAGTGAATAAAGTGATTTGTCCTCCAGCTCTGGTTAGTGCAGACGGCTGTGTGGAAACGTTTCAAGTTTTCTATGAGGAATATTATAAACATGTATAAACATGTACTGTTGGTATAATATATTTTTTTTATTGTTTAATTGTATTTTTTTGCTGCATTTTACTGTGTTCCCGTGAGAACCTTATTGGTAAGTAGGCAAACAGAAACAAAGTGGAAAAACACTTCCAGCATAAAACTACTGTGTGAGTGATGGGAGCAAACCAGACTGCGGATGACTAGATGGATGACTTAATTGTGTAGTCACTGCAACGTCCCTGGCGCTTAGCTGATGTGTCCTTATTTTGCGGCCAGCCCGAGGCAATTAACTCCTCTTTCAGTCGCTTGCTCAGACCTCACCGTCCTTTCGTTCAGTATTCAGCTTCTGTCTCTATATTGCTGAGCTCAGCGGCACGCTTTGTCCTGGGATTCGTAAACTTTTCCATTTAGACTTTCTTTGTATTTTCATGAATATTGTATAAACCATGTGTTTTTTTACAGTGAACACCAGCTCCAAGTCAGTGAGAAGGCGTTCAGCTGCTTATGATCTCTCATACGACTGACTTTACATCAAACGCAGTGTGAAAATCAAACACCGTTCCGGCAAAGCAAACACTCCGTCCCAGATTGAATCCATGGCTGCGTTGAATAATAATGGAAGTGATGCGGAATTTAGAAATAAAATGTATGAAGTCGGCCTCAACTCCCTGACAGTCGCAGCTTATGAGCTGTCTTTCTGACTCTCTCCCAGTCCATTTACACTGAATTAAATATGAATAAAGCACATTCGATTAGTATTCCAAAAAAGTATTGGCGCCCACCACCCCCTCCCCCTGTCCCAGGGAATCATACGCTGCCAGGCGAAAATTTCTGAACAGTAAAAATTTGCTCATGTTTTATTATTGCTTGAACAGTACTTATCCTACAGCGCTGTTGAATTCTGCATTCTAATTGCTTACAAGGTGTTGATTAATTTTCTATAGCGGCAGCTCTGACAGTAGTGCATCTGCACATCACAGGTTTTCTATATTATAATGTGTTCATTCTTATACGTTATCGTTTCTATAGCAACAGCTCATTCACAGGGACTTGTACAGCAGAGCTCCATTAATAATAAACAGATTTAAAAAAAAACTCATTAATATGGTGAAGATTTCTGCAAAGAGATGTTTAATTAACATTTATGGAAGGAGTCTCCAGTGTCAGCGCTTTGTAACAGTCAGAGGTAAAGCTGAAAACTTTAAGGACAATCATCTTCAGGACAGTGGAGTTTACGCTTCTTTGCGGTTTCTCGGTAACATGACAAGCTGCATTTTTGAGGGAATGACTGTTTATAGCTGCTGTAACATAAGTGAGAACAGGAACTAACTTGTTTCATAAACCGTAAATGGATAAAACATCATTTAATTAATACAAACTGTAATTGTTGGCAAATCGCTGTGGTCTACGAGGAATAAAACACACTTCAGGACGTGATGTTATAAGAAAATAAACAACTTTGCATCCTTTAAATGTAGAGATGCGTAAATATACATATACATAAAAAATATAAGTCATTTTTTAATTACTTTAAAAATTGTAATCGGTAAACTGCTGGGGTATAAGAGGAATAAAACACTCGTGGATGTGCCGTTAGAAGAAAAAGAAAAGACTTTATATGTCACATATATGGTAAACTACAGTGAAATTCTTTTCTTCACATACCCCAGCTTGTTAGGAAGTTGGGGTTAGAATGCAGGATGAGCCATGATACATGGTGCAGAAAGGGTTAACGGCCTTGCTCAAGGGGTCAACAGTGGCAGCGTGGTGATGCTGGGACTTGAACTCTTAACCTTCTGATTATTAACTCAGAGCCTTTTAACCACTAAGCCGCCAACACACAGAGCATGTGCTGTCAGAAGTGGGATTTGAACCCACGCCTCCAGGGGAGACCGCTCCAGGCGGAGCTAGCGTTCGTATCTTTCCCAACCAACCTCATTTCCCTCGTTTGTTTAAATTCATGAAATCCCTCATGAGATCAAGTTGAGCATTTTAAATCACACCATAAGCCCTTACTTTTAATTCTCCTCTCCATCGTGATGTTGGCGAGCTCAGTGTGAAGCTGTCATGCCTCATTAAGTGCCGTGTTTGTCCAGAAGCGTTCTGAAGTGTTTCTGGGTTCAGTACTGACAGGTGGAGGAGGGGGGAGGGGAAACGAGGCTATGTCTTGCAACTCTATTTACGTGATCTGCACCTCTTGCTGCCAAATCTTCTCGCAATACCTTTCACTCAAACATAGTCAGGCTTTGCAGGGAAGAGAACATTTCAGCCTTGTTTTGGGCTAAACTTTCAATGTAGTGTATTAGCGATGAGTGAAGAACTTGTGTTCCAAGCCTAAAATTTTAGCATATTTGTTTAAACAAGTAACATACCTACATTAAATACTCTAAAAGTCACCTTTGCTCAGGTGAATGATGCAATAATCCATAGACAAGGTTAGTAAATCTGATTTTTTTTTTTGCCTTCGAGTCTACAGACGTAACTGGTTTAATAAATCAGCTTTGGTGAAACACTGGTTTAATATTTATGGAATAAAATACTCTGTGTGGTGCTGTTAAAGGAAAAATAAATAATGACCATGTGGTGTGATGAAGCAGAGCTACTGTGACCACTCCGAAGATTATTTTCCTACAACAGCACCTCCCTAAGTCTTTTATTGATCTCACACCACAGCAATTTGCACGTCATACATTTTATCCATTTATAGTTACATTTAAAGTTGTGGAACTTCCCTGAAACAAGTAAGTTCCAGTTCTCACTACGTTAAAGCAGCTATAAACAGTCGTTCCCTCACCAGCCTCCGGCGCAACTCCTCTGTCCTGAAGACGTCAGAAAACATCAAGTTACAGCTTTACCTCTGACTGTGACAAAGCGCTGACACTGGAGACTCCTTCCACAAATAAACATTAAATAAACATCTTACAGAAAACTTCACCATATCAACGATTACACACGTTTTGTAATCTGTTTATGTCGAGCATCTGCTGTACAAGTTCCTGTGAACGAGCTGTTACTATAGAAACGATAACGTATTAGAACAACACCTTCTGACCAATCAGCATTGAGAATTCAGCAGCGCTGTGGTATAAAATGAAGTCACTCTTTGACTGTTTGAGCAATAATTAGTAACTAAGTGAAAATAGAGCCTTCATTAAATAAAATTTAAGAGAAAATAGTGGAAAAAAATGAAATAAATACATCAACTTATTAGCTTATTCGTTAATACAGCAATTTTCCCCCCCAAAAATATCATAAGGTAGAGTTGATTTTGTAACAAAGATTTTGTGCTGTGATAATTTTATAATAGTAATTTTTATTTAGCATATTATTATTATATGAGGTGCACAGCACTGAGATGGTGTCATGGCTGCACATTCGTAAGAATTCACATAAACCGGAAGTATGAAAAGTTACAGTTGGTTAAGAATTAGTTATATTTAACTTATATTTTGTTACAATTCCTTAAATTCTGTAAGAAATCAGGCTCTATAGTGAGAAAGACCGTAAAAGAAAAAAGACAGGCGTCCTCTAGCACACGTACTGGCACGATATTCATGCGTAGGCGAATTTGACGTGTCTCTTAGACTCGAAGCGCTTTTCATTCCCTAAAGGATCCCAATCACATCCTGCTCTGGATGCGTCTCCGTCTACCAGAAGAATTAATCGGGCCTGTCAGATCTTATGTGATGTGTCAGGCACCGAGGTAAAATTACATTCTTTAATACGTTTCTGCATCGCCTCCTCATAAGCACGGCCTGTTTTTTTTTTTTTTCTTTTCCTCCACTTTCTATACCGCATTGTCTGGATTGTCTTTCAAACACCCTTATTCTAATGACGTTCCCATCTGGTGCGAGTTTGTGTGCAATCCCCTACTGACTCTCGATCAAAAACTAATTTTTTGACATTGATGTCGCTTTGCATTAGCATGTTTTGGGTGTGTTTGGATGGCGGGCACGTTAAACCATTACGAGAAAAAAAAAGAATTGCTTACGTACTTATGAAATAAAAGCATCAAAAATTCTTAAAAGCTCCAAACAATTAAATAATTACTTCACTATAAACCACACTTACATCTCAATACAAGCAGTGTTGATACAGGAACTAACATGTTTCATGAACATTCTACAACATTAACTGTAACTATAAATGGATAAAAAAAACTGTGATGTGTCTTCCTTGAATAAATAAAAAAATTGTAATCCTTGGCAAATTGCTTTGTATAAGAGGAATAAGAGTTATGCTGTGCTTTTATAAAAGATAATCAACTTTATTTGTGAAAGAACGACACTTTTTTAGTTTTTATCCATTAATAGTTACGTTTAATATAGTGGAATGTCTTGGAAACACGTTAGTTCCTGTTCCCCCATATGTTATAGCAGGTCTGAACAGTAGCTCTGTAAGCTTGAAATTAATAATACAGAAACACCTTTGCTTAGAAAATGCAAAACGTTTTAAAAAATGTAAAACTTAAAGTTACACCTCTGACTGTTAAAAGCGCTGACACTGGAGACTCCTTCCATAGATGTTACATAAACGTCTCCTTACGTTTTTCAGTCAGTTTATGTGGATTGTCTGCTGTACATGTGAGCTGTTACTATAGAAACGATAACATATTAGAACGAGCGTATTATAGAAAATTAATCAACACCTTCTGACCAATCAGAATCCAGAATTCAGCAGCAGTGTAACAGATTAAGTAACAGAAGTTGCAGGATGCTGTACTGTGTATCTCTACAACTGGTTCTGTGTTTGTGTGTGTGTGTGTGTGTGTGAGGTTGAACAGAGATCAAAGGCTTTGGCCTGTCTCCACCAGCAGCTTGTATGTGATCTTGTGTTTATGCCCACAAGCTCTCAGTCGTCTCTCTAATGAAGCGAATTGAACCTGTGGCTTCGCTCCAACACACACTGATACAAAGAGTGTTTCTGCTGTGCGGGGAGGAGAATCTCACACATATACACACCGTACCATCTGCTCAGAGGTTAATCAGTGGCAGGGATTCCCACACACGCCGGCGCTGGTAGTGAATAAAGGAAATAACACACTTTAGTGGTTAAAGCTTTAAGCCCACACACATAAATAAGAGCAGGAGAGCGCGACATGTCGTAGCTGCACCATTAGCGTCCTCCATCAGTGGCTCAGCTAGTTTAGAGCTGTAATTATGCCACATAGAGCCACAGGGTCATCGCTAATGGTCCGTACGCAGGATGAGGACGGTGCTGCTGTGCAGTTATGGATTACTCACACACTCACACACACAAATATGTATAAACAAGTCACTATAGGAACTAAATTTGGCAATATGAGCTAGAATTGAACTGAACAATCTTCTGTTTGAAACTTCTTTCACTTCTTCTTGGTTAACGGTTTCCTACATTACCCACAATGCCCTTCTACCTGCTGATAATGGAGCTAGTAAGATTTAGCCCTTGTTTCAGCTCTACCTAAAGAGAGCGATGCAGCAGCGCTTTAGTCTGTCAACACCATCGCGCTTGTCATCTCATAGATCGCTAACTAGCCGAGTCTCATCTGCGTCGTATAGCTGCAATGCATTCTGGGACTTTGAGTCCAGCATTTGCATCAACGTCTCCACTATTTCTGTTTAGTGATTGTTGACATTTTTTTCTCCGATTCAAAGCCATTGTAACTGCGCTAGCAATAATAATAACAATGTCCTCTTGTGACATCATAGCAGTAATAGACATAATAATAATAATAATAATAATAATAATAATAATAGTAATCAGGGAAATTAGCACCAGAACCACTAAACAGATAAATATTTCCTTATGAACATATTTAGTGTTTCAGGGTTTTATTTTAGACTGTATTAAGTACCTCTTGAAGGTAGGATGGATCTTTGAGGAAGCTTACCCAAAGCAAAATTCATCTATTTCCATCCTACCTGTGTGTAGGTGTGTGTTGTAGAAGAAATAATCCTGTGGCTCATTTAGAACAAGTGCATCAAATGTGTAGATGTGGCTCTGATCAGAATTCCAGTTCACGCAGAGACTTCAGAGCTGAGAATAGATGAGAGCCGAGTGAGGATTGATTCACGCTGAATACAAAGTACATTTGGAAAAATCTTTAATTGGAAAACTGGCAACCGTTTCGGCACAAAAAGGCTGGAACCGGGTCAAGGGTGAGATAGATTCAGATGGAGTGGAGACGTTTAACTCTAAACATGTCCAATTTACTTTTCCGAAAGAAAGAGCTAGGATTTGTTCGCATTCTAATTTGTACCCATTTAGAGAAACTGGTGGTTTTCATCTAAATCACTTACTGAAGAAGGTTTTTACTTCTACAAAGACAGGTTGCTGTTAGAGACGGCTCCGATATATATATTTTGGGACTGGACTTCACTGTATATTTATTAGGATTAATTTTTATTATATTTATACTTTATACTTATATTATAATTGTTATATTTGCCATGTAATTTGAAGAGTTGACCTGAATAAAGAAGTGAAGTTTTTTTTCTAAGTTGTGTTTTTTTAGTTTTGCATTTTTTTCCTGTGTTTTTAAAAGTGAAGTGCTTCAAAAATTATTTTTAAAAATATCATTTTAAAGCTTAGTAGTTTTTAAAGAAAAAAATATTATCGATATCGGCTGACAACCAAGGTTTCAGGATCATATAAAAAATGAAAAAGCGGTATCATGCCATCTGTAGTTGTTCTAAAATGTTTAGTTGCTTAATTTTTATTTTTAAAATTGATCACAGCTGCACAAATTGCAGCTTTAGCCTGGGCATGTTTTTTTTGTTTGGTTTTTTTTTTACAGAAAATGGCTGGTCAGAGTGCTTTTTCTGCTGACATAAAAACACAGTTCACAAGAAACATAGCATTTTTTTCCACTCCTAGCTAGTATCAGCTAACTAACTAGCCTAGCTTTCTGTCTTGATTAGATTTATTATTATCAGTAATACAGATGAAATAAATTATATTTGCTCTTTTTTGTACCAGCTCTTTGTCCTCCATGTTTGTTTTTCTACTTGCAGTCTGATTCATGGTAAGGTAAAAAAAAAAACAAACAAAAAAAACTTGATGACACTCTGAAAAGTTTAACCTTTTTCCAACATTTTTCCAAACTTTTACATGCAATAATTTAAATATATTTATTTTATAACAGCCTTAAATTCCTGTCCTGTTCTGCATTTCTATCTTTATATATTTATTCCATAGTTTCAGCCATTCCATTACTTTTACTGCAAATACTTTTACAATGCAAAAATTAGAGGGCGGAGTCAGTGCAAATCGATCCATTCAGCACCCGCAGTGTGATTTACTGCACCCTGAGTGGGAGTTAATACGACTGAAGGGCAGGTATTAAATTTTTCGGAACCCTGTTTCTGCAAGTTGACACAAAAAAAATCCCATTAATGAGAAAGTTTCCTTAAATTATAACTTTTCATTACAGCAGTGGAGTTAGAGGTCTATTAGATATTCACCTCACACACACACACACACCAACAGAATTTTAAAAAGCCTGTGAAAGGGGTTTCTTTACATTTGGTTATAAACACACACACACACACAGACACACACTGATTTTATCTTCATATCATATTTGGAAGTATTTTGATATAACTTACATGAATGCATATTATATATTATACATACAGCTCCAACAGAGACCTGTCAATCAACAATGGGTGTGACCTCATTAGAATATTAGGCCACACCCTCTAGGTCCTCAGATCTGTCTGGACATGTGTGTGTGTGTGTGTGTATGAGATCATCTTTTTTAAGATTACCTTGCAAATTACATGAAGTAATCTAGATCTGTGTACTAAAACCAGAAAACAAAAATGTTTCTATTATTTTAACAGTAAAGAAATTTATCTGCCAATATAAATGAATAACTTGCAAAAAAAATCCATTGTGTGAAAATAAACACATGCACTACAGTACAATTTCACATGAACCATGCAAACCTCCATACACACACACACACACACACACACACAAACGAATGTCCAACAAGTATTTAGTTTTAGTATCAGCACAGTTTCTGTCTGTGTGTGTGTGTGTGTGTATACTTTTGCCATGAGCACCACAGCGAACACTGTAGGCAAGGGAAAATGCTTTCAGAGCAAGGTTCTTATAAAATAGGTCAGCCCATGTTGAAGGATCCATACGTCAAAAGCGATAAAACATTAAAAAGCAGCGGGAGCGTTTGTGTTAAAAATGAAAGTCGCCTGTTTGCAGAGAGAGAGGTCACTTATCACCACAACTCAGACGTGTTGCGCCAAATATTACCTGAGTAAATTTTTAAACAGTGGCCCAACTCACAAGATCCCTGAAGGAAAAAGGGCAATGGATATCCACTTCATATATACACACACACACACACACACACACACAAGCTCGTTCATCTCACTAGCTTTTAAAATAAAAAAGAGCTGTTTTTTTTTGTGTGGACAAAGCCAAATTATATTTGTTATCCTTGTGGGGACATTTGGTCACACACATACACACACACACACACACACACACATTATTTCTCAATAAACAAGATTTTAGTCCCCATTATGTCTTTCTTGTCCTTATAATGTACAGACTTTTGACAAATCAAAGGAAGAAAACAAGTGGGAGGAAGAGATGAGAAGAGATGAAGCAATTAATATAAACACACACACACACACACACACATGCACACACACACACACACACACACACATTTCGTTTCACAAGTCAAAATGTGTTTCATTCCCAGAAACCAAGATTTTGGTCCCCATTACGTCTTTTTTGTCCTCATAATGTACAGACATATGACAAATTAAAAGGTAAAATAATAAAAGGAAAACAAAGATTGAGGAAGAGATGACGCGATTAATATAAACACACACACACGCACACACACACACACACACACACACACTTGCACTGTTATAATTATGGGATGTCCTCAAAACCACAGTAACATCACAAAGGTGTTTCTGCTCTTGGTCCCCATAATGACTTTTTTGTCCTCATAATGTACAAACGTGTGACGAATTAAAGGAAAAACAAGTGGGAGGAAGAGATGAAGAACGAGGAGAGGAACACACACGCGCGCACACACACACACACACACACACACACTTAATTGCTGTAATTGCTGTAATTGTGTTATATCCTTATAAATGCAATAACATGACAAAGGTGTTTCTGCTCATCTTTAAATTGACAAGCATTTATTACTGTACTATATTACAAGTACTTTTTCTGAGAAAGATCTCAAAATCGCACACACACACACACACACACACACACTGAATCCACAATGAGCATAAGGCTCCTGATTACAGTGTCTCCTAAATATTTATAGGGACCAGATTTTGGCATATTTAGTCCCCATGAGGTAGAAGCAGGATGCAGAGCTGAATACAAATACACACAAACACACACACACACACACACACACAAAGTCCATCCCTCTCTGACACTGTGCTCAGTAGTGGGTTCAGAGCTCTCAGATCAAAGAGAGAGGGAGAGAGAGAGAGAGAGAGAGAGAGAGAGAAATAAAAAGAGAAAGTGAGAAAGGGATAGAGAGAACAGAAATAGCGACAGACAGTGAGAGGCAGAGAAGGAAAAATATAGAGATATAGAAAGCAAAGGACAGAAAGATAAAGAGATAGAGAGAAAGGGATAAAGGAAGAGAGAAAATGGCTGAAAGAAAGAAAAAGAGAGCGGGAGAGAGAGAAAGAGAGGAGAATGAGGAGGATAGAGGAAGAGAGATACAGATGAAGATAAAGGAAGGGTGACTGAAATCAAGAGGAAGAAAAAAGAAAAGTTACAATTAGCTAGAAAGAGAGATAGAGAAAAAAGGGAGAGATAGGAGAAAATAAAGAGTGAGACACAGAGAAAGAGGAGTAGACATGTTGAGAAAGGGAGAATAGACAGAGCAAGAAAAGGAGGGAGAGATAAAGAAAAAGAAAGGGTGAGACACATCAAAAGGAAGTGACAGTGAGAGGTGGATAAAAAGAAAGAGTGATAAAGCAGGGAAGGATAGAGAGAGAGAGAGAACAGGGAAAACAGGTAGGAGAAAAGAGACAGAGCAACAAAAAGGAGGAAAACAAGGTAGCGGTAGAGAGGAAGTGGTAGAGATGGGAAAAGAGATAGATGCAGAGGGATTGAGGAGGAGAAGGAGACAGGAGAAGGAGAGAGAAAAGAAGGGTGAGACACCAAAAGATAGGGAGAGAGAGAGAGAGAGAAAGAGAGGGAACGAGGAAGAGAAGGAGGAATAGAGGAATAGAGAGAGATAACGAGAGGAGAATAAATGGGAAAAGAATAGAAGCTGGGAAACAGAGAGAGAGAGAAAGAGACAGAGAGAGAGAGAGGGGGGCAGCAGGAGCAAAAGAGAGTGAGAGGAAATAGTAGAGTGAGAGAGAAAGAGCAGGGAAAAGAGTGGGGGAGAGAGAGTGTGAAATAAGGAGAGAGACAGAGAGAGAGATGGAGTGAGTGGAAGAGAGGGAGTGAGGAAGAGAAGGTGAGACATAGAGAGATAGAGATAGAGATAATGAGAGACGAATAAATGGGAAGAGAGTGCAGTAGAGGGGAAACCAGCGAGAAAGAGAGAGGGAGATGGAGTGTGAGATGGAGTGAGAGAAAGAGAGGGAGTCAGGGGAAAAAAGAGAGAAACAGAGGAACAGAAAGATAATGAGAGAAAAAAAACTAAGAAAAGAGCAGGAGAGAAACAGAGAGAGAGAAAGCCTGGGAGGGGAAAACAGAGAGAGGGAGAGAGGGAGAGAGAGAGAGAGAGAACAGTAAAGAGTGAGTAAGAGGAGCAGAGGGAGGCGGGACGTGTGTGAAAGCCGCAGCGTGTTTTTCCAGATCGTATCGGCGAGACCTTCGGACACTGATTTACCCGTGACGAGCTCCTGAGGGACGGATACAGGGACGGATAGAGGGATAGATACAGGGATGGAAAAAAAGAGACAGATAGATGGATAGATACAGAGACAGATAAAGAGACACACACAGGTAGGTTTGGATTCTACTGCTTTTCTTCTTCCACTCAGGAGAAAGAGAATGTCGGTGTCCTGAGTGAAGCGGATCAGATCGGTCCCCGTTGCTCACAGACGAGTCACGCTCTGCTTCTGATCAGACACTTTTTCACGTCGGCTCACTGCTCGCTCTGACGTGAGGTCAGCTGTGACAGATGTGTCCAGGTGTTCGTCGACGAGTTCTGCAGTTTTCTGTCCTTTTCTGTTGATGTGACTGCGGAGCCTGAGGGTCAGGACGCTTCACACACCGACACACTGACAGGTTGCAGATTTACCCTGCTGGTGAGGGACCAATCAGAACGCCACGCTGCCGGGAGGAAAGTAAAGCGCCAACCATTTCAGCGTTTTTTCACGTCGCGTCCTGGTGAAGTTCGAGCAAGTCTCCAGAAGCTCAGCTGGTATGTTCGATTTAATATTCAGTTTTTGCAGCTAATCTGATCATCTGAGTGATAGTCAGTTAAATTTAGAGACATAATCCAATGTGCATTTTTATGTGATTCTCAGTCCAGTGCATTAACATAAACATAAAGCAGGCGGCGATCGAATACCGTAAATTTCGAGTTGTTTCAGTGAGATACGGTGTGATTCTAATTTCATTTTATTAAAAAAATACAGCAGTGTTAGCTTGGAGAAGTGAGCAGCCACACCTCCATTATTGAGAAGCCACAGAGGCCACACCCCTTTTACTTTGAGTGACAGGCCTCCTTTACCGGTACTGAAAGCATAGATGCCACGCCTTCATTGATACTGACAGGCGTTAAGGACACGCTTCCTTCACTGGGGAGGCACGGAAGCCTTTTACATTGAGACTGACAGGCACTGAGGCCACACCTTCTCTTAACAAAGACTGACAGCACATAGGCCACGCCTTCTCTTAACTAGGACTGAAGGCACATACGCCACGCCTCCTTCACTGGGATAGACAGGCACATTGGCCACGCCTCCTTCACAGTGACTGATAGGGACAGTGGCCACGCCTGTTATGAAACAGAAGAAAGAACCCTTTAGTAACATAAAAAATGCACAGTTCCAGTGTAAATACTGAATATTAATCATCTGTTCCACACAAGCAGGAAAATCAATCTGAACAGCATGAGCTGTTTTTCATTCCTGACGTCTTGACAAGTCATTTGCTGTGTGAGTCAGTAACATACAAGCAAAATCTAACAACTATTACTTACATCACCACTCCACATGACACTGATGAAACGAAAACACTTAAAGTGTCACCGAACCTGAGTGCTAGATTAAACATCCCGTAGAGCTATGATAAAAACTGTAGCAATGGGCGTGGCCTAATATTCTAATGAGTAGCCTGATTGACAGCCTTCTCTCTGAGACACCAGCATGCTACATATACCAACGCACTCTTTTAGCACAATAGCTACACTTACTACCTTAGCTTTTTCATGCTAGTTTAGCTTAGGTTAATAGTTTAGCACTCACTTGCTAGGTTAGCTTTTACTCACTAGCTTAAATATTGCTTACTAGGTTAGCTTTGGATAATATTTTAGCTCTCACATGTTTGTAGGTTAGTTTCACTTAGGTATCTTTGGTTAATACATTAGGACTCACTTACTAGGTTAGTTTTTTCTCATTAGCTTAGCTTTGCTAAGGTCTTCTTTTTATTTTAATTTTAATTAGCTTACTTGTTGCTTACCAGGTGAATTTTTGTTTGTCAGTTAGTTCTCTCACATCCTAGGATAGCTTTTTTCTCACTAGCTTAGCTTTTGCTTGCTAGGTTAGCTTTGATTGTTCACTAGCTTGCAAGACTTTTTAAATGAATGTTCTGTTTGAAGTTCTTGTGATTAGTGAGGGCAGTAGTGTCGCTACAAGTAGTGACGCTATTTCTTTAACTAATGAGCTGATAGAGTTGCTACTTTTTAAATGAACTAGCATGCAAGAAGTTAATATTTTTTAGGTTTTGTATTTGGAGAAATAGCTGGTGTAGCCCCCGGAATATTCCTTGGGTTTTTCAAAGGTACTTTATTCCTTAAACTGACGTTTAGGGTTAGTGCCAACGTTGACAACATTGTGATGTAATCCTTACAGGTTCCTCTGTAGCTCTTAAAAATCACTGCCATCTAAGACTAATGAGGCATTAAATTAGATTCGGACACAGCCCCGCAATCATCTTTTATCTTCCTGAGTCTTCCACCATGGCCAGTTTAGCTCAGTGAGCTTTGCCGTTGCTCACAGTGTCATCATGTCAGCGCGAGCTGAGGAAGCCCCATGGCCAGCGGCTGCCTGTTGAATTTCATGAGAGTGGAGGAGGCATGAAAATAAAAGCGCTGACGACCTCACTGTATTTCTCTTTTTAAGAATCAGTGCAATGGAGCTGGTTGTTACGGAGAACGTGGAGAACATCCACAGCAGTGAGCTCGAGTTACTAGAATCGTGTGAGGAAAACAATAAATATAGACCTCATTTTGTCAGGCAGCTTGTTATGATCATTATTTGTAATTAGTGGCTTCAGTGTAATTAAGATTCTTCCCATTATCTCAATATCTTCAATGTTTAATGAGCTACTTGTAGCTACAGTACGCTAACTACATTTTCATCTTCAACGCAAGATTGATTGAGCTTTACCCTAGATTAGCTCCGCCCACTTTACATCTAAAGCAGAGAAATTGTGCTGACGTTCTTGTACACTGGAAAGTGAACAATTATTCCTCATGCGTATTACAGATTATGGTCATGTATCATGTTGTGCTGTTAGAGGAAAATAATCAACGATAGTGGTGTGATGAGGTGGAGTTACATCCTGAAGCACATCCTGAAGTGTTTTATTCCTCTTATATTACAGCTTCGGGAAGTTAGTGTCTGTTCTCACTTACATTACAGCTGCTATAAACAGTCATTCCTTCACTAGCCTGACTGTAAGTTTTGGCACCCCAAGTGCTTCAAAATACACATTCGATTTGCGTATACTTTATCATGATTTGTAGTAAATTCTCAGAAATTTATACATAATTCATTAATTGTGGTTAATTAATGTTTCATTAATGGGTACTATATTATATAAATTAAGATTATTATTAGCTTATTATTATCATTATGGCTTGACAACAGGCCACGCCCCTTAACAACAGCATTTCAGGAACTTCAGTGCATGCCGAATGTGGGCGGAGTTACGTTTTTAGTAATAAATAAATATTAAGCATTAAAGCAATGGTTTGAGCTTTAGACTTCACACTGAGGTGTGTGTGTGTGTGTGTGTGTGTGTGTGTGTGTGTGTGTGTGGTAACTCAAATGCTGCTTTGTGAACACTAAGGCTGCTCATTTGAGCTTTGTGTGTTCTCATTTTTCTTTATCACACAGCATTTCCACGATTTCATTAAATGAATTCCTTTAGCCTTGTGCAACATTAACACACAATTGGCTTTGCTTCTCACTGCCATTTTTTGACAGTTCTCCTGAGGAACGCTCCCACTGAGAACCATTGTGAATAAGCATAGCCTTGGCCGTGTGTGCGTGTGTGTTTGTGTATGTGGACAATCAAATGCTGCTTTGTGAATACCAAGGCTGTTCATTTGAGCTTTATCTAGAAGATCCACTGATTCTGTGAATACGAGATTAGAGACGGCATCCGAGGCTCAGAGGGAACGGACACACGATGAAACGCACACATGCCTACATCTGTGTGTTTACACTGGCCTTTGGGAACAGTAAATACAGCACAGGATAAGGAGAAAAGAAGAAAGAGAATGAAAATGGACAGGAGTTTAATGTAAAACACACAATGGTCTGCATTATACAATGTTTTAAAATAGAAATCAGAACGAGTAAATAACAAACCCCAGTGCAGCAGGAAGACTTGTGCAGTTCCTGTCGTGAATAATACAGGATGATTCTTTGTGAAGATCTGATTATACACATTGCAAATTGTAATATCGGAGGAAAAATCAAACTTATCCCAAATATAGTGGGTTAGTCGAGACATGTTTAGAGTCGTCTTAGCATTTAAATGGTTCTATAGCATTTATTAAAGAATAACACACTCCGGATGGGAGAAGAATGCACGTTTGGGGGGCGGAGTTGGGGGAGTGTGGGTCGGCAGGGTTGGGTCATGTGGCACGAGGCGAAAGCTGACTACCGCTACCCCCTGAAGTGCATTATTTTTGTATAACAGCACAGTCTGGAGTGTGTTATTCTTCTTATACCACTATACCATAATGCCAACGATTACAATGTTTAAGTTATTAATGAACATTTATAATTAGATTTAATGTTGTGAGAGACAAGTTTTTTCCTGTTCTTACTTATGTTAAAGGTGCAATAAACAGTCGTTCTTCACCATCCTCTCTCTCTCTCTCTCTCTCTCTCTCTCTCACAAACACACACACACACAGCAGTGCTATGGTATGAGTTAAAAGCAGTTCCTATAACAGCATGTCACGTGTTATTGTGCATGTATTGTATATTGTATATGCTGTATATAGTGTAGTATGTTTTTCCCCCACTTATCTTCGTCCCTCTTATTATTTTATCTGTCTAGGGTAAATAGTGTAAAAGATGAAATATGAATATATCAACACAAATATAAACACAATACATAGTTAAACAATGCAATGCAATGGGAATGAAACACTAGAAGAGAAGCAGGACGTGCAGATGTGTGCAGAACTTTCCTCACTCTGAGCGTCAGGATGGAGGAAAAGGCGTAGATTAAAAGTGGTGCAGCTCGTCTAGTGAATCTCCCGCCGTGAAGCCAGGACTGGATTTGCCTTTGTAGTCGTGGACGATCCGCACCACCTTGCCATGAGCGCAGCGACTCAGAGCCCTCTCTCTGGGAGTCGGTTTGTCCTTGCTCTTCTTCTTTGCAGAGGTGAAAGCTTTTGAAATGTCATAGTGGGGATTTCTGAGAAGCTGCTTGTCACCTGAGTTAAAGGCGTAGATCTGTGCTTAAGGTCTGGTACCATTAGAGCGAGAGGGTCTTGTTGGGTGTTAGCAGACCTTCTCCGGAGCTCAGTGCTGGAACTTTCCGCCTGCTGGTTAATGATCAGAAACGCTTTTACTGCTACACAGTGTTTTATAGGAAGAACACGGCTTCAGAATGCCTCTGAACACCTTTAAAAGTTAAGAGGATGTTATTGTGTAGAGCCAGTCAACATTATGAAGGACATCACAAAGAGTTTTACAATAAATAATGCCAACACTTATAGAAAATTCCCTCTATGTCCTTCAAACAGCATCAAACAGAGGACGTTATGTTATGATGACGTTCCTTGTTACCTAGAAATTCTACTAAAAGGGATTCTTATATTAAAAGATAAAGTTTATTGATCATGACAGAAAATTCTCTTACCAACTTGCTCAAGAATAGAACGAACAATAAAAAATAACAATATAATATAGATAACTATGGTAATAAATGAAAGATAGAAGTGTTCCTAAAAAGTGTAAATGTGAAAAAATGACTCACAGTGGAGTGTAAATAAAATAAAATAATAAATATAAAAAAGAATTAACAATAAAAATAGAAGTAGAAGTGTAAACAAAAGTAAAAATATTCTTTAAAATGTGCATGTGCAGAAAAATATTGACCTACAGTGAAGAGTGTAAATAAAATAAACATTTAAATAGAAAATTTAAATAGAGGTGTAAAAAATAGAAATAGAAATATTCTTTAAAACTGTACATGAGGACAAATGACTTACAGTGAAAACTGTAAAGAAAATGAAAATTAGAAATAGAAGTGTAAAAAATGAAAGTGTGAAGAAAATAAAAAAGAAATGCTTTAAAAACTGTACATGGAGCATCTGCATTCTTATTAAAGTTCAACTCCACCCTGAAACACATATACATTATGTTTATATTGAAATATATGTGATGTGATTAGTGATTCTGGTGAATTTTTTGGTTGGTGTTCCATTTTCATTATTCCTGTGAGAAGTTAGTGGTTGTGTGTCATGCTGATCACAGTGTTATTACGATTGCTAGCGCAGTTACAATGGAATTTAAAAGGAGAAAAAATTCAGCGATACAGGATAACAGTCAGGTTTCACTTTTAGCTCTAAAAACTTCTTTTCTTACTCACTTCTTACTCAACTCATTTCTTACTCAATATTAACATCATATTAATGAGAGGTACAATATAGTAGTGGAGATGTTGAAGCAAACACTGGACTCAAAGTCCCAGAATGCAATGCAGCTGTACAAAGCTTTGGAAGCTGATCTGTTTGAGCAGAGTGTACAGATGAGAAAGTGAGAGAGAACAGATTGAAAGACTAAAGCACTGCTGCATCGCTCTCTTTAGGTAGAGATGAAGCGAAAGATAAATCCCACTGTACTACTGTCAGCACAGCATTGTGGGTAACGTAGGAAACCATAAACCAATGTGAAAACGAGAAAAGAGAAACGTGTCAATGAACATATCATTGATTATGTTCCTAAAACCAAGACACAACGTTTTTATTTCTTTACACAAAACAGTAGAAAACTGGGTAGTGGTGGCTCAATGGTTAAGGCTCTGGGTTCCTGATCAGAACGTTTTCATACTGATTTTATTTATCATTATCTGGTCCTTGGGTTAGTTTTGAATGATCAGTGGGTTGATTATTTCATACAGACCTGGCAACCCTGTAACACAATAAAGAGTGATTGTAGTTTGCAGAAAAATATCATGACACAGTGATAGTTGAGGTGTATATATCTTTTTTTAATTAGCTTCATGTCTAGGTTTGTCCGAGGGATTTTCCTGTCAAGCCAAGGTATTTCATCTATACAATGTGTGTGTGTGTGTGTGTGTGTGTGTGTGTGTGTGTATGGGTGGGAAATACTTTATATTCATAGGTACATTCTAACTTTTGACATCTTTTCACTGTGCCAGGAAAGAAAGGAGAGAAAGTCAAAATCTGAACCAGAGACAGCGGCCAGGGGCAGAGTCCCATTAACAAGCTGTCTGCACAAAACACTGGAAAAAGTGCCGTTAGTCTCGAGTGCCTGAATTATAACTTTTAAAAGCTGGGAGAAGTTTAGGAGTTTAAGAAGTTGAGATGATGGATATAGCAGTTCAGGAGAAGAAAGGAAGTGAGTGATGAGAGGAAGGAGAGGACAGTAAGGAGAGAAGACAGAGGTCACAGGATAGAGAAAAAAGAAAGGAGATTTATTAGGATTCGTTTTGTTTTTAAGACTTGTAGCTAAAACTGTTTGTCATTGAATACAATTATTAGCAACCCTTTAATTCATTAATAAACTCTTCAAACTCTTTAAAATGATTAGTATTATTTTATAAACCATATTATTTTATATACCAGTAAGAAAATATAACATTCAAGGGTTCCTTTTCCTCTCTGTATTAGACATTAATGTATACCAATGCATTATTCAGAATGAACAGATGAATGTGTTCTAAAAGGAAATGAATACAGATACGAATAGGATGCGCACTATTCATTTTTCATTTTTATTTATTTTTGTTTGGAAAATTTTCCAAGGTTCTACAGGAGACTAGAGGTCTGTGTTGGGACTGAGATCCCACAGGATTCAACAAAACAAACACCATGTTCCTTAACATGAACATTAACATAGACATGCAGTACTGTGTGATGCTTTTACATTCATTCATTCATTCATTCATCCTTAGTAACTGCCTGGTCAGGGTCCTGGAGGTTTAAGTTCTGCTACTAGTTTATTTATATTTTAGGAAGTAGAACCAACTTAATTCATTAGAAAATATTTCAGGCAAGTACATTGTGCTAAAAATAATGTGAAAATTAATGAGTCATGTTTAAAAAATAATCACATGTAAAAAAAAATTAATTATGTTTAAAAAATCACACATGAAAATAAATGAATCATGTGTAAGATTTCATGTGAAATTGAATGAACTCTGCAAAAATCACACAAAAATATTTCAATCCTGTGTAAAAATCAAATGAAAACAAATAAAATGTGTGATAGAAATCACTCGATCCTGTGTATCACATGTGAAAATAAATAATTTGTGAAAAAAAAACTTCGTGTGAAAACGAATGGTGTAAAAATCATGTTAAAAATGAACAGCTCATGAATGAAAAAAAATCTCTCGACCCTGTGTAAACATCACATGTGAAAATAAATGAATCATTTATAAGCAAAAAAATAGCTGTGTGAGTGGGATTATAAAAAGTTGAGACCAATTCTGAAGCGGAGTGATGAAGCTGAGGATGAGGAACTGTCAGAGCCACAATTCACACACCATGCTGACACTGCTGATGTTTCCACATCTGGGGGTTCCAGAGTTTTCCAGTGTTTCCAGGGGCATGTAAACTTCCACTCTGGGTTTAAATGTGTCATTGCATTACACTGCTACTCTGTATATACTGCCACACAGGGGTTTATAACTTAAAGCTCTACATTTCATTTGATTTAATGAGGCTTTTAAAACTCCAGTAAATCCACCTCTATATTAAACTCCACTCCATAAACCTTCACACCTCAAACCATAGCTGTCATGTTAGCACCTAAAATGGTGCCAGACTATGTTACCCATCAGCCCCTGCACATGATCTCACGTGCACCTGAGAGACGTGTATTTCTAATGAGCATTTGTATTTAAGTTCTGGATTTTGTGGTACTCGTTGTCTAGCATTTGTCTCTTTCTCCTCGGGTTCGTGTGTGTTCTTCATGCTTGCCTGGTTCATGTTCATGCTCATGCTCATGTTCATAGGCTCCTTATTGTTTGTTTTCATCATGTTAAACTTATTAATAAATCATCTGCACTTGCATCCGCCTCCTCCTGAAAACTCTGAAAATAGCATGTGTATTCTTCCAGTTTTTCTCCACCTCACATTTCCCAAATGAAAGAATTAGAGTATAATGTGTGGTAAATCATATATTCATTGATTGCTGTGATTTTTCTTTTGGCCAAAACAGAACCTCAGAATGGCTTTTCTCTCCCCTGGGCCAAGCCATCTTCCACTCCCACACCGAGATTCTCAGCTCACTGGTCCATGCCAGCATCCGAAACGGCTGGATGGATATTAACTCCTGTTTTACCCAAACCTCACATAAAATGTGCAGGAACTTTAAGGGTGCAGGAGAAATGCAATTAGGTTTCATACAAATAACATCAGAAAAGTGACAAAAAAAAATGACAAAACTGAAGCTAAATGAATCACGTGGAACAAAAATAAAGTAAAAAGTGTAAAAATCACAGAAATGAATCAGGAAATAAAAATAAATAAATTGATTGAAAATCAATAGATGAATGATTTTGAAAAATCGCGTATGAAAAACGAATCGTGTAAAATAATCATGTGAAAATAAATGAATTGTGTTAAAAAATAACATGAAAATAAATGATCTGTGTTAAAAAATAATGTGAAAATTAAGGGGTCATGTTTAAATAATAACCACATGTAAAAAAAAATAAAAATAAATGAATTATGTGTAAAAATTACACGTGAAAATAAATGAATCGTGTGTAAAGTCACATGTGAAATGAATGAATTCTGTAAAAATCACATGTGAAAATATATCAATTCTGTGTAAAAAGCACATGAAAACAAATGGATTGTGTAGAAAAATCGCTCGATCCTGTGTAAACATCACATGTGAAAATAAATGAATCATGTGTAAAGTAATTGCACATGAAAAGAAATGAATCGCTTAGGAATCATGTGTGAAAATAAATGAATAGTGAAAAAACTTTGTGTGAAAATGAATGTGAAATGTGAAATCACATGAAAAATGAATAGTTCATGAAAAAAAAATCACACGATGCTGTGTAAACATCACATGTGATAATAAATGAATCGGGTAAAAAGCACCTGCGTAAATTTCACGTGACTCTTCTATAAAAAAAGGCGGAAAGCAGTCTGAAACACTTTTGCCTGGTGTGTAAATATAAAACCTACGCAATCAAATCACAATCCTCACGCTGTTCCACTGGGGATTTAATTTTGGATGTAAGTATGAAATCTAGTCCTCTTTAGAAGAGCAAATGGAGTGATTTGCTTTTCACCTTGTTGAATTTGACAGCAACACAAGTAAACAGCACATGAAGCGGTGCTTCACGTCACGTGTTAATTAAGTCTCTTAAGAGCTGTTGACAAGCCTGGCTTCGAAAAGGTCAGTGAGCTCTTCAAACAAAGTGCATGTGAGAGCAGGAACGCTTTACTGAATGCGATATGTTTCTTGCTAAAAAAAAAAACAAAACAAAAAGGACTTGAAGGACGACAACATTGACTGTGTCCTTCACTCTGATAGAGGGACGCAGCTGGGTAGCAAATCTACAGCCCCTGAAAATCTGCTAATCGGCGCAAAGACCTGGCTGCTGATTGCATACGTTTCTGAACAGCATTTCCTTCCTGCCTGAAAACCTCAGACAGGATCTAATCTCTGCTTCATATTTTCTCAGGCTTCAGGTTTTAGCACATATTTGTAATATGAATCTAAAGTTCATCATTTCCACGTATTCCACAGGACATCAGTATTAAATTATGCTACAGATCTGAGACCAGCGCAGCCCGAATGTGTCTTCCCCGAATGCCGCAATGACTCACGGTGAAAAATGAGCAATGAGAGGCGAGCGGCCAATATGGCGAAGTGTTAATAATAATGAATAAAGTCATAAAAAGGCAATCTGTTCACACCATCTCGCTGTAGGTTGGAAAATGACTGTCCTAATATCTTCTTCTTACACCACAGCACTGCTGAATTCTGGATTCTGACTGGTGTTTAACTGTGTGATTGTAACGGATGATTAATTGTCATTCGCAGGTTTACATTAACACACCCATTCTAATATGTTAGCTTTTCTATAGTAACAACTCATTCACAGGCAGAAGCTCCAATGGATTAAAACAGTGTGTAAGTTTTCTCTCAGGAGATATTTATTTAACATTTATGGAAGAGTCTCCAGTGTCAGCTTTGGAAAGATTAAAATTTTCCCGACATCTTCAGCACAGAGGAGTTTACTCTTCACAGTGTCTCGGGAACGTGACAAACTGTGTTTTTTTTGTCTTATTAACTTCAAGAGAGAGAATAAAGAAAGGCTGGTGAGGGAACGACTGTTTATAGCCAAGTGAAAACACAAACTTGTTCCACAACATAAAACATAACTATAAACGGATAAAACATATAATGTGCTGTTCTTTAATTGTGTACACTCAGCGTGCTGTTTATTAGGGCAGATTCGATAATCACTGTCAATGTCCATAGCATAGGTTAAGGAAGAACAAACCAGCGTAAATATATCAAAATAATTTTTTAAAAATGCACGAGGGTCTAAACTAGGAAAAACACAACACAGAAATTAAGAAAACAAGGCTTAGACTTGACTATATGAATGCACAATGCGATTGGCAAGACTTCGCAATAAGACAAAGACACGGGAGTATATAAACAGACAAACTAATCAAGACCTAACATGAAACAGGTGCACACAATCAGGTAACACACCAATCCCAAGACAGGTGCAGAGACATGACTAGAATCACAAAGGTAATATCAGTTAAACAAAAAAAATCACATAGAGGGCAGCTGAAACAATTCATGAACATGCTTATTAACGTGCATTTTCAGTATCCTTAGTAACTACTTGGTCAGAGTTGTAGTGGTTTAAATGAGGCTACTGGAATGTTGTACATCTCTCAGCATCACTGTTGTGCATCTATCAACATCTCTCGTGGAGGGCAATTATGAGTGTTGCTGGAGTGATGTAGCTGAGGTTGAGGAACTGTCAAATGTTTCCAGTATAGGCCACACCCACTTCGGGTTTTAAATCTGAATACAGATACAGATATGAATATTTAGAGCACTAAACAAATACAGATAGTGTCATTATGTTACAATCCTATTATATACACACTTGTCAGCTGTTGTGTTTGTGTTTTTGTGACCACGTTTCTCAGCCTGTACTATTTCCAGATGGTCTGTTTTCCTATGTACGAACTTTGCTTTGTTTTTTCTTTTTTAATTGCAGTTTTATCAGCCAATTTGACTTCATTTTTCATTAATAAAACACGCTTCGGCTTTGATGAGAGTTTGAATGGCTGGTGTGTTGGCATGGCTGTGTTACATTGCGTTATTATGTGTTTATCACCCAGCACGTCCTCATTTGTTGTATGTACAAAGGAATTAATCAGTTCACAATTAAAAGTGAATACTGCACTTAATCATGCTTCTGAAGTGAGACACAAACACTCCATGTGTCTTCCCTGGACGCTGTAATCATTCACAGAGGGGCGGACGGCCAACATGGTGAAGTGCTAATAATAATAAAAAATGCAGTCTCAGAAAGCCAACAATCTGTTTGTTCTCTCTGTCTCTCTATCTCTCTCTATCTCTCTGGACTACATCTTCATTTTAATCATATCTGGTGGCAAAAATAGCATCATCATCATCATATTTTGAGGGAAACGCAGGCATCAGTTTGCCGATTCGCACCACTGCCATGTTGACTGTATTCCAGAGGCAGCATATGTCACTGCTGCTGACTCTATACATGCTAATCCCTGCTCGCTAGCTTGATTTAGATGAACTTTCAAGAGAGAGATGTTGGCTGTTAATTGGAATCCACTTTAATCAGAGTTGCAGCTGTTTTAACATTTAAACATGTGGTTGTTGAAACCTGGATTGTGATTGGTCAGAAGGTGAGTGAGTTTCTAGAACAGCAGCTCTGACAGTAGTGCAGCTGCAAATCACAGGTTTAGTATATTACTGCGCTCACTGTCATACGTTATCGTTTCTATAGCAACAGCTCATTCACAGGTACTTGTACAGTGGACACTTCGCATAAACAGATTAAAAATGTGTGTAATCATTGTTAGGGTGAAGTTTTCTGTAAGGAGACTTCAACAATTATGGAAGGAGTCTCTAGTGTCAGCGCTTTGTAACAGTCAGAGGTAAAGCTGTATCTTTAAGTTAGATATTTATGCTTTGCGGTTTCTCTGTAACATGATACGATGAGTTTTTTGGTCTTATTAACCTCAAGAGAGAAAACAGAGACACTGATGAGGGAATGTCGTTGATTATTTTCCTAATACAGCATGACACTGAGTGTTTTATTCCTTATGTATGGACATCACAGTGACATATTGGCAGGATACATCAAAACTTAAGTTATAATGATTTACATTTTTTTAGCTAGCATGACCCAGCATTGTTTCCTACCTTCTGATAGCAGAATAAAAGCTCAAGAATATTAAGGCCTTAGTTTCATTTGGTTTTAATCTCGCAAGCGTGGGTGTGCTGTCAGCTCCCTTCCTTGAACAACCTTCTTAACTTTCTGCTTAGCCGCAAGTTCCTGGCTAACAATAGCCTCTTTTTCTCTAACTGAATGTGACAGCGCAGGTTCAGTGATTCGGCCAGCTGTGGCCTACTGAAACACCAAATGTTTATTCAGCAATAAGCAGCTTAGTCCTGTAACTACTCCAGACTGCTAATGCGAAGTGCCCTGAAGCGGTTTCCTGTTATTCACGCTCCAGCATAACAATGCACATCTTACACATCAGCCAAGACTGTTTACTCTGAAAGAACAGTTTATAAAACCAGACATTAAATTCACAGTTTCGTTTTATTGTGAAGAAGCTGCAGGAACTTTAGTTCAAACAATCATTGTGTGATACCATCATTTAAATTATTTGCATGTTTCCAGCTATAATTCCTCTCATCCTGATGATTATAACAATCATGTAAATACATTTCTAAATACTTCCTGGTGTTTTATCTACATTTTTAGCCATTGTTGTTCTTTTCCCGCTATAAAATTATACAAAGTAAATCCAAACCACTCATATGTACATAGCTAGCTAGCATACTCTGCATAACTAGCAAGGTGAAATCACTAAATCCGAAATGTACAATATGTCATGTGAATAAATTTTGATAACTAAGGAATACAACACGATGTCCTACTGTTATAGGAAAATAATGAACGACAGGGTGATGTGATGGAGCGTAGTTACTATAGACGTGGAGATGATTATATTCCTATAACAGAACACCCTGAAGTGTTTCATTCCTCTTGAGACTCCATCCATAAATGTTAAATATTATATCAATCATTTATTAACCCATTTATGCGGAACGTCTGCTGTGTCAAGCTGGTAATATACAAACGATAATGTATTAGAATGAGCACATTAATATAAACCTGTGATTTGCAGCTGGCTTACTGTCAGAAAATGAATCAGAATGCAGAATTCGACAGCGGCGTGGTGTAATGAGATGTAAGTCCGTTCTCCCGGGATGCTACAGTGTTCCTGTGGAGGCTCAACACGAGTTCTGTGACTGCCTGAGAACAGTCATCACTTGCTATTTGAAGCTGTCTGGCGATTAGCAAAACACATTTTCCTCCAAGGTATCTAGCACATTAGGTTTGCCTTGAAGACTTCTCACACCTTTAACACACTCTTAAAGGAATCACTAAAAATGCACGCCAACAAGCTGTCATTTGTTAGCCAGTTAGCATTGTTGAATGACATTTTTTTAACTGTTTTTAGCCACATTAGCATTTTTGAGTGACAATTTTCTTTCACTGTTCTTTTTCGTCTAGATTACGTAGATAATTCTGGAGAGCATTTTCCACAGAGAGCGGTGCTGACCTGTGCTGTATTTTCATATTTTAAATTTGCACTTCACCCCAATATACCTTCATTTGGTTCACCAACATGGTCGAGGGGTTCTCTTGTACCAAATTATGCAGTCACAAAGCGTGTGGTCTTCTATTTTTTTTGACCCTGGGCCTCAGTGCCAGGTTTTTTTTTTCCAGTGCTCATGATAACCCATCTGCATAATCAGGCCATAAGC
>CM040474.1:1442314-1464910 GCA_022758105.1 Pangasianodon gigas | reverse complement strand
TCCCAATGTTAAACTCAAGAGTTCTAATTATCCTCAAGTTTGCTCAAATTCCTGTTGCACCGTGATCTGTAAAAAAAAAAAAAAAAAAAAAAAAATTTCTTCCTGTAAGATTACATCATGCCCAAGAGGGCAAAAAAGATACGCTTTACTGCTTCAAAGACAAAACCAAAATAGGACATTACGGAAAAAACACCCAATTCTTTTCTCCTCTATACATATGGATGATCCAAACAGCCCAATAGATCATCCTGGACGTGCTCGGAAATTTGGAACGGGAATGTTCTGATCCATGTAATCTCCTTTTTCCTACAGGTGGAACACTGGAAAATTTCAAGCAGCCCTGGATCTTCATCAATGTCATCGAAGCACTGTGGCATATTTTACCCCGGATTCGGCGTTCAGCTCTCAGAGTCACTTAGTATTCCAAGCTGAAGGTCCACACCGAAACGTTTCCAATGCTCACGGGGAACTGTGTGCTGCTGTTCCTCTGGTGTCTCCTGGACAAGAGCTTCGTTTCTCCAATGCACAGGTGGGGAAAGGAGCACCACGGGGGTCTGAGGGACCACAGGAGGCACGGCATGGCAGGGATTCAGAGAGTCAAACGAGGGTGGGTGTGGAACCAGTTCTTCGTGCTGGAGGAATATATGGGATCCGAACCACAGTATGTCGGAAAGGTAAACCACATGTACAAGGATCTTTAATAATAAAATCCCTTTGATTTTTTTTCTTGCTAGTATAGATTACCTCAGAACTTTGCAGAACATGATGAAAATTAGTGTTTGAGCAATGACATCACCATAAGTGTATAAGTGGCTGAGAAAGCACATTTGGAAAACTGAGGTCCGGTGTGGGCGTGGACTGTGTTGACGTGGACCTCCTGTAAATCTTTTTATAGACACGCCCCCAACATCCCTCACTCTGACCCCACTTCGGTTTGTTCAGGAAGGAAAACTTGGAGGAATCCCATAAGCACCCAGTGTACATAGATTTTTACTATTAGCAAAAAAAAACTCATGCTTTGAAAAGCTGGAAAAATGTAGTAAAGCGAGAATTAACAGTCAGCACTTTTCCAATGGAGAAATTTTGCCAATAAATCAATGGAGAAATTTATTACTAGTGAAAGAGATAAAGTTGGACATGGAATTAGTGACGTTCCTCTTGGATATGCATGTATGCTTTATAAAACAAATCAAGTAGATAGACCTTCATAGTAATGCTAACTAATTCCTGTGCAGATAATGCTATTAACTAGCTAACACCAGTAGTGATGCTCAACTAAAACACTAAAGAGAACCCCTTATAAAGAAACACAGGATAGTGAAGGCATTCGTTGCACTTTTCATTCTGGCAGCAGCCCATCAGTATGAATTTTCTTGAAACACCCTGCAAATTTAATACCTGCCCTCCACTTTTATCTCTAAGTTTATCTATTTGCCTTGATTCCACCCTCTATTTTGTAGTTTTAGGTAGAAATGCCCCAACTCGCATATTCATTAAGGCCAAAAAACAAGGACAAGTAATATTATTTTTATCAGAGACACAGTTGGTAAATCAGCTTAGCCATGTTTTTGTGAGTTTTATTAATTTTTTAAAGTTTTTACACACACTTCAGTCAGAGCTTTACTGTACTAAGCTTGAGTTTGCTGAAGGGATAAGAAAGCACTGATTTTTATTTGTTGTGACAAATTTGTCGATGAAGCCAGAATCTTTCAGCAGGTTCATATGCATCACTTCATCTCTGATGAAATGGATAGCTCTGATCTGAGACGTTAGATGTCTGAGGTCTAACCTTTCTGCTTCCTTATTAATTTTTTTTTCTCAAAATAATACACCTTCTAATAAGAGTAAATCTGTGAATAATGGCTTGTCAACTTGTGTAAAAAAAGGCTGCATACTGATGCTATTAGGTCTTAAAAATGACCAATGTGTGGACGTGGTTGAAAATGCAAAGCCCCAAAAGAGAATTTTATCGGATTGTGTTCGGTGATTGCTTACTGATTTATGTTGACCGCAGTGGTCTAATCGTCCATGAGGGATATGCTATTATCCGTTGCTTATGGCAGGGTAACTTGGCAGTATAACTTGTAGCCATTGAGAGCATTGATTGTGCATTCAGTGCGAAGGCATTGGGTTAAAGGGGTTTTATATTCTCTCAGATGTTCCAAATTGAATATCAAGGCTCAGTTGTTGAGAAAGCCGTACCTTAAGCTTAAATGGGATCACGGTTAAATTGAACCATCACGTTAGGTCTAGTGGAGTCGTGTCAGGGCGGACAAGGGATTGCCATGCAGTATTGTTCACGTCAGAGCTGCGGCAGCTGGGTTATCACGTCCTCCTTCACATCCAAGAGAAGAAACCGTACCCCTCAACCGCTGATTAATTTAACCCAAAGAAAGCTTCTGGCAAAATGACATCAAGCTTCACCTGATAGGCTTAAATAAGCTTCATCCTCCTCTAACTTGGTTAAAAGGGAATCGGATGGACCGTTCCAGCGTGTGAAGGAGGTGGTCAGTGCTCTTGGATTTGTTTTTATAACAGGGCAGTAGATCAAAAGATTGGAAAGTTGGATGAGGCAATGACTTTGAGGTGTGAAGGAAAACTTTGAACACTCTCTCTAATACTTACAGTGATCTTCACACTGCAGAAACTGGGCCAAAAGAGTTCAGAGTTGTTTCCTCTGATAAAGGTGAAGAATACTAGCATATTGACTGTACTGTATAGTTGATATGGAAATACTATGAAGTATTTTAAGAGCCAGATCTCACTCTAAATTAATAGCAGTAGTGGACGAATCAGGAGCCCAGGACAGTGAACAGTTTTTATTTGGTAGTACGCTTAAATGTGATGTGAAGCACCTCGAGATTGTAACTATAGCATGTTTCCCAATGCCTGCTGCACTACACACATCAGCCGAGGTGCAATAATGGTTTTTATTATTCAGATTAATTCATGGATGCCATGGAAAACCACCTTTTCCAGCTTATTATCTGTCTAAATAATTTTGAGATTTTCTAATCTCCTTACTGCTGTTTTCTTGAAACCATTTGTCTCCATTTGTCTCAATTCAGAAATCTGCAGGTTTACCAGCTTGACCAAGTCTTTCCTGTGTTTTAAGACTGGGTATCTGCTCAAAAACTCAAGCTGAATCATTTAGCAAACACATTTCCATAGAGCTCAAACTTTCTGAGAGTCCAAAGTTTGTTGATATCTCAAATGGCTTTAGAGTTATTAAAGTTTCAAGAGCTCGTGTTCTTCCTTAAAAGGTTAAGACACCAATCCCAAGTAATTCCCACTGAACGCTAACACTGTGTGTGTAATTTATATGTGAACACATTAAGATGACATTTTACAGATCTTTTGACTCCAGTTATTCTTATTTGAAGGGCACATTTTAAGCAATCAGAAGTTAAGAAGAAACAGAGTTGAGCGAAGCAGCTATGAAATATGAAATGTGATCAAAGGTGGCACCTCGGTGTGATCCATTTTCAGCAATCTGAGCATTTTATACAAAGTGATAAGGGAATGGGATGAGGAATAAGTGAAAAGCTGTAACACTAACAGAACTGAAAAGAATTTAAATTGTGCTTTTAACAGAAATTCAGCTCTACAAAAACTCCATGAGAATAACAGGGAGAAACCTTGAGAATAACCGAGACCCTAGATGCTGAAATTACATTTGTGGTCACTTTCAGAGTTTATTGATATTGTCTGTTGAAGTTCATTGAAGACTGGTGAGTCAAAATATGGACTCAGATTAGTCAGAAGGTGTTGATTGATTTTCTATAACAGCAGCTCTGACAGTGCAGCTGCAACTCACAGGTTCATATTAATGTTATGGTTTCCATAGTAACAGCTCATTCACGGGGACTTGTACAGCAGACGCTCCACATAAACAGATTTAAAAATGTGTATAATTGTTGATATGGTGAAGTTTTATGTAAGGAGATTATTAAATGTTTATTTAAGATTTAAGGAAGGAGTCTCCAGTGTCAGCAGTTTGAGGTACAGCTATAAATTTTAAGTTTTGCAACAACATGACAACATTTGAAAAAAGAGAGGCTGGTGAGCAAACGACTGTTAAACATCGTTTAATTTAACTGCAAGTGTAGACACAACTAAGATTAAAAAGTATTATGTGTCCTTCTTTAATATATGTAAAAAAAAAAAATGTAATCATTGGCAAATCACTGTAGTATAATCGGAATAAAATGTGCCAATATAGCAAAAATAATCAACTTCAGGTGGCAACTGTAAGTACACTCCACCACACCAACCCTTTATTGATTATTTTCCTCTAAAGGCATGACACACAGTGTTTTATTCCTTACATATGAAGGCAAACAGTGACCTGACATTTCCATATCAATTTGTTTTCTGATCATGTGCAACAAATAGCAGAATAACGGTGGAGAATTTGTCCAAGATTGCATAGAGAAAACCTTTCAGACTTGTACTTTTGGAGTGCAGAGTGCTTTAAGAGTGTGATTATACTGCACAGCATGTGCAATTAAGTAATCGGTAAATTTACCCCATGCTGAGAGTCAGAGGAAGAGTGGCAGTGGTGCTAGCTCAGTGATTAAAGTTCTGTTATAGTGACTAGAAGGATGTGAGTTCAAATCGCAGGACTGACAGAAAAAATAATGTATAATTGCATGCTGTAAGTGCAAATTTGCACACTTATTATGACTTAGCAGTGCATTTGTTCCTTTGGTGATAGATGACCTGATGAGTATAGTGTGGTAAGAGACTCCAATTACTGCCTTATCCTGAATTATCCCACAGTGCCTTCGAATTCTGGATTCTGATCGATCAGAAGGTGTTGATACATTTTCTAGAAAAGCAGCTGCATCTCATTCTTTGAACAGATGAAAAATTGTTGATATGGTGAAGTGTTCTGTAAGGAGACATTTATTTAACATTTACAGAATGAGTCTCCAGTGTCAGCGCTTTGTAACAGTCAGAGGTAAAGATGTAAATTTAAATTTTCAGCCATCTTCAGGACAGAGGAGTTTACGCTTTGCGGTTTCTTGGTAACATGACAAGCTGTGTATTTTTCATCTTATTAACTTTAAGAAAGAGAATAAAGAGAGGCTGGTGAGGGAACAAATGTTTGCAGCTGCTATAACGTAAGTGAGAATGGGAACTAACTTGTTTCAAGGACATTCCACAACATGTCAATATGTCCATTCTCTAATAAATAAAAAATGCAATCCTCAGCAAATTGCTGTGATAAACAAAGATATTTTTTTAAAATGTAAAAAGCTGTCCACCATTGCACTTTATGTACTTACTGTATTTATTTTCAATCAGTTTTTATTGGCTCTTAACAAGATTCATTCAGATTTGAATCTTTGACCAGTATACACTTCTGCACTCACAGCAAACATGGGTCTTTGGACAATTAAAAGTTTTTTGCTACTCTTTCTACTTGGAACCATTCTGCTAGGGAAACTCTATCCTAGATTTAACCTTTTTCCTGAGAGAGGACAGCATCCATAGTCAAATATTCAATACACTTCAACTTGCTCTGATTGAGATGTGAGAAATTAGAACTGTCGATTCTAATTGCCCTAAAAATCCATAAAGTAGGGTCAACAAGGACAGACTCAGCTGAATCAGGCTAAAAATCAGGCTTAAAAATGAGGTGATCAGCTAACACTCATGCGGAGGGTTAGCTGAATCAGGATAACCCTCAGCATGAGTTAAACAGGTTGATCCTCGACTACGGGGTGTAAATGAAAAAGTGTGAGTAATTGCTTTCATATGAGGAGCAATCGGCCTTTTACACTGAGGATAGATTATCTCAGCGGGACAATTTGTTCTCTCTGTCTGACCTTTAAAATGAAAATTCATCTTGCTACCATCATTAAGAGAGTAAAGCCAGTGTAACCTAAGAACATCTGACAAGAATACACTGGCAGTTGACATCCTCAGTAGTGTGAACGGAGATTGAATGAGGTCTGTTAATTCGTAACCCAAACCTTAATGATGTCCTTTATAAAAGATTAACCATATAAATAAAGCAGAACATGGAGCCTGTTTTATCCCACTGTTATGACGCGAGGATTATCTTGTACCATAAAGCCAGCTCAGAGGGCTAAGTAATGAATTCTTTATTCAGTAGTTCTTTATGCTTTACTGAATGGGATATTTTCATTAATTTGACATGGCTTACATGTTGAAAAAGGGACTGTGGATGCATCTTTTAGGCTTTGCCTCTAGAAGAAATATGCCCACACTGCAGAGATAGTAAGATGCATTTTCTTCAGTGTGAAATAGCTCAGTCCATTGCCTATGCTAAATTTCCCCTAGGTGTGAATAAGTGCGTGTCTGTGGGGCCCTGTAATGGACTGGCATCCCATCTAGGGCATATTCACACCCAGAGCTCCCAGGATATGCTCTGGATCCTCCCTGACCGGCTCTTACTGAGGATGAATGTTAGAATCAACAGTTTGGTAGTCTACACAAATACAATGTATACCGTCATTTTTCCGTACAATGCTGTAATGCAAACACAGGAGTCTAAACCTTCTGAATTGAAAGTAAACATGACTGACCATTCAATAGAGGAACTTCTTCCTGATTGGTTGGACATTGTTGTCCACATTGTATGCATTTTTTATTTCAGTTCACAGAGTCTGGGGGCATTTTATTATAAGGACTATGCCTGATATGACATAAATGTTCTGAATTAAAAGTGGCACAGTGGGTAGTGTTGCCACTTCACAGCTCCGGGGTCTCTGGTTTGATCCTGAGTTTCACATGTCCCATGGGTTTCCTAAGGGCTCTCTGGTTTCTTTCCACCTCTAAAAAGCATTCCGGTGAGTGGATTGACTACTCTAGGTTGTCCCTAGATACGTATTAATGGGTGAATGTGTGTGTATGGTGCCCTGTGATGGACTAGCATTGCATCCAGCATGTATTCCTGCCTCACACCCAGTAATCCCAGGATAGGTTCTGGATCGACCATGAACCTGATCAGGATAAAGCCGTTACCGAAGATGAATGAATGAATGAATGAATGATTTGGTAGTCTATACAAAGGCTATGTGTACTGTCAGTATTCCATACAATGCAGTAATTCTAGCAGAAGAACCTGAACTTTCTAAAGTGACAGGCAACATGACTGACAAGTTAGTGGAGGCACTTCCTCCTGATTGATTGGGCGTGGGTGTATGGTTTTTTCCCTCCATTTACAAAGCCTGAGGTTTCAGAGACAGTGGAGATATTTTATTGTGAGAGCTTTACCAAATATTACAAGAGTGTCCTGAATTAAAAGTCACTGACTTGATCCTTTAACATCATCTCAGCAGTTTAAATGATAGTCGAGGACAGAATCATATGATGATCCTTGTGCTTGATGAGCCTTGGCCAGCTCATGAATCTGCTTACTCTTAGCTGTGAGCACTTTTTTGTCCTACTTCTCCCCATCGGCATAATGTGATTTCCGCTGAAGTGTCTCATTATGATGAACCTTGCAGCTACACAGTGACCTGGATCGAGGCGATAACTTGGTGAAGTACACGCTGTCTGGAGAAGGAGTCGGATCCATTTTCACCATTGAGCCGAACACGGGAGACATCCATGCCTTGAGGAGTCTGGACCGCGAGGAGAAGCCATACTACACGCTGAGGGCGCAGGCTGTGGATGTGTTCACAGGACGAGCCCTCGAACCCGAGTCCACATTCGTCATCAAGGTCCAGGACATCAACGACAATGAACCAAAGTTCCTGGAGGGTCCGTATGTGGCTAGTGTCCCTGAGATGTCACCTGTAGGTAAGCTGAGCTTTTTCACATCTGTGTAAATCACAACCTGGCAAATTTGCCCCCTTAAAATGCATAAAAAATTTCTCATATCAAGACTTTGTTGCGGAATCCATTTTGTGAACGTTTCATCTCGGTTACATTAAATTTAACTCCATTTCTTTTCCCATACGGCAAAACTTACTGAGAGAATTGCTTTTCAGCAATAAAGGTAAACAACAATAACAAGGTTCACATCCTGAACACCGTAACTGCAATCTTTAAACAGGTCATGTTTCAACTGTGTTTTATTTATTCACATGAAAAAAGTCTTTTAGTTTTTAAATTTATTAATTTTTTAAACCAGACACCAGTACCCCATTTCAGAGGACAATAAGGACTTTGTTAGAAGTACATAAAGTTATATTTTTTGGACTGTTAAAGCCAAGAAAAAGGGAAAGAAAGAAAAGGAAGACAAAAAAAGAGATTAAGTATTTCATGCATTGCCTTATAGTCAAAATCAGACCAATGAGTCATAGTTTGGAAATTGCTCTCAGTCCTGTTCCTCCTACACATAACCAGTGTCAGAGAATCTCATATAAAATACTTTAATGGTTTATTCCTTCGGGGTGCTAGCAACCGCGTACTGAATGTACTACTCTTTCGACTAATGTTTTAATTTTCTCGCTAGAGCACGACTTTTTTGCACAGATATTTTGAAGGCCAAGGTCCTGTTCCTCCTACACACAGTGTGTAAAATCCTGATATAGATTAATTGCTTTCCTTTGAGACTCTATTTAAGACTAGACTCAATTATTTGCAAAGATGTACTATTTATATTCCTTTAAATACCATGTCCCAGAATCTCCTCGCAGATCTGTACTTGATGATGAAGCACAAAAAAATGTATTTCTTCAGAATTTCTGCCCCAAGACAACTTTGTAAAGTGATAGGATTTGGTCACTATGTTCTCTCCTCCACATGTTCATTACAACATGGCTTATTTCAAAAGAAAGGTCTCACATATAGTCCATCAGGCTTTAATCTTAAAAGCAGACACTGTCTATAAGCATTTAATTTAATTTAATTCTACTCTCTACAGAACCCAAATATTTGGGTTTTTATGACATATATAACTATCTGCTTCTTTCTATTTTCCTTTTCTCTTTTGTTGTATCGTTTGCTTGGTAGTAGTTATAATGGAAAATATAAAATTTAAGGCAGTGGCTAATAATTTAGTTTTTGCTAGCACTTTGGCATCCTTCTATCACATGACAGGGGTGTGAAAGCTAACATTAAGGTTATCAAACCTGGCCTATAATGTTAGCTAGTTTGCTATCAAACCGGGCTAATAGATGTGATTTACATGATAGTTAGTGTAATACTAGCTAGCAAAGGTTTGCAATGTATAGATAAAATAAAATAGAGAAAATAGACATATAGTGGTTAAAAATATGACAATATACTGTATTTTTTAACCAACACTGTAATCCATAATGCGATATATTTTTTTAAATCATTAATGAGTGGACTGATTCTTAAAGACGTCCTCTCATTGACCGCTCTGCGGCAGCTGCTTGTGTCACTCTTTTGCAGAGAATTGACCTGGAGCTTCGTTATTGACCCACTTCCTCATTTCCCCTGTGAGCACTCCTCTGGCAACCGGGCTCCATGTCTTACCGGTCGTACACTCACTTAAATGTATTTTGGTAGTGATTTGTGAGTTTAGTATTATAAGGTTTTATCAGGGTGAAGAGATGTTTTGAGAACAGGGGCATCAACACTTTGACATTCCAGCTAGCAAAACTCTAAAGTACAATAATCTACTTTTACAGCTCAACAAAGCTTACTTCAAATTCACATTATCAACATTTTGAGACTATTAGAAAGGTTTTTTTTAAACTTTATTTACATTTGTAACTTTCTAAAGACATCTTGTACAGAACGTTATTATTCTTTAAGCTCAAATTCTGTTTGGTTTTATAATATGTCTGTTTCTCATCAAGCAATCCATCTTAAGATGTAATTCATAAATGGTTTAATTCAGTAAAAATGACATTTTTAAGCATTCAAAGACAAAATTATGGTCATAAATGCTTTTCCGTGTGTCTTATTTTTAGCTGAAAATATTCCCAAAGATCTAAACTGCAGGAAATTTCACTTGCAAATTCTGTTTGGTTCCCAAGCAAGATATTTTACCTTTTTTTTTTTTAAACACTTAAAAATACAGTCATGTTAAAATGCATTATGTTTATGTACATGTTACAGAATACAGATAATCTGTTGATGGTTATATCACAATATTCTTTTCATTTTCTTACACTGTGAAATATGGTTACATTTGCCATAAAACTAATAACACTATAAATGACACAAGCCTAGATTTTTGTAAACAGAATTGCAATGAAAATCCTTCACTGTACAGTCTTCAAAGCTCAGCAGTTTATATTAACAATATATCACGGAATATGTCTACACATTCCCAATTGGCAAAACAATCTGCTGAAATACTGCTAAATAAGTATTAAACTGGATAATTGCTGTGTTTGGAAGCACACCGTTAAACGATGTGAGGAGTTTCATTGCAATTGCATTTATTGAAATATGGTTTGAAATACAGTTCGGGTGGAATAACACTTCAGGACTTCTTGTCTTCCTCCCGGAGGAGGTCTGTAGCAATTATGATCGATTCGCCTGAGATAAGCATTCCTGTAGTTTATAAATCACAAATGGGACTTTACAGTGTACAATGAAGTTTTATGTGTACTACATATCAATACATATAAATACAAACTGATTGTTTTGGCATTTTTTATAAGTGATATAAGTGTTGTAGAGGGCGTGGCTGATCATTAGTAGGTCACGTGACCATAACATGTCTGTTAGCTGTATCTGTCCTTGGAACTCAATAACTTTCCCAAAAAAAACCTTTCACTCTTTTCCTTTCAAACAATGTCTATATATTTTATTGCTTTGCATTTTAAACGCTTTCTGGAGTGTCTTCATACTGAAGAAAAAAGCTCAAAACCTCTTTTCCGAAAGAATATAATGAAATATTTACCAAAATGTCGATTCAGACGGGATATATATTACCTGCAGCTCATTTTATTTCCACTGCTCATTTTATAGAAGGTAAAATACAGAGAAATCTTTCCAGATGCAGGAAAGCACTATCCATAAAAAATAGTGAAATGAAGGATTTGGGCTAAAATCCCAGAGATACTGATTTTGGCCATTAATAGCCTTTCAACCAAATTTTGAACAGTCAATCAAGAGGATGCTGAAAAGAGTTGAGTTTAGATTGTCTAAAAGCAGATTATTATCTATTAAATAAAATATTGATTTATTTAATTTAAACATTAAGTAACATTCAGAATTAAATTTAATTAGTTTAAGTTTAAACCCCTTAAACTTCCAGGAGCTGTTTGCTGGTACTGAATAATTGAAGATTTACTGAACTACCAAATAATTCATAGTAGCTACCAGCCCTGTCTGGTGCAGTTTCATTTAAGATTTGGTAAATAAACGGTTTATAATCATTCACTGCACACTTTACTAAATCTGCTTCATTTAATATTCATTAAATTAATAAATCATTAATTAAAGTTTACAGTTATATGTAATGTATTGTGTCAGGTTAAAAACTTTTAGACGTTGTACTTAATTAATACTTAATAATAAAACTTAAAAATGCTATACAAGTTTCCTTATTTAATGGAAATTTAATTACATATTTAATGTTTTTTAATATGTCAATAACTTTATTTTGCAATTACTATTATTAATATATTAAGAAAGATTAGATTTCTAAGCAATCTTTAATTAGTAATGTTTATACAGCATTACTGGCATATATACTGTACATAGTATGTCACCAAACTTTAATTTAAAGTATCATCAATATTTCTCATGAACAATTTTATTTTTATTTCACATATATGAAACATAAACAAAGACATGAAACAAACACTTTTTTTTTCTTTAAAATCAATTTGTCTGGTGCAGCTTCGTTTGCAATCTGGAGATGACTTTGCACCACATTGCATCCGTTGTAAATTGTTTATCAGTAATGATTACGCAGATGTTAAAGAAATACACAACATATTAATTTGCAAATGATTCCTAATGAACATTTGCATGTGTGTTTGTACAGGCACGTATGTGACGCGAGTCACGGCCACGGATGCAGACGATCCCACTTATGGAAACAGCGCCCAGATAGTGTACAGTGTCCTACACGGGCAGCCGTACTTCTCTGTAGACCCCAAAACCGGTATGCACCGATCTACTTCATTACATCCTGCAAACAAGGCTGTATCTGCGGCTGTCCATCATTAAGAAATGTAATTATAGTGTTTGGCTGCTTGAGGTTAATATGTCTGGATGTGAGATGAAAAGCCTGCATGAAGTTTCTGATAATCTTCCAACCTCCAAGTCCAGAAATAAACATTTCTCTTTTTTTTCCCTACAGTTCAGTTTGGCATTTTGTCAAGCTGCATTTTTCTGATCAAAAGGTGCTCCCTGTGAGACAGAAACTATTACAGTTGATTAGCCTTTAGCAGAATGTCAACCGCTCACCTTTTACGTCGCAGCTCTTAGGGACATTGATTAATGAATAGCTATTAACAACCCGTATCTCTCCATCTCTGCTCAGCCATCAAAGGAAAATTGAATTTGAGTAAACTGTAGCCTGACTAACCGACTCTACCTGCTTTCTATCATCCCCTCTGCGTCCTTCCTCTTGTGCTCAGGTGTGATAAGGATTGCATTACCAAACATGGACCGGGAGATCAAAGAGTCGTACCAGGTCGTGATCCAGGCCAAAGATATGGGAGGACAGCTGGGGGGTCTGGCTGGAACCACCACCGTCAACATCACCCTCACTGACATCAACGATAATCCACCAAGGTTTGCTAAAAGTACGTCACGACATGTACACAACCTCCTGAAATACTTAAGGCAACACGCTACAAGTAAAAATGATGATTTTGGTTTGGATCTTTAATATGTCTTCTCTTACTCTGTCATGTTATCCAAACTCAGTAGATATATATGTCTTTTACTTGTTTTTTGTCCATTCACTTCCACCGCATTAACTGAAATTTTGACGGTTTAGCTCCGCCCACTTCACAATCATGTTATGTCATATATCCTTAAAAAGCTTTAAGCTAAATGTCAATTAACGTATGTGTCATTATAATATATACACGTCAATTTTATTCATAAATCCTATAAACCACACTTAATGGAGTGCAAACACATGAAATCATGTTTTGTTGTTTTTCTCAAACTATTTTCTTCTATATTTATCCAAATATATCAGTTTCTGAAAATTTTAGATTTTATATTTTCATTCCTACATCTGAATAAAAGGATATTATTGTTGGATTTATATTTATTTTACACAAAAAAGTGGCAAAAACTATTTTATAAGACTCATAAAACAATGAAATAACGAACAAACAAACTTTTCTGTAAAAGATTTTCTCCTCACAGTGAAATAAATATTTTCATTCTCACTTCATCCAAAGACTAGATTTTTGATTGTATTAAGTATGCAATTTTACATGTATTTATTTAGATTGAGCCTTATTTGTATAAATAAATGTTTTTTAAATGCAATAAAATAATAATGTGAAGAGGAACTGGTGATTAATTGTGATATCTGTTGTTTTAAAAATGACCCAGTTCACCTGTAGACTTGCCTTAATGCCATTTAAAAGCTTTTATCAGCAGTGCATTTTTGGCTTTAGAAAACACTTAATAAATAAAATAAATTTAAAAAAAAAACTTAATAAATAAAAATAGGAGTAAAAGTTTCTCGTCCATGCCACTTTACCTTTATGGAAAATTTCCATAGGGATTGCTATTAGAAATTTCCAATAAGTGTTCCATTGGTGTGCTCTGGGAGTATCACTGGTATCTCACACTCTAAAGGGATATTTATGGGATTATCCACTGGAATATGGCCTGATTTCTATGGTGTTCCTGTTGAATTTTTCTAGTTTCTAATAGGATAAGCCTTTTTATGGGATATCTGCTGGAATACTGGAATATGGTCAGATTTCTATGAAATCTTAATGGAATTTAATGGGTTATTCATTGAAATACTGCAGTATGATTCCTGGGGTTTTTACTGGGTTTCTCTGGGGTTGTTACTGGATTTTAATGGGTTATCCACTGGAATACTGGACTATTGTGAGATTGCGATGCAGTTCTTACTGGAATTTTATGGAATAATGTATAGTCTGATTTCTCTGTCATTTTTACTGAATTGCATGAGATAGCCGTCAGAATATTGCAATGTGCTCTGATTTATCTGGGGCCCTTATTGAATTTTATGAGTTATCCATTGGAATGTGGTCTGATGTCTATGGTGTTCTGCTATCTGGAGGAATATATTTTAATTTCTAAGGAAGTACTATTAGACTTTTATGTTACTCGTTAATTAATTTATACTGTTTAATTCAGAATGTTCAGTGTGAGTCTCAAGGACTATATATGATCAGGCTTTAATTTATGTGTTAAGGGAATTTCATGCATGGCATCCTAACTCTATGGCTTTTAATGTGAGTGTTATGTGTTATTAAGACTCTTCAAGAGTCCCAAAGTCATTTTGGTTTTCCCTGGCTGGCTAAATGGAGGTATCATTAATTTCCCTTACATATCCCATTATTTCCCATAAATCACCACAGCACCTGATGGAGGAGTCAGTGAAACTCCATGAGATTACGTGGCATTCCCAGTGAATTCCAATTCCAATGTCGATCCCACTGGGGATCTTTCAACATTTTTAAATTCAGCATTATCTAAGAATCTCAAAAAGGTGCTTTGTGTATGAACAGCAGGAATGAGAGCTGACTGATCGAAAGCAGCCGTGAACAATTATCTGAACCCTTGAATGCTGTAATTAACAAGAAAAGTCTTTGTGTACAACGAGGATCTGCCGTAAAGTGCGACCTGGCACGTTTCAGGGCATTAGATCCATGATTGTCCATGATTAAGCCAGCTGGGGGTCTCCCTGACACAAATACAAACATCTTTGTCGGATTTGCAAATGTGATTGCAACGCCTGTACGCTCTGCCAGAGCTGCTGAAGTGATTAGTGGATAATGAGCACTAACTACCTCCAGACTCCGACTCTCGCTGCGATCCTTTTTAGGCCTTATCCTGAGTGACAGGTTTGTTGCTTATTTGTTCTCTTCCTCTAAATCACACCATGCTTTTGGCTCTTTGTAACAGGTGTCTTTCACCTGCGAGTTCCTGAATCGGAGCCGGTGGGTTCCTCGGTGGGGAAAATTAAAGCTCACGATCTGGATGTGGGGATGAACGCCGAGGTGGAGTACAGAATCGTACCAGGAGACAGCAGCTCCATGTTCGACATCTACACTGACGGACACACGCAGGAGGGCATTGTTGTGCTCAAAAAGGTTTAAAAAAATAACCTTACATTTTTAATATGTTTTTTTTTTTTTTTTTAGTCACATCCAGGAAAAAAATGAATTAAAATTAATTAGATTTTTTTTAGTGTGCTATTTATGGCAATAATGACATCAAACTGATTTTTTTTATTTTATTTTACCAAACAATTGAGATGTTTAAATATAAGATAATACGATAATTAAAAATAAATGAAAATTCAAAAAAAAGAAATTTGTAATTGAAAATGTATAAAGCACATAAATAAATAACGAAATAAATAAATATTTGTTTATTTATTGGTGTGTAAAAATACATTAGATTGCCTAAAAATAATTTAAAAGAAAAGTGACATCAACAGATGGCTGAACAGAGAGTTATAGGGTTAAAACGGACACTTTAATGCCACTTGCATGCAGCTAATGCATGCTAATGGATGACAGTGTTAGACAAGAAGATATGCTAACTGGTGTCCATTAGCTGGTGTCTGCTTGTTGGCTAGCATTTCAGCTTGTAAGATAGCCAGAAGTCCTAAAGTGTAATACAAGGTACACAATGTAAACAACAAATTAAACAAATTTCGGTCTTACGATTTTTTTTAATAAGTAAGAGAAGTGAATAAATGTGTAAAGATTAGGGTTAGCATCGTTAGTGGTAAGAAATTCTGCAGTTAAAATTTCAGTTAAAACTAACTTGCTAGAAAACTCGCTACTACTCTATATTGCACAACAGATTAGCCTAATGTTAGCTAGCTTGCTAGAAAACGTCCATACTACTTTTTTTTTATAACACAGTAGTTTATTATGTAATTTATTATGTAACTTCAAAATATAATCATTAGCTCATCAAAGCTTAAACTAGCCAAGTTGTGTTTAAGTAGCTGACAAGCTTGTTGCTGATTATATTGCGTAATTAAAAAACACACGTGTGTAAAATATGACTTAGCGCTAACGGCGCATTGTGCTTCTTTACTCCAACATATTTTACACACGTCTTTTTTCACCCCGGGGGTGAGCGCCTTTATTACAGCCCACCATCCTCCCCATACTCGGTGAATAATGCATTACCAGCCATAAAACTGTTATTTTCTACACACTGCCCACTCCAATCAAAAATCAGATCCATCATCTCCTTACTGGTGGTTACAACTTTCCCCAGGACAAGCTGACACCCCAACGTACAAAAATGCACTGACACAAAAGCAACGTCTCTTGAAAATGACACAGTGTGTAGTTTTGGCAAAAGGATAAAGAAGTGGTCCATCTTTCTGGACTTCAGAAACCATGAATAAATAAATTGGTGCTCGGCGATCAGCTCTACTACCTCTTGATGCGATGTGACAAGTAGAAATCCCCCGCACATCATTTAACGGAGCCCACTCACGTCGCCGGGCGCATACGTGTGTAAGTGCTTCGGTAAAAGCTCGAGGACGAGGCTGGAGTGCACTCGTTCTCCAGAGAGATGGATCGCTCCATCATTACTGCGGTTTAGCTCAGTGGGGTTCTGTGACTCCGTGATGACTGTTTGAGACTCGCAGGCTCTCACTCCAGATATAAAGATCTCACATATCTGCAGTGCGGAGGAGCTCGGCATAGTTAGTATAAGTGTTGAAAAGTTTAAAAGTAAAAGTTGAGAAGCAGTTACACAATTATGCTAAAATAACTGTATCTATTATAATAATAATTATTATTACTACAATTCCAGGTCACAAAATTCATCTGTTCTATACATCCTATCATCCTCCGTCTCTGTTCCTACCTGCCTTTTTCTGATTAAATTTTTTTTCACTTGTATTCCCCGAGCTGCATTCAAACTCCAGAGCATCTGGAGAACAAAGTCACCCAGTCCTGACTCTGCAGAACCATATCTGCTGACCCAAAAAAAACAAGGCAGGAAAATGAATATGAGAATGAGAAATCCTCACCGTGGGGCTGAGAACTGAGAACAGGGTCAATGACAGAACCACGTTCCTGCCGCCGTCCTTCCTGGTTTTTTTGTTTTTTTTGGTTTTTTTTTGCATGGGCACCTTGGGGAAATGCTGAAGCAGTGCATTCTGGGGTGTCTCCTTGCTTTAGGGAATCAGGTTGCAGCTATAAGAGGACGTTGGAGAGAAAAATGGTGGATACTTGTGCATGGACAGCGATTAGCTCTCTTTCACACCTTCACATAAAGACAAAATGATATATTACATGAAAGCTCACAGATCTGATACACCTACACAGATCCTTCAGTATCGAGGATTGAGTTATGTCATTTATCTTATTAATGTATTATGAAAGCTTAATGTACTGCAGCTATAAAGTGTTACTGCTGACATTAATCAAATGAGTACCCTGCTTTGATTACTGAATAACATGTCATTCTAATGCTTTTCTGTAAGTATGTAACGCTCGCTGTTGAAACATTTTTTCTTGCTGACACCTGAGTTTATTATGATTTGCACCTTTTTTAATTTTCTGCCTCATTAGAGCTCCTTCATTTCCAAACCCAATCGCTTAACATACTCGCTGCAAAAAAAAAAGAGAGAGAGAGAGAGATATGAGCACACAAACCTAAATGAGCTTCTGTGAGTAATATAGCCAAATTATGGATTCATGACTAAATGGTAATTAATGCAAAGAATTAATTAAAGCCTGGCGATGTTTCAGCAGCATTGAATAACAAATCAAGTCTGTAGATTTACATCTGATTCCCAGTGAAAACAGGAAGCTTTTTTGCTGAAAGCAGCTTTACAGAAATTCAGATGTATATTCAGATCGCTAATTAACAAGCCAGAGGTGACAGCGATAAGGAAAAAACTCACTGAAACAACACGAGGATGAAACCTTGAGAAGAACTCAAAAGGGAACCTATTGCATTCTGGATAGTGAGATTATAAATCATTAGAGTATACAGGTGTAAAGGAGAAAAGACAAACTGTACTGAGGGCCTGTCCAAAAGTTATATCAGTATTCACACTGGGAAAGTTACGTGTATTCAGAGTCGGGTTATGCACGTGTGTAAGTCTACCATCATTATTCATCATCGTATAAAATAGCACTTGATGCAGCACATCCTATTATTTTTCTTTTTTTTTTTTTATATATTGCGCTCTGATAGTTAATGAAGCTGTGAGATGCTAAATTAAGGTCACTGTAAATCATAATGTGTGCACAGAATGTGGGCTATTTTTGTCATTTTTTATTTTTTTTTTGTAAATTCAATGCTCTCTCCTTTAAAAAAAATGTGCACATGGTTTGAAGGATAAGCTGACTGAGCGCTTATCTGCTAGACATACAGCCCACATTAAGTTCATTCAAAATTTTATCAGTAAAAAACTCAGCCCTCGAGAGAAGTAATGTCTCTTATTAATACGCATCTAATTAACTGTGTCATATTTATGTATTTAATATTACTCTTAATAGGCATTCCATCATATTTCTGAGTGTATTTATAGCCAAGAAAATACATTTTAGCGTGACATGTTGTGGTTACATCAAACTTGGAAGACAGTGGTGCAAGAAATAAGGCAAGGTCAAAGTACAAGGTTAGAAACTCCGCCCCTCGTGTGTAACTCTTACGTAACGTCTGAATAGCGAGATTATTCGGTGAGATTATCTCCTCTGTGATTTATTCATAGGTAGAAAAGTTCTAAAATATATTTATGTTTGTTTCATCTTCTTGAAGTGAAAAAGGCTTTCTTTCATCCGACATTACCTTCATATGCATTTTAATGACATTCAGCGCTTCGGCACTTGGTGGGAAAGTGCATCGGATTTAGAAGAAAGTGTGTGTGGGTGTTTTTCATGAGCCGTATAATCACATGTGAGTCACGCATCACTGTTCTCTTGTAGCACCTGATTCTCCACTGATTACTTTCCTAAAATGTATACACTGTGATTTGAAGGCTTCACATTTTTCCAAGAAAAGTGCGCATCATTTTTATTTGTGTCTGAAAATGTGCACTTTACTACACGACAGATACTTGAGCAGTCAGCGGCAAAGGCTGACGTGACACAACCTGACACGTGCACATCACGCATTTTTTCTCTGCATTTTTATTATGACAGGATGCCAGAACAAGAACAATGTGTCTTGAACAAGAATGAGATCTGTGTCTGGGAAATGTGAAAGAAAGAAAGAAAGAAACAGTTCTTTCAACCCGCTGAGACGTGTTCGAGTTCTAAACTTCAGTTTTACACCATGAGTAGTGAAAATAGTGATTTGTACAAGAACAGCTTTTATAAAATATAGCTATTAATTCTAGCACGCAACTCCAACTTCAAACTTTAAGCCACGCCCCCTACTAAGTGCTGAGGAAGATGGCTTTGCGTTTTGCAGTTCCTCGGTCACATGACAAGCTGCATTGCTTTCTGTCTTATTAACTTCAAGAGAGAAAAAAGAGAAGCCGAGGAGGGAACGCCTGTTTATAGCTGCTATAACATAAGTAACGGAACTAACTATGTAACTATAAATGGATAAAAAGTATGATGTGTCATTTTTTAATAAGCAAAAATTGTAATAGGTGGCAGTGGCTGTGGTATAAGAGGACTAAAACATATTGTGACATGCTGTTAAAGGAAAAGAATCAGCTTTGGGGTGGTAACAGTAACTCCGCTTCATCACACCACCTTGTCGTTGATAATTTTCCTTTAACAGCGTAACATGGAGTGTTTTACTCTTTTCTTACAAAACCACATTCCAGTGTCCAAATTCTCCACTTATTTAAGAAACCCAAATATCAGAAATAGTGAAACTAATGATTTCCATGCAGTCACTAATTAATTTTGTGTTTATAACACTTTTACGATGTGAAGTTTATATTTACAAGTTTATTTAAGGAGCCTGAAAGTCAGCTAATGAATAGGAAACGGAGATTTCGTAGATGACATCTTAAAGCTTAATAAATGTACTGTGAATAAAAACAATTTAAAAGTTAATTACTTTGTAAATACAAAATTATGCTACCTATCTCACACGTTTTGTCATAGGCCTTTCTTAAATTCTTGATTATTGGTTTATAAAACATTTATGCTACGCTTTTTTGGAATGAAAAACCCTTCAAGTAAACTGTTAGCAGATAATGTGTTGTTTTTAACGTAGTCAATTACTAAACGTAGATAAAAAAAGAGGTGTGTTTACTTCTTCCTCTATGAAGGTGAATATTCTTCATGGTAAATATTCTCTTAGATATTCCTTCTACCAAAGACAAAAAAATGGACCCCCTGCTATGTGTGAGCTTTAATCAACGAGCCGTAACCCATCACCGCTATATGAAATCCCTCACGCAGCTGTCCACGTGTGATTGATCTAATATGCCTTCAGAAGCACTTCAGCTGAAATACAGATCGGATTTTACTGCAGTGTGTTTATAGCACTTGAAAAGGATGCAAATCCCACAAGTAAGCTCTTACACAACACATCATGAATAAACAATCGACCCCAATCAGAGCTAATTGAAGCAGCCTACTCACACGTTTTATATTTAATAAAGGCTGAGAAAGGTTCAGGGTTCTCTGTGGTTCTCTAGTGGAACCTTCTCACAAGCTTCTGGTCACTTTACTCCTGAGGATCAGTCACAGCTTGGATGAAGTAGTGATGGGAAGAGTGGTGAGGATTTCCACAGACCTGCTGAGAAAGCCATCAATTGCTTGGAGTATATCTTTATAAAATAAGTGAAATATAGTTTTGCAGAGAACATTAGGAACGCTCTGGAGCTCACTTCTGTGAAGTTGGCCACCAAGAGAAGAAGTAATTCAATAAAACTTTTGTGCAACACTCCGGGACATTCTGTTATAGGATATAATAATCAACGACGGTGTGGTGTGATGAAGAATTCCTGTTATCACCCTGTACATCCTGAAGTGTTTTATTCCTCTTACACCACAGCGATTTGCCATCCTCGAAACAATTTTATGCGTTAAAGAACGACACATCATACTTTTTATCTGTTTATAGTTACATTTAATGTTCTTGAAACGCAGAAAAACCAAGAAAACGCAGAATGTAAACTCCTCTGTCCTGAAAATGTTGCAAAACTGAAAGTTACAGCTTTATCCCTGACTGTTACAAAGCTCTGACACTGGAGACTCCTTCCATACATGTTAAGTAAACATTTCCCTACACACATTTCTTTTTAATCAGTTTACGTGGAGTGTCTGCCATATACATCCCTGTGAAAGAGCTGTTACTATAGAAACGATAACGAGTGCATTAATATATGAGTTGTGAGTTGTAGCTGCACTACTGTGAGAAAAAGTAATCAACACCTTCTGACCAATCAGAATCCAGAATAAACAATAAACATCATCAGGGTAAAATAGTGGCGCTCACAGCGCAGTGTGACCGAGACGCAGCCTATAAGTGGAATGTAGGAAGTGTGGAGAGTCTGATGCAGCTTCTGACAACATGACTGGAATTTGAAACGCAGCTTGGTTCGTTCATGTCATGATGCAATGGTGTGAGCTTCAGGAACAGAAAGCTCCTGCCAAGATAAGAGAGGAAGTGGAGACCGGAAAGCGGAGGAAAAGATGCCCTGATGCCATATGGCACAGAGACGAGAGAAAACGCTGCGCTTTTATATGCGGATACGACAGGATCTGACACGTACTACAAGCAAGAGCCAGAGAGATGTGAAACACTGACGGTGTGTTCAGTCTCTCTGATGTCTCACAACTGTTTCCTGTCAGACACGACACCATGAAACCAATCGTACGGAAACTTAAGAAAGGCTTAGGTCAGGATTAGGGGCGGGGTTTATGCGTGTAGCTTTAATCATGACATCATTCAGCATAACTCTTCATAGTATAAATAACTTCAGTGTGCTTCAGTAGATAAGGTGTGTATTTTTTTCTTATTAACTTCAAGAGAGAGAAAAAAGAGAAGCTGATGAGGGAACTTTATAGCTGCTATAACGTAAGTGAGAACAGGAACTAACTCGTTCATGGACATTCCACAACATTAAATGTAACTATAAACGGATAAAATTTTTTGTTATGTAATAAACTTTACAAAATAACAATAAATTTTAGATTGTTGTTAATATAATTAGTAAATATTTGTATGTATATTAACCCTTTAAAGTCTAAAAAAATAAACATAAATGTTTTGCTATAGATTTTGTTTTTCTGTATTAAACCACCTTAAAAATATTTTTAACTCAAATGTTTGGTATCATTTTTTTCACAATTCCAGCTTTATGAATATTTTATTATTTTTTAATATAAGGTACTGTATTGATGTCAGTGCTTCCATCCAAAATATCTTTTTCTCTTTTTTTACACCTTTTTACACTTTTTTTTACACTTTTTTAGATGCTTTTTACAACTTTTCACAGTTTAACCCAGTGTTTTTACACTTTCCGCCGTGTCCCTCTAGCCTCTGGATTATGAAAGCAGGAAGACGTACAGTTTTAAAGTATCAGCGTCGGATCCACACATGGACGATCGTTTCCTG
>CM040474.1:1427028-1442214 GCA_022758105.1 Pangasianodon gigas | reverse complement strand
TTTTTTTTTTTTTTTTACCATTTTGAAGCAGCCTTTCCTAATCATGTCATAACTCACAGATGATAATAACTCACATGTTTAAAGAATTCTAACAAACCCAGAGTGCGACACTTCTCGAGCATTTCAGCGCATCCAACACGACCTGGCATTTTTTTTCCTCAGGTGAACATGAGGCGCTGTTGATCTTAAGAGCATGACATTGTTATAAACAATATTTTTTTCTGGATGAATATTTCATAAAGAGGACACAAAGAAGACAGCAGTGATTCAGTATATGCTGGGTGCTTGTGCTCTGTTTTTAATTTTTCACTACTGCACATTAGCCTGTGTTCCTGTGAAACGATAGAATACAATAACACACAATAACACACCAGCGGTTAGTGTATGACACAGCGGCATAATGCTATTCTGTGTACAGTGCTTAATGCTCACGCCCTCCACGTCACAACAAAGTCTCATATTCTTCACATATTCATGGGCTATGGGGTAGGGTGGCTAAACAGAAGCCCTTTCTCACAAACATTATGAATAAATTTACCAAAACATACATACAATCAACCCAAACCATGTGGCAAAATGTGTTAAGGCAGAGATTTTTGCACACAATTCTAAAAGATATGTTTTAGAACACAGTGAAGCATGGTGGTGGCAGCATCGTGCTATGGGGCTGCTTCTCTTCAGCTGGGGCTGGGGCTCTGGTCAAGATAGAGGGAATCATGGATAGCTCCAAATACCAGTGTATTTTGACATAAAACCTGCAGGCCTCTGTTAGACAGGTGCAGATGAAGAAAACTTTTAATATTTCAGCACGATAACGACCCAAAGCACAACTCCGAGTCAAGAAAGCAACGGCTTCAGAAGAAGGAGATCAATGTTTTAAAAAAGTCCTATATCCTATGTTGTCTATAGGATTTTATGTCTAAATCCTACAGAAAACCTGTGGGATGACTTGAAGAGGCCTGTGCGCAGGAGAGCCGCTCACAATTTTATAGATCTGGAGCATATTTGCAAGGAAGAGAGGAATAAAATTGCCAAATGAAAATGTGCTGAGTTGGTAGACACTTACCCAAAAACACTGAGTGCTGAGTTATAAGCGAAAGGTGCTTTAACAAAGTATTAGTTACAGGGTGTGTATACTTATGCACCATAACAGGTTATTGTACATTTTTTCTTTATCTTTTCATTTCTATTTGTTTTTTACTTGAATTGTGTTGGTTGCCATATCACACATGATTTATCATTTCTATCTGCAATTTTAACAGGGGTGTGTAAACTTTTTATATAGCATAGCTCGCTACTGAAATAAAAAAAGTACTTCCAGGGAATGATGTTGGTGTCATTGTCTATACAAGTAACAATTTTACGCTTCCTTATCATGGCCATACTGGGCCATACCCCGTATCCAAACATTACACATATTTCTAAATGTTTTGTTTAATTTCACGGCTGATGATAATAATATCGTCTTTGTTTTCATCTTTCGGCTCTGTAGGTACTCCATCGAGTGGAGCGCAGACTCAGAGAATCACTTCGACATCGATCCTGACGAAGGCACGATTTCATCCCGAGAAGCTCTGGACAGAGAAACGACACCAAAACACAACATCACTGTAGTGGCAACTAAAGTTAGTAAGTACACAAGACACGTGAAGAGAAAGAGGCGTGTAAAGTATGAGCAGCTCGTCGCTAAGCACCGTGGTCTGATTTAATCAGTGCTGCTTCTTTACTGAACACACTGTTTCCTCATCGTTCTCCTTCAGTCCCACCTCATTCACCTCATCAGCTCATCAGCTCATCAACACACTCTTCATGAGCTTCACCTGAGTGTGTAAAGAAGAAAACACACTGAAATGTGCAGGGAAGACAGAATAAAGATATTACTGATGTGGGGAAATTCTTACAAAGGTCTGATCACGCCATCTAGTGGAAGTTAACAGGAAATGCCGTTACAGGGACTTTTAATCCAAATCCAGCTGCACTGCTCTTATAATATTCTAGAAATCATACATATAATTAAAAAGAATTGAATAAAAATAATAATTCATTGCAAAAAGAAATGGTTATCTCACAAATCAATAAATGAAAATGGCAATTAATGAACGAAATTGTTACAAAGATTTTTTTTTTTATTTTTTAAAGGTAAAAGGCAAAAAGAAAGGGAAAAATGAAAAGTAAAAGGAAAATAAAACAAAAATTAGATAACAAATTGAGATTTTTGTGCATTAATCATATAATTATCAAATGTGTTTATAATTTAGGTAATTAAATGTCAAATTTAATTTAGTTTTAAATTATTATACATTATTTTAAAAAAATAATTAAATAATACACAAGTACATTGTTGTGTATCTGTGTTCAGTATCCATCATTGTTGCGTCACTTAGCACTGGGTATCCGTCAGTCTTGTGTAACCATCAGTGTTGTGTAACCATCAGTGTACTGTATCCATCAGAGTTATGTATCCATCAGGGTTGTGTATCCATCAGGGTTGTGTAACCATCAGTGTTGTGTATCCATCAGTGTTGTGTATCCATCTGCAATGTGTATCCATCATTGTCATATATCTGTAATTGTTGTATATCCATCACTGTTGTGTATCAATCAGGGTTGTGTATCCATCCATCCATCTGTCAGTCCGTCAGTGTTGTGCATCAGCCAGCGTTGTGTATGTGTCAGACCATCAGTGTTGTGCATCAGCCAGCGTTGTGTATGTGTCAGACCATCAGTGTTGTGCATCAGCCAGCGTTGTGTATCTGTCAGTCCATCAGTGTTGTGCATCTGTCAGCTTTGTGTAACTGTCAGACCGTCAGTTTTGTGTATCTGTCAGCATTGTGTATCTGTCAGTCCATCAGTGTTGTGTATCTGTCAGCGTTGTGTTTCAGAGTGGACGTGTCTCGCTTTGATCTTTCAGACAATCCGCTCCTGTTCAGTCGAGTCAGTGTCACAATCACGGTGCTGGATGTCAACGAGTTCCCTCCAGAACTTTCTTCTCCGTATGAGGCGTTCATTTGTGAGGATGCAAAAGTAGGCCAGGTAAGTGTGTGTGTGTGTGTGTGTGTGAGTAAATAAGTCCCACAGTCACTCAGTCACAGAGTGTCTGGGTACGTATAGGCTTGTGATTTTGAGAGTGACGCTATGTACATGTTTTTTTGTGCTTCTGAGACAATACGGTGTGCGTGTGTGCGTGTGTGTGTGTGTGTGTGTGTGTGTGTGTGTGTACTGTGAGCTACACTCTGTTTTCATGACATTGATATACTCTTTTCTTTCCAAACATGTGTCACTCTCTCAGCAGTGAAACCTTTCAGTCCTCAACTCTCCATTTTCTCAGTCGAACTAAAATGATATCAATCCTGTGCTTTGGGTCAAATTTTCAAAAATAAGTGCTGTCCATTTCCATCGCTGAGGCCATAATGTTCAGTAATCACTGTATTTTTCTTCTCAGAATATATCTGAAGCTACTTAAAAGTTCCAGTGGATGAATCAGAAAGTTGACCGCTGTGGCATATGACATTTCTGCATAAGGAAAACTTCTTCAAGGAGTTAATTATTAATTAAAACGTACTGAAAATCAACAGGTTTTGGAATGTGGTGTGTAAGTGATAGCTCTTAAACCTTCCATGATCTGGAGTTTAGCATGTCGTCTACTCACGGCTCATGTGACTCACTCTAACGGCTAATTAGAAGCAGCCAAGCTTTCTCGTTTTTGCCAAATTTCTTCACCCTGTTAACTCTAGAGAGACAAATCCCTGCCTGAGTGTTTGTCTAAGCAGCTTGCACAGAAAAGCAATTTCTCACAACAACTGAAATAGGATTTCGTGCACCATATGAAATGAGTCGTCGTAAAATTAGAGCTGCGCTAAAACACTGATTTAAGCTCGCTCGGAAAATCCATTCTGGATTGTGATTGGTCAGAAGGTGTTGATTGATTTTCTGTAACAGCAGCTCTGACAGTAGTGCAGCAGCAAATCACAGGTTTATATTAATGCACTTGTTCTAATACGTTATCGTTTCTATAGTAACAGCTCATTCACGGGGATTAAAAATGTGTTTACGTTATTCGTGTCTAGGTGATCCAGATCCTCGGTGCTACGGACAGAGACATGCCTAATTTAGGACACAGGTTCTTCTTCAAATCTCCCCGAGATATCCGGAACAAGAACTTCACCATTCGAGATTATGGAAGTAAGTACTGCTTGTAGTAGTGACTAATTTCTCTAATGAACAAATCATTTAAAAATATACACCACAGGCTCCTGAACGGTGGAGCTGTCTAATGGAAGGTTGTGATTTCTAATCACGGTGATGTCTTAGCTGTTGATGGCTGGGAGTCCAAAAGAGAATAATTGTCTTGCTCTCTACTTGGAAAGGTTGGACTTAGAAGGACAGACAAGACTTCTTTTTTGATTTGTCTGATATTAGCCAGTCATGTGTAAAGATCATCCCAGTCGGTGCCCTCCACCCTGCCGGATCGTTAGCTCTCAGACAAAAATTGAAGACCAAGATAATCGCCACCAAACAATCAACAAAATGAAATAAAAGTTAAAAGATGACTTGCATTTGCAGCTCCAGTTCACTCCATCAATCATTTAATTGCATACCCCACTCATAGAAAAAAATAGGGTTAACGCTAGTATCCTAAAGGGTTCTTCAGTTTTCTCTCTAGGGGAACTGTCAAAGTTCCTATAGTTCTCTCCAGAATCCTACAATAGTGTTTCTGTATTACAGATGGTTCCAAGTTGGAAATCTTCAGAAAGTTGGGAACTATCTAAAGAACTTGCACAGACACCTCCATCAGGATCGCCAAACATAAGAAAGGGAAGAAATATTCAAAGAACCTTTTTCTAAGAGTGCATCTGCGCAGACATTCCCAATAGGAGGATCTCAAGACTTCCTCTCTTACACAATTGGAGGTTTCTCTATTGCTAATATTCCTGATCCAACTGATGAACTTTATTAATTATTAAGCCTGTTGTGCGTTAGGCTAGGTGTGCAAAGAGTCAGGAGAACTTCAAGCTATGCAGGACAGGGAGTCCTGAGTGCAGGGGATAAGAGCTTTACTATAAAATCTAAAGACATGGTCTGGTTTGATGGCTTAGTCAACTTCTCTGAATTAGCCCTTTACTGAGGATACTGGATTCATGCAGCAGCACTATGTGTCTCCAACATCCCCGTCTGTGTCAGCTGTGATTAATAATAATAATAATAATAATAATAATAATAAAGAAACTAAATCTGTAGCTTTCTGCTAGTGAGGTTCAGCAGCTGATTCAAGTGGACAGGACGACTCATTTCCAGGCGAACAAGTGGCCACAAGGTTTCCTCCTTCTCCTCCTGCCCTGTCAAGTGCAATCTGCTGCTCATCCGGGCACAAAAAACTCTCAGTGACAGGGTCAAGGGACCTCACAGTTAAGAGCAGGCATGTCTGCACACATTCAGACAGAGTTGAGAACACAACCTCTGCTGACCAGACCCTCAAGCAGGGACACTAAACACTCTCCAAGAGCTTTTGGTCTTCCCTGGTTGTGATAAATGTTTGTCAGAGTGCTCTAAAGCATTATGAAGTGCCAAGAAGCTTTTCCACTGTTTTTTGCTTGAATAATTTGATAAACAAAAAAAACAAATTCCAAATATATCATTAGACAACCTTGAATTACAAAATTACAGCCTGATTGAACAATGTGCAGCTACTTTGGAGGAAATCAGTCACTGATTTCTTCAGCTTTCAAATTGCAACTCACCTCAGAGATTCTGATCTAATTCACCAATCTGTACCCATTATACAGAAAAACAGAAAAAAAAACCCAGGACATTCTTCAGAGATACAATTAAGCATTCTTACAGAGACTGAGCATTCTCCAGGAATTTAAATTGGATGATTTATTCAGATTCTTTAATATATGTTAATACTGGCCTAAAAACACCTAACACCTAATAATTACAACCGTTATATCATTAGACAGCCTGGGAATGTGAGTCTTGTTGTAACTACCAATCCCAAAATTCATGTTTGATTCACCAAACTATGTATGGAAGTATGGAAGAAACAGTCACTGATGCAAATTTCTTCACAGAAAGAGAAAAGTCAGATCCTCAGCATGGGCACTACACACTTATCAACTTGCCTTTAGTCTCATTAAACATTTTCTAAAAGTGTCTTAATTTAATGCAGATTTATGCAGATTTGCCCGAGTGCTTAAGAACATCTGCCAATAAGCCATATTTTTTCTGCCAGAACTACCATCTCGACTCCTCCATGTCTGATTCTGGTCCAATCTGTAGTTGATCCAGAGAGGAAATTTCTTCACATGACTAGAGAGACTAAACCCTTCGCTCAACAAAACCTTCAGGAATGTAGGTTGCCATTTTATCTCATTTTATCTTCTCTGAATGCTGGTCCTCCCAGCAGGTCATAAAGCTGGTAAAGCTCATAATCATTTTACCTCCAACCACTGTCACTGGATCCTCTTTGATGCTACAGTCCAGCATGGTTGTAATTCTTCATTGCATCACTCACAATCAATAACCATCTTTTTCACTGGGGAGTTTAGTGCTGGAACTCTGATCAGGACCTGAAACAATAGTCTTACAGCTCATGGTGCATTCTCATTGGAGCCAATGTAACATGGCAAGCATAAAAAAAAGCGTGATGTTGTGCTTTATGTGAGTGACCACTGATTTATAAGGAATAAAATGGTGAATTGAAAACTGTTCATCCAATTGTCAAGAAAATCCCAAGGTTGCCACGTCTGTAGGCAGGGATCCATGCCCTGAAAGAGGATCCAAATCCCAACAATGCCACATCGGTGGCTGGTAGGTCCTAGACCCAAACAAGGGTCCAAATCCAAATGATGCCACATCTGTGTCCAGGGGTCCAAATCTCAATGGGGCTCCAAATCCCAACAAGGGTCCAAATCCCAATGGGGGGTCCAAATCCCAACGGGGGGTCCAAATCCCAGCAGGGGGTCAAAATCCCAACAAAGGTCCAAATCTATGGTCGGGGGTCCAAGTCTCAATTGGGGTTCAATTCCCAGTGATGCTATGTCTCCAAGAGAGCAAAATTGGCCCAAAATTGGTGGGAGGGATAGCAATACACTTTCCCCTGTCAATCAGAATGACAATATCCAATCACATTCATGAACAGCATGTCTTGAAGGAAGTACCGTAACCCCTTTGTTTGGTAGCTATCATGCAACTAGAGAGGATGAGCTAAGGGGTGAAAATTAGCAATGAACAAATTGGGAGAAAATGTGGCAAAATTTGCTTCATTTTCTATTTACATTATCCTGGTCAGGGTGGTGGTGGACCCAGACTCTCTCCTGGAAACACTTGGTACATGTCAGGAATACACCCTGGATGGGACACATACTCAAGACACTCATTCACACCTAGGGTCAATTTAGCGCAGCTCATCCATCTACTGGCATGGTTTTTGGTGAAAACCAGAGAACCTGGAGGAAGCCCACACGGACACAGAGAAAGCATGCAAAAACCCTAGCTCAGGATCAAACTGGAGGCTGAGGGTCAAAAATTGGAAAAACAAATGAAAGTTAATGTCATAGGACTTCAATATACTTACAACTTCAATATAATACATTTGAATCAATATAATACATTCAATTTATTAAATACAATATAACTTCAATTTTTCCATGTACTGAAATGACATGACCACACACAGTAGGTGTCCTAGATGTGCTCCAAAATGACCCAATTTAAATATGTACCCAAAGTGGAACGATGTGGACTTCAACTCAGCATGTGCTTGATTTAAGAATTAGATTTTATTACAGCAACTGTGTTCAGGGCCATTTTTACCCCTAAGCATAACGGACTTTGGAAAGGGCAGAACATTACTGAGCACTGAAGGGACCATGCAGTACATGCTTGTGTGTGTGTGTATGTTTTCAGACAACACGGCCGGGCTTGTGAACAGGCGTGCAGGATTTAAGCGGATGGAGAAGAGTGTGTATGAGGTGCCGGTGGTGGTGGAGGACAGCGGGTTCCCCATCCAGAGCAGCACAGGGACGCTGAGCGTACGAGTCTGTGCTTGCGATGTCTCGGGTTCCATCCTAAACTGCAGCACCAAAGCTTTTCTTCTGCCTCTGGGTCTCAGCCCTGGAGCTCTGCTGGCCATCCTGCTGTGTGTGATCATTCTGCTGAGTAAGACGTGTTCACGACACACACACGTGGGACAGCGTGAGAGTGTGACAGATTTATAATGACATCCTGCAACACTGTCAAATCTCAGTGTCCTTGTCTTTATCCTCCCTCTGTCACATGGGGCACTTATAATGTGTTAGAAAGAAATATGATTTGTCATTTTTGTTTTTATTGCTGATGATGGTGTTTCAGTAAAGGAGGCGTGGCCTCGGTGTCTGCTAGCAATAATTTAGCTTAGTTTCAGTGAATGAGGTGTGGTCTGTGTGTGTGTCAGTCCCAGTGAAAGGGGTATAGCTTTTGTATCTTTCAATCCCAGTGAAAGGGGTGTGGCCTGTGTATCTTTCAGTCCCAGTCAAAGGGGCGTGGCCTGTGTATCTTTCAGCCCCAGTGAAAGGGGCGTGGCCTGTGTCTGTCAGTTATAATAAAGGAGCGGTGGCCTTTGTGACTGTCAGTACTAATAAATGAGGTGGAAGAGAGAAGGGAGATATCTCTTAGTCTTAGTCCTAGACAAGGAGGCGTGGCCAGCCCTAATGTAGGAGGCGTGGCTTCAGTGCATAAACCAGTAAAGAAGGCTTGTCCACTGGCTGCTTTAAATGCAACTTTAACACACTGTGTGATAACAGAAGAAGACACACCCCTCATGTCCAAACATGAGCATGGTGAGGATAGATTTGTTTGTTGCCACTAGGGGGCAGTGCAGTAAAATAAACCTGGAAACCTGGAGCAGAAGCAGGAAAGAAAAACACAAATGGCTTCTTAATTACAGTCTCAGGTTTATGTAGCCAATTTTTCATGCTGCTTCTCTGCAGAATGAGTCCTTACATCTGATTCATGGCCTTGTTAAAGCCTCGCTCTTTCTCTTTTCTCTCTCTGTCTTTCTGTCAACCTCCTGCCGTCTCCATTTCTCTCTGTTTCTGTGTTTGCCCCTGTCTCTCTCACCCTCTCTCTCTCTCTTTCTTCTCTTATTCTCTGGTTCTTGCTCATGTAGTTTTTCTCAGACTTTTTTTCTGTTTCTATATAACTGTCTTTCAGCATGACATCTGTCTCTCTGCCTCACTTTCTTACTTGCACTTTCACACTTTCTCTCTTCTGTCTTGCTTGCATTTTCTTTATATATATCTCTCTTATATATCTATTCTTCTCGTCTCTTTGTATCTCTTTGTCTTCCTCTGCCTACCCTTGTGTTTTTTTCTCTTTTTTCCCTATAATTTGTCTCTCACTGTGTTCCTATTTACCTTTTCCTACTCTTCTTTCTTTCTTTCTTTCTTTCTTTCTTTGAATCTCTTAATCCCCCTTTCTCTCTTTCAATCACTCTCTCTACCTTTCCAAAATGCTCTCTTCTTTCCTATCTTTTTCTTTCACCCTTTAAATCTTTGTTTGTCCTCCCCGCCTCTCTCTCTCTCTCTCTCTCTCTCTCTCTCTCTCTCTCACAATATCCCTCTATTACCATGCTCTTTCTGTTTATGTCTTGTCCTTTCTCTCTTTATCTGTCCTTCTGTCTCCATCTTTGTGTTCTGTCCTTTGTCCTCACTGTAAGAGATGGAAATGGAAGCTGAGTCTGTCTGTCACTCAGGAAAGCACGACAGTGCATCAAAACAGTGAGGAAACAGGAAGTCAGCTAATAACCTACACACACACACGCACACACACACACAACCTCTCATGGTCACTCTTGTGCCGTTTCGGAGCCGACACGGCCCATATTGGGTTTCACACATTCACATGCAGTGCACGTGTTTTTGCATATTTAATTTTTACAGATGATTCATTTAGTACACAATTAATTAATTTCACACATGATCACATATTCCTTGCATAATCGTGTGTGTGTGTGTGTGTGTATGTCGGCAGTCAGCAGAAACTCACGCTCTGTGTTATCGGTTGCAGCGATCGTGATACTGTCCGTGTCTCTGAAGCGCCACCGGAAGAAAGACGCTCTGATGTCATCCAAAGAGGACGCGAGGGACAACGTGATCCGCTATGACGACGAGGGTGGCGGCGAGGAAGACACACAAGCCTTCGACATCGGAACTTTGCGCCACCCAGAGGCCATAGAGGACACGTCTGTCCACCGTTACGACCTGAGGGACGATGAGGAAGGCGAGGACGTTCACGTGTACCTCCAACAGCGGTTACAGGAGAACCACAGAGATGCGACGGAACCGCCGTACGACTCTCTGGCTACGTTCGCCTACGAGGGCGAGGGCTCGATGGCCGAGTCGCTCAGCTCCATCGAATCACAATATCACGATTCTGATATCAATGATGATTTGACGTCAATCGGAGACCTGGGGCCACGTTTTAACACTCTGACTCTGATCCTTGCTGGAAGAAAAGACGGCGAGGACGAAGCACGTCTCCCGCATGCTGAGGGATCAGAACCGAGACGAGACGACTGATGCGATTTTATTTTCAGAAAAGAGCTCTGTGAAAGTGAAACGCCTGGAAAGGTATTATTTCAGGCATAACACTTTGACTGAGACAGCAGGAGAGGCGTGTGTGTTTTTTTTCTTTCGCACGCCTCTCTTCAACCCATTTTCAACTCATTTCAGTTGAAAGTTGCAAATCCTTCCAACTGCGTTTTCAGTTCAGCTTCATGTTTGCACTTGTCAGAAACTGCGTTTAAAAAAAATCCTTTTGGGGGATTTCGAAGCACCCCTTTGATATGAAAAAAAGTGCCTCAAAACTTATTTTCTTTTTCTCGCTCAGTTCACACACTCATTCTTCGAAGCTAAGCAACTTCGCTCTGTAGCTTGAGTTTCTCACTTGTTATGGAAAAAATATGGACTAATAAATAAAGAAATAAAGATCAAAGGCCTCTGTTTTGCTCCTTAAATTAGTGATGTCGTGTTCAGAATTCACTTTGAGTGATTCATTGCTAAAAAAAGGACTTGGTAGTATGCTAGTATAAGAGTATCTACATTTTCAATTACACAGTTATGTGAGTAAGTATGTGTTAATGCAAGCCTGCAAGTACGCAAGTGTGTAAGTGTGCCACTATGCAAGTATGTAAGTACACTAAGTTACACTAAGGCAATTGTCCTAGTGCATAAGTATGCAAGCATCATTAAGTGTGCAAGAAGTATGCAAAATATGCTGGTATGAAAGAGAGAAAGTGTGTTAATATGTTCATATGCATGCACATGAGCAAGTGTGTTAGAAGATAAATACAGTACACAAGTGTGAAAGTGTGTGAAAGTAAGGTAATGTGCTAGCATGTGATTGGTCAGGCATGTAGTATGCTAATAAGCAAGTGTCCAAGTGTGCAAGTAGGTTGACGTATATACTGTATGTCTGGGCATAATTACACAAGTCAGTAAGTATGCTAGTATGCATGTACCTAAGTTAGTATACAAAAGTGTACAAAATATAATAGTGTGTGAGACTGCAAGGTTCCTGTTATGCTAATATGTTAAAATGTTAGCATGCAAGTGAGCAAGTGTGTTAGTGAGCTAGCGCTAACTACTCATTACTCTGTGACAAGACGTGAACTTCTCAGGGTTAGCCGAGTTAGCGTTACTAAACACTACATGTTCCTCCTCGTATACAGGTGAGTTTGTTGGGAATAACGTGAACGATACACCGAAGGAGAGATTTTCAACACATTTTGGAGTTTGTTTGGATATTGCAGTCAGGGCATTGTTGAAGTCTGGAGAAGGTGTTGATTAATTTTCTATAACAGCAGCTCTGACATTAGTGCAGCTGCAAATCACAGGTTTATATTAATGCGCTCGTTCTAATACGTTATTGTTTCTATAGTAACAGCTCATTCACAGGGACTTGTGGACGCTCTACTGATAATAAACAGATTAAAAAACCTGTGATATGGTGACGTTTTCTGTCATTTATTTAATATTTATGGAAGGAGTCTCCAGTGTCAGCGCTTTGTAACAGTCAGAGGTAAAGCTGCAACTTTAAGTTAAAATTTGGAAAGATATAAACACCAACATTCATTTGTTTCTGGTTTATTGAACCACAGTTATTAATCAGGAAGGAGGAAGGCTCTGGATTTTTGAGGCTTCAGCTTCAGCAGATCCATCCTGAATATCCAATCACGTTGGGACTTGTAGGCCAAGTTGGACAGTGTAGCTACAAACGTGTGGAGATGCTTGGAGATGCAGTATGGATCGGGGTTTTTGGCTTTATCAGAGCTTTTGTCTCTCCAGATTGATTATGTGGCTCAAAAAGCAGAATGAGCACACAAATGAATATGGTTCAGTAACAAATCTGCTCGTTTGTTCTGCTGGATTTATGATCACAATTTCAAAGAGCAGAACCACAAACCCTATTTCATAACCAAAGACAAATGAGACGAGACTGAATAAATGGACGATTGTTGCCTTGCCATTTGCACTTCAGCCCTACTCTCATAATCACCTCCACAAAAGTGGGATCTTTCTACACACACACACACACACACACACCATTGGCCACGTCTCATTTTCAGGTCCACGTCGAATGAAATCTATCAAAATCCAAGAGACAAGACAAGTTTCTGTAAAGACGAAGCTGTGCTTCTGGGTTTATGGCTGACTTTAATATACCAATCTCTTAATTTAAGCTCAAATGTCAAGTGGATTCCAAATGTCAGATGGCGCACCATGTTTTATGATAACGAGCCGCCAGAATCTTCCATCTCAACACGATTGGTCTAATTACAAGCTTCCGAAAAAAAAATCTCACCACATGAAAAAGGAATTTCAGACCTTTCACAAATTCGATTTGCTTCAGTGGACAAAACATTCGTCTTTACCAGATGGGAAGATTGCAAGAATAAAGTGAGTGACTCATCTGTGTCGAGATCGCAAGAATAAAGTACATGATCTGTGTATATTAGGGGTTGACTCGACTAATATACGCACTAGTGGGGATGTTGACTAGTCAGGGTGATGGAAAAAAGAGCGAGTCAGACGGTAAAGAAAGCAGCTAAATGTTCTTTAACTTTGGACAAGTCTACACTGGGAAAAAAATTTCTGCAGTTATTAGGTTGAATAAAATAAAAATTAAATCCTTGCACTGTGACACAGTGAATTTCCTCGTGGTGTGAATGAGCCATGGGATGTGTTTGGATGCTACTGAGACTGATGAGGTGGAAATGGTGGAAAAACCTTCCAGACGCTGCAGTAATCATCACATCCTCCATCCATCATTAAGCGATAAAGAGTTTCTGTGCCACGCTCAGTTTCAGAATCAAAAATTTCAGCTCGTCCACGGAACTCCGACATGGAACTGACCTCCGACATGGAAAGTGCCATGTGGGAACTCGGGCAACATCTACCTGGTCTGAGTTCTCTGACATCACAAAAATATGGCGGCGCACACAGTTAACACTAAACAGAATTCCATTTGCATCATTTTATCTTTGATAAAACTCGATTTTATTTGATGTGGAGCTTTTTTGTTACAAAATCATGTTTTATCAGCTTTGTAAAGTTATATTTTTAACATAATTCCTTCGATTTCAGCCCAATTCTACTAATGCAATTAGTCACCATTGTGAAAATTTTGACGAGCGAAAATGAACAAGAGAGTCGTGTTGTCTTCTATGTCTTCTCATCACTAATCACACAGAAATCATTCATGTAGATCTTCTTTATATGTTCATTAAATTCAGAGATTAGCTGTACAAATATGATCTTGCTCGCGGCATCCATGTTTATCGCAGCCGAAATACTGGAACGTGTTTACTGGAACTGAATGACTCGGAAAACTTTCTGAGTTCCGAGTACAATGGATTGCAGCATAAAAACCATCCTTAGAAGTGTAATATGATAAACAGATTTATTATTATTATTTGGCACATTATTTTGCACTTTATTTATTTACTTTACATTAACAGTGCAGCGTAAAAAGCACTGAAGCTGGAAATGGTATTTCTAACCTGTACGTGGCTGTTGATTGAACGGCGGTCCGACACATTCCTTGCTGCACAAATAAAACAGACTTAAAATAGCTACGTTCAAAAAGAGTTTTTGGTTTAACTATGAAAAAGTTTTAGAATTCGTGATCGACTAGTAAACATTAGAAGTCATGCAACCCAGAGTGTGTACACATTGTGTGTCGATGAGCTGCCTGCTTCTTAAATATTATGCAACTCTGTATATGTAATTATGCAGCATTTCTCAACCGGCCTCACGCTGAATATGAATGTTGCACTTACAAGGTTTGGATAGCAACAGGACGAGGGCACTGAGAAAAAGAAAACAGCATGGATAAATCGCTATTACTCTGTGCTCTGTGATTTCTTATTTGATAATGTGTTTGCAGTTCAATTTAGCATTATTTTGTTATTACACTGTCACGGTTCTGCTCCTGAATCCACTGCTCCGGTGCTACTAACCTCACTGGGAACTGAGAGTTTAGATAAGACCCAGGAGAACGCTTTGTACTCGAGTGCAAACTTAAGCAGTAGTTCCACCTCATCAACAGTCAACAACTATGAATCCTTATTGGTTTTCACTGCATTTCTACTTCTTTACTGCTCAGTAAGCAGCTCTTAATGTTATTCTTGAGGCGTTTAATGTGACCGTTTATGACGTATTATCACCACCTATTGGGCTGGCGTGTTCATGTGAGCATTTTCGTGTGGATAGAGATATTTTAGAAAAATGGAAGGGTAAAATGGAGAGGAAAAACTGTTTCCCAAGGTCCGATTGACTTGTGCGATCAATCAGAATGCCACTGAGCGGAAAAACAAATCTTTTCGTCCCACTTAAAGCCTAGCTCACATGAGTCATGCAAACATCTAGGTCATAAATGACTTTAAAAGCAACTGTTAAAATTCAGTCATTTGGGAGACGCACAAAGCTGCAAAAATTACAATGCAAAAACAAGACACAAAAACAATAAAAATGCAGGAGATCCACAACACCATGAAAGCCAAATCTGACACCAAACAAAATTTAGGGAAATCACAACAGAGATTAGAGAAGGAAACAATCCCGTTTGTAGTGAAAAAAACACACAAAGGCAACCGAAGTATTGTATTAAAAACAAAATTTGTTGCAAAACTGCAGAATATTCATG
>CM040474.1:1338223-1426928 GCA_022758105.1 Pangasianodon gigas | reverse complement strand
TTTTTATTTTTTTTTTCTTACTCATGCTTTTTCAACTTTTACAACTTTTTTTTTCTCCAGAAATGGAGTTATAATCTTAATTTACTGTAGTTTTTATTACATATGGTGAGACTCCTTCATAAAAGTGTGGAGCCTAAATACTGTATAAACATTTTGCACAAATACTTTACGATGAATTACTTCAAATAGAGTCTGTTTAAGCTTAAAGTGTGTTTGATTGTTTTCCACACATTTAGTTTAAAATACACATCGAGTAACACTGCTTCAGTGGGTTTTACACTCTACAGCACTTATACATGCTTTTATGTTGCGTAAAACCAAAAACTGAGGCTGGCATTAAGGTTTGTTGAGGGCACAGACATAACATGATGCGTAAAGATATTCCACATTTGTGTTGTCACATTCAGTCTTGTGTATCTCTCAGCCATGTCCATTAGTGTCCAGAGTTCACTCCATAACTCAGGGCTGTTGAAGTTCACCACCAAGTGGACCAAATAATCATGTGAACACCATGTGGGTAATTTCTGCCTGCACTATTATAGACAATCAACAAAATCCTACTTCAAATAATAGTTCTAAAATATAACAAAATGTACCTGTTATTACATGAACACCACAGCAATGGCGACCGCTTTTATTTTTAGCTACACTTGTCCTGCTGCACAATAAACACTTATTGTGGCTGGAACTGGAAAAGTGAACAAGTATTTCAAAGGACATACGAAACGTTCGATCAAAGGAATGAGACCAAATGTTATCAATCAGCTTATCAAATTGCATATATAATTCAATATAATTAAGTAAGAAATAAAACACTGTGTTGAGCTTTTATAGTAAAATAATCAATGACAGGTTGGTGTGATGAAGCAGAGTTACTGTTACTACCCTGAAGTTGATTATTTTCTATAACAGCATGTCCTGAGGTATTTTATTCCTCTTCTATCACAGCTATTTGCCAATGATTACATGTCAGAAAACTTAAAGTTACAGCTTTACCTCTGACTGTTACAAAGCACTGACACTGGAGACTCCTTCCATAAATGTGAAATAAACATCTCCTTTCAGAAAACTTCACCATGTCGATGATTACAGACATTTTAAAATCGGTTTCTGCAGAGCGTCGGCAGAACGAATGCCTGTGAATGAGCTGTTACTATAGAAAAGATAACCTATTAGAGCTCTACTTTCAGAACTGCTGTTTTAGAAAATTAATCAACACCTTCTGACCAAACAGAATCCAGATCTCAAAGCGCAGTGAGGTAAATATTATTATCAACCTGTATCTTATATATCCTTTAATCTGTGCTTATTTTACTAGCTCTTGGCTTTTATCCATCATTCCTTTGTTGGTAGCTTCAGGAACAGAGAGATCTGCCTAATAAATAGGCAATAAATGTCTTTTAAACCTTATTAGGTTGCATAAACTTAATCTACCTTACATAAGTGCGAGTAATAAAACAAGTAATAAACCTTATATTATCCACAAGGTCACAGTAATTTACTCTGAGGCTGAAGAAATGACTTCAGTGACAAAGTGAAACAGGTAATAAATATCTTAGAAATCTTATAAGTAAGGAATAACACATGACAGACTGTAGAGATTAATCAGAAATAATCCACACAGTACAAGTCCCTGTGAATGAGCTGTTACTATAGAAACAATATCATATTAGAATGAGAGTATTAATATAAATATGTTGTTCTCGTTACAGCTGGAATTACTGTCAGAGCTGCAGTGTTATATCCATCAAATCCATCAGTTAGAGTTCATTATTCAGCCAGATCCAGCTATTTATGGAAGGAGTCTCCAGTGTCAGCGCTTTGTAACAGTCAGACGTAACGCTGTAACTTTAAGTTTTCTGACTTCAGGACAGAGGAGTTTACACTTTTGCGCTTTCTCTGTAACATGACAAGCTGCTTTTTTTGAGAGAGAAAGAGAGAAAAAAGAGAGGCTGGTGAGGGAATGACTGTTTATAGCGGCTAAAACATAGGTGAGAACAGAAACTAACATTTCATGGATGTTCCACAACATTAAACATAACAATTAAACGTTAAACAAACAATTAAATGTAAAATGTAAATACTGTGGTATGTGTTGTTTTTTTAATAAATACAAAATTGTACTTATTGCAGATCTACAATTCATCTTACAGCATAGCAACACTACAATCCCCTACCACTGATGTTATGCATGTGTGTGTGTGTGTGTGTGTATACATCTTGTAAAGTAGGAACAGGTATAAATGTTTCTGCACCATGCAGACACCCTTACATGTACCTTTCCTATGTGAGGAAGAAAAAGTGCCTTAGCATAAAGTACACATGATCTCTGGTGGCTGGTGAAACAACTTTCCAGTGACATATTTAGAGCACTGAATGTGACACAACTTCAACGCAGAACACACACACACACACACACACACATACACACACCCACACACACACACGCACACACACTCACAAGGCCCAATGCAAGTGTAATGTTGAGCTTGGGAATTGGGACAACATGCTGAGCGGAAAAAGGAAGGATCGCTCTGGAAATACCCATATGCTAAAGAAATAAATATGGCATTGTCGCATTGGCATGACCTATTTCCATTTAACTGCATGATTCTCTCCTTCATGGCTGCATTACAATTACAATATGCTCACAAGTCTTTCATCTTCCAGGAAGACATTGTGCTGCAAACGTCCCAGATAGCAAAATAGGCCAAATGCATTCTTTTACACGCTGAAAATCATCTGAAATGCATAACTTCCCATTTTATACTGCTGCTCATGCTAACCGTGTAAGCAATAAACCACTCTGTGTTGTGCTGTTATAGGAAAATAATCAGCGATGGGGAGGTGTGACAAAGCAGCGTCACTGTTACCCGACCAAAGTTGATTATTTTTGTATAACAGCACATCCTGAAATGTTTTATTCCTCTTATACCACAGCAATTCTCCAACAAGTACAATTCTTTATTTATTAAAGAACAACCTGTGCTATTTATCCATTTATAGTTACATTTAATGTTCTTGAAACAAGTTAGTTCCTGTTCTCTCATACATTATAGCAGCGATAAACAGTCGTTCCCTCACCAGCCTCTCTTTTTTCTCTCTATTGAGGTAAAAATAAAAAAATAAAACATCACAGAACCACAAAGCGTAAACTCCTCTGTCCTGAAGATTTTACCTCTACCCAGCTTTACCTCTGACTGTTACAAAGCGCTGACACTGGAGACTCCTTCTATAAATGTTAAAGAACTGCATCAGCTTGTGAATGAGCTGTTACTATAGAAACGATAAAGTGTGAGAATGTCTTCTGACCAATCAGAAATACCGTACAGCACCCTGGATCGGGAATAAGCTCCACTCGTCTGTCTTTACTGCGCACTCCAGCGTGTGTTCGATGAGCCGCACCTCTGTTTATTCCTCTGGACAAATAAGCGATGAGTAGCCTCGGGATTTTTGGAATGAAGTGGATTTTTACGTGGAAATAAATACAGTTTATTTTACTGCTGTCGTTCCAGCAGTCAGACAGAGCAGGCCGCTTTACGTGCTTGATCTTTACTGAAATTAATATCGATTTCTGGATCATTGTGCAGCAGGTTGAGGGCAGAGTACAGACCATTTCCACCTTTTCACTGATCTGTGCTCTCTGATTTAACGCAGATAATAAAAACTAAAATAGAGTGTAATATAAACACGTATTGACACGGAGATATTTTTATAAACGCCAAAAATGTCATCACTACGTTTACTATTACAGTAAAAATGATATGTGATTTGTGCTTATTGAATTCAGGTGATGCAATGTACAGAAACTTTAAGCGTTCACATTTGGATTTACTCAGTTTTTCTGTGAAAAAATAAAAACATTTTTTTCTTTTCCTGAGATAATTTCCAAGATCCAAGACAAGGAAACCTTGTCTTTTTGGAAAAGGAAAAAACACTGTGTTCCTGAGATTAAACAAAAATGAATGCACAGAGACTACTGAGTTATTTTTACATTTAATTACAGTAGTGCAGATTTATATAAATGCACTCGTTCTAATATGTTTTTGTTTCTATAGTAACTGCTCATTCACAGCGACTTGTATAGACGTTCCTGCATCCACCCTCGCTACAGAATAATAATAAATGGATTTAAAAGCTGCATGTAATCATTGATCAGTAAGGAGACATTTATTTAACATTTATGGAAGGAGTCTCCAGTGCCAGAGCTAAAGCTGTAACTTTAAGTTTTATGACATCTTCAGGACAGAGGACTTTACGCTTCTTTGCGGTTTCTCAGTAACATGACAAGCTGCGATTTTTTTTGTCTGATTAACTTCAAGAGAGAGAAAAAAAGAGGCTAGTGAAGGAACGACTGTTTATAGCTGCTATAACGTAAGTGATATGTGTAAGTGTAAGTGTCATGAATAATACATTAAAAAATGTAAGTGTTGGCAAACTGCTGAGGTGTAAGAGGAATAAAACACTTTGGGATGGACTTTTATAGGAAATTAATCAACTTGGGGCTCGTAACTATATATTTACATTTCTGGCATTTGGCAGACGTCCTTCTCCAGAGCGACTTACATTTATCTCATTTATACAACTGAGCAGTTGAGGGTTAAGGGCCTTGCTCAAGGGCCCAGCAGTGGCAGCTTGGCAGTGCTGGGGTTTAAACTCATGACCTTCCAATCAGTAGGCCAACGTCTTAACCACTGAGCTACCACTATATATTATATGTAAGTGATAATTAAGAGTAGCTAATTTATACAGGCTTACTGTATCATTAGGCATTAGAAGGTGTTACTTATAACATCTTCTAAATTCATTCTTTATAATGCATTATAAATGCATGACTCATTGAAAGTGTCACCAGAATGCCTTACATTTATTTTATGGAGCAACTTGTTGTCTGTTAAAGGTGCAAGAGTTGAATTTTTTAATTCCTTACTTGTAGAACACAATAAAAAACAATGGATTAAGCCATGGCCTTAGCAAAAGGGCTGAGAAAACCCATTTGGAAAACTGACTTCCTGTCCTGAATGCTTGTTTTTATTTGGCTGTGCCTTCTGTCAGTCATTTTATAGACAATTTACTCTATTCTCAATTTACACCTAGCTGTTGGAGACCTAATCTTGAAAAAAAAAAAAAAAGACTAATCTTACCTAATGCACCTTCAAAGAGATTATTTTTATTTGTTGTTTGGTTTTCCATCGAGCCGCACTCCAACACATTCCAGCCATAACTGACTCCGGGTTCAACGTCAAATCCGAGAATTCCCTACAATATTTGTAGATTATGCACATTCAGGAAAACATACAATCATGCTATCATGCAGCCCACACTCCCCCACACTGCAGGGGTTGCCTTTTTTTCAGAAACATCAGAAGAGTAAAACAGCACATTACATTCCCTGCCTCAGCAAAATTCCACTCTTTGACTCTAATGAGGAAAAACTTCACAGGAGATTTCACAGAGGCGGCGATATATCGGAAAATTAGTGCATCCACCCTCGCTACAGAAGAGGAGGAGGAGGTTTCTTGGAGGTGAGCCAGATCGTTTTTGCAATATGGCGCGAAGATGAAGTGAAACACTGGAGAGAAAGAAAGCTCGTAAACATAAATAGGGCTTGGAAGATGATCTGAAGATGTTGAGTTTTTTGCTCGTCAGTGAGTTAATGGAGCGGGAGCTGCAGATCAGTGTGTGTCGAAGTTTCAAAGTGTGCTTCAAGTCTTCAACTTTCACTTTCTAAGAAGCCCATATTCATAAATCATTATAATTGATTTATTATTCATTACTGTGTGCTGGACTGTACAACCTCTACAACTAATAACAATGATCTGTGAATATTTATAAAGCAACTGTAATATCAATTAATAATGATCAAAACATTACATATTATCACTGAGTGATTCAAGTAATATTAAATTATTGACTTAGGTAAGTTATATGACATCATTTATTTACAAAAATGATAAATAACTTTATTTTTATAATATAATACAGAACGATTAACTACGAAACAACATAAAACTTTAATGTCAAATTTAAAAAGGCAGCACTGGGGATTGTCTAGAGGTTTGATGTATGTATTGGCTGTAAATACACTCAAAAACACTATGGAATAACATTCACGGTCAATGTTAAATACATAACTATATAACTGCCCAAAACTACAAATTAATTTCATCATTTTGTCCTTTTTAAGTCCATAAACATCTTAACTGGGACACTGCTTAGTAACGAAAATGATACAATCATGAATTTCTAGGATGCGCTGGATCACGCTATTCTAATGTGCTGTTGTATAATAACAGGGGAAGCCATTTTGTTCAGTTAAACCTGTGATTAATGTGATAATTACAATCAGGATATGTTGGCAATATACTTGACTCGTATTAGATTAATTTCAATGCTCGCTATCTCATTCGTATATCAGTCTTTTTTGTATTTATGTTTCTTTTGATAGCAAAGGAGAAAACAAACGTACTTTCTTCTTCAGTCCGTATTTTCTACCCCTGGGTTTAAAGGCGAGTGCTTGTGTTTAAAGACAAATTGAAAAACTCCATCTTGGACACTTCTACTTATGAAACCTCGGAAGCATCAACCACACGGTTGATTTTAATAATCTGAATGGCAATCACAGATAATCGACTTAAACAGGTGTGTAATCCAAGTCTGAATTACATAACTTTCATTATTAGAGCTTTTAGAGAAATTATTGAGTAAAATGCTTACATGAAATCATTAGCAAAAAAAAAAACCATGAATATGGATATAGACTGTGAAAAAAAAATAAGACAGGTTTTAGTAACCTGCCAAGAAAAACCTGATTAGTTCAAATGCCTGCATGAATTTCTGAGTTTCCTTAACATTCAGAGCGAGTCTGTGCCTCGACCTGATGGAATAATGAATCCCACATCGCCAACTGTAGTGCTACTGAAGAAAAAACAAACGCTGGCTGGTTTTTTTCTGTTGTATTATAAGGTTGCATTAGCATATCGCAGTTAGCAAGCACAGCTGAAAACAAATGCAATGCTTAACAAGCTGTTTCTCACCACGCTCTTGCAGAATCCCAAAAAGGATTGCTCTGACTGCTTTTAATTTCTGCAAAACCAGAATTTTAATCATCTACTGCCTACTCATTATCAAGATCCAGCTCCATCAATCTCGGAGCTAATCTTTCACTAAGCCCACAGAGAGAGTTAAGTGATGGGTGATTTTTGTACTCCACTTACAGAAAAGTCACATGAAATTCACAAGAAATTTAGGGTTTTTAGGCACTTCCCGTGTTATGCTTCACACATTTTTCACATATAGTGTATGTGTTTTTATTAGGGGGCCAAGCACTTAAGATGCATAGGCACTCTATTGGAACTGTATTTTTTCTTCTTCTTCTTCTTCTTCTTATTATTATTATTATTATTATTATTATTATTATACTTTCACATGGGGGTCTGTTGTTAAGTATGTTTACAATAATCACATTTACATGCAAATCCATTTTCCTCTAATGTTTTTTTTAGGTCATGCCATAATGTTAATTTCTGCCGTATTGGACTTTCCACCATTTTGTATTTGTTCAAAAGTTTTTTGGGTTTTTTTTTGCTACAAATTTGGTCCATCATCATCAGATGTGGATCACAGCATCATAAGACCTACCAATAAGCCAATACAGAGATGTTTCATCCTTGACCTGCAAACGAATTAGATGGCTAAGTCATCAAACAGGAAGGGAGGGCTTATCTCATGCAACACTTTGAGACACCAAACTTGTCTTATAAATTTAGCAACATGACCTAAAATTAATAAACAACTTTGAGTTAATTGAAACCCAAAAGCTACTGAAAGCAGGAACAGTAAGGCAATATCTCAGCAACAGCTTGACATTCTGCAAGTGCTTGGCCCCGATAATCGCTGTTGTCATTAATTTTCACGTGATTTTTATAGGATTTATATATCTTGACACATTTTTTCACAGGAATCATTTATTCTCACATATTGTTGATGACGTATTGAACACAGTGTTACATGGGTTTACCTGAATTCATGTGTGCAATTTCAGGGCACTTTCACGTGTTTTTTGACGTTACTCACATAGTCACATGTAAAATGGATGTGACTTTTTTCCTTAGGGGTGTAAGGGTCTTGTGCCTCCAGCTGAAGTGACATGAGGTCTGATGCCTGTCACTTGTGTCTGAACCTGCACCATCGCACAAAGAAGGCTATTTTTCTCCTTATTGTTCTCCTTTTCTTTTGCCACAGTGGCAGGAGTGCGCTCACGTCTCGCCTTTTTCCAGCAGTTGTAATGAGACACTCCTGTCACAGCAGACGGTTTGATCCAGCTCTGAGAAAGTGCCAGCTCCGGCCATAGTCCAATTAAAATCTTTTAGGTGGAGAGAGATGTGTGGCTGAGATCTCATCTCCACGCTGACACCTCACGCTCCACTGACCTTGGACAGAGATAGTATGGATTTCAAGCCATGTTTGTCACTCGGTACTGTCTCCACCTGTCTGCCACATCCACAAGTGGGTTTTTTTTCAGCTTTTCTTTTCTCTCCTTTCCTTTCTTATCATTTCCTTTATATTCCTATTCTATTCTTTCATTCCCTTTCATTCCCTTTCTTACCCTATATTTTCATGTCCTATCTTCTTCTTTCCTCTTATTCCATCCTATCCTTTGCTAGAATTTCTTTCCCTTTCGTAAACTTTCCTATCCTATCCTCTCCTAAAATTTCCTTCCCTGTCCTATCCGATCATATACTAACCTTTCCTATCCTATCTTCTCACCTTCTTTAATTTCGTTCCTTTCTTTTCCTATCCTTTCCTTTCTGTTCCTTTTCTTTGCCTTTCTTTTCCTACCCATTTTTTGGTTCCCCATCTTTCCTTTCCTTTCATTTAACATAATGTAAAAATAACATTCCCATAAATAAAATCTAGTTAAATGCTTAATTGAAAATGTAACAATCTTATTTCTCGTTTCTATTAAACCTAATTTAGCTGACACAATTCACTTCTCCTTTTATTTATTATTATATAATCTCAGCTTTTATGCATTCAGTTCTGTCTAAAAAGCCCTCTTCCTCCATAAATGTCATCTTTTTATGCATGTGGCTCTGTTTAGGACAGAACTGAGAATACGGATCTCAAATTCTGCAAGTGTGTGTCCGCAAGATCCGCAAGAATATGGATCTCAGTTCTACAAAAATCTTACATTTTCATTCAGGACACCGAACAGGACAGAAGAAGCTGAGCCGGGTCTTTCCCTCAGGCAGGAGTGACCCGGCTTCCAGCCACTGCACTCCAGATACTTCACTGATTGATAAATAAATAAATAGATAGATAGATAGATAGATAGATAGATAGATAGATAGATAGATAGATTATTTATTTATTTGTATCTTATTTGTTTTGTGGATGAGCATGCTGACAGAAACATCACAGTTTTGCTGATTATCATCCATAAAACTGACAAAATGGCTTCACAATCACTGGATATCAGAGTTTTATTATGTATCATAAGCTCATTATTTTTCATTATTCCTATTTGGATCTGGTTTGTTACACTTCCTGAAAAATGATTCACTCTGCTTTCTTGTCCGTTTTTCCTCAAGTGTTGAGCTGAAAGGATTCTTTTTTCTATTAATATCATAATAAATATAATTATAGACAGAAGCTGTTCTGCTCGGAGACACTTCATAATTACGGGTCATTACCTTTTAGCATGATGTTATTAGAATTCAGTGTGCGGTTCCATTGAGGTGAGGATTATTACCCCTCTGGGGCAGTTTCCACATGGCAATTATATCATACCATGTGTCTTAAAATATCTCAGGAGGTTGGAGCTAAGTGCGGTTCACAGTGTAGGACAAGATAAATTGTTTCTAAGGTGTGAGAGAAAATGAAGAATGTGAGAGTCAAATTCAAAACTCAAGCTACGAAGCGATCTACAACAGAAAAACAAATGCAAGAAAACAGGAAGTACAATGCAAAGAAGATTATGCACGAGATATCTGTATGAATTCAAGCAAACTTAACCTTCGTATCTTTTCAGACATCTCCAAGGGAAACCCTACCTTCACACTAGCAGGTCATAAGTCACTAATGTTGCTTGTAGTTTGTCGCTTGAGGGTGTGTAATGACTGCTGCTGTTGTTGCTTGTCACAGCACTTTTTTTTTTTTTTGTTCTGATGTGAAAAGGTCTGTCTTCTAATGATAACTAGTTATGCTCAGGTTCATGCTAGCATCATACTCAGATTAGATTAGCGAGCTAGCTGTACTAGCTACATGCACCAGAGGCAACAACGATCTCTGCTACTTCCTTCCAAGCTTTATTTTTCTCTATATCTCTTTAATGAGAGACAGTATAGGACAGGATAAGATGAAATCACACTTATATGATTATAAAATCATTCATTTCTCTTAGTCCCTTTGTAATAACTCGCTTGCCATATGTTATTATATAATGTTAGCTATCACTTTTTAGCCTAGTCAGTTAGCCGTTGGATGAATTGTTAATTTATTAGCTAGCCCATAGGGCAAATAAAAGCTCCAGTGTGTTGTCCAGTCCCATGTTTTGTTGCCTAACTGACTAAGGTAGAAATTGATAGCTATCTAGCTCACTTTACGTTATGATATAATGTTAGCTTTCACTTTTTAGCCTAGTCATTTAGGCTTCCAGGCAACAAAATGCGGGACTGAACAGCACACTGGGGCTTTTACATGCCCTGTGGGCTAGCTAATAAATTTAGGAAAAAACAGTGCATGCTAACTCAAGCCTACCTGTGCCCTGATATTGAAGCAAGGCTTTTTTTCATTTTAAAAGACTGTATTTTTTATCCTACTACAGTATTTATGACCAGGCTGTTTCCCAGATTTCCTCGCAGCATTTCTACCACCCACACTGGCTGTTTGACCACCGGCTCCTCGCTGCAACCTTCCAAATTATTCCAGCACTGCAAGCTGTTGCGTTGTGTCCTATGGGAGTCGATGGGTAATGCAGGTCTCTAGCCTGAGCAAATTTCTGGACTGACACTGTTCCAATTGCTCAGGCTGTTTCTCCGAGGAAGTGGAAAAGCCTCACGCCCACTGCTGCTGCTCAAGATGGCTCTCGTGTGTGTTACGCTAAAAACAGCAGCTGGGCTTCTGACAAGACTCTCAAACCACACCGCTTGGCAAAACAATCTCAACCTGTTAATGCTAATCGTTAAACATACACGCACACACACACACACGCATGCCTGAAAAATGGGTGCACTAATGATTACAGATGTCATTTTACATAAAGGAAGTGATGGAAATATAGCAAAGGGCCCTAAATGTATGCGTTTGTTTAGAAAAAAAATAAGCAGTTAGCACATTGGTGTCATTTTTACATCAACTATCACAGCTTTTTATGTATTTTCTGTTTGTCTCACCCTGTTCACCCCTGATTATCAGGATTAATCCCATTCATCACTAACACCCCCCTCCCCCTTTCCTTTGTAGTGATGCATTCATACAATTTTTTTTTAAATGGAATACAAGGGTTTTTCTTAGTATTCGGTGGTCTCGATACCAAAATAAATCATCTACCATAGTATTAATCGCACACTTACGTTACTAGGCACATTATTTACAATGTTAGCTAGTTGATTTTAAGCAAACTGAATTAGCTAGCTACTACGGGTTGCCATGGAGAAGAGCGACATTTGTTTCACTTCGCTTCTGTTCAGCTGTAAGTAAAATATGTTGGGTTTTTTCAGTGTTTTCAGCGTGTTGGAGTCTGTCGTTGCCAAGGACCGATAGCGACTGATCATCACGAACAATACACTGGAAAAGAGCTGTTATTTTCACTCACCTAGCATCGTCGACAGACTTTTTTCACCTAGCTAGCGTTTGCAATGAAAAGGAGTTTTAAAAAACAGCACTGTACATTTAACATATATATTTACACAGCAATAGTTGAGCTGAATGTTTTGTTTCACTTCCTCACAATAAGAGCATGGACAAAACTTCATCTTCGTCTAATCTGCCTTCAAAACCCAAACCTGCTTAATCATAACACCACGACTGAATCTCCGCCCAAATCCCGACAGGCTCTTTTAATTGCTGTTTTCTAAACACCGCACCGTAAATACCACGGTGCTCGAGAGGATTCGAGCATCGAAGCGAGCCACGTCGCCTGCTGCGCTCACTCTTTCCCCTGCTCCGGAGCTCATTTTCTGCGATCTGCACCCGCTAACTTTCCCCACAGCGCTGATGTGGAATCCTGCAGAGCCGAAATGGTCAAATAAACAATTCTCCTGGAAAAGAGCGTGCGTTATTTTTCATGGGTCATATCTGATTTGATATTACGCCTCACATCTCGGAAAATTCAGCTTATTATAATGCGTTCGGGGGTTTTGAATACATTTATGAAAGATTAATAGCCGTCATTATTTCTCCTCTTCTTTTTTTTCGTTGTAGCTGCTCTGTGTGACTTTGATATGCAGACGATTTGTTAATATACGAAGATGTGTGTGATGGTTTCTCATATTTTTTATCAAGAACAATGTCTACAATATACAAATGTCCGAAATGTTAAAGTTTCATTTGCATCACATCACACCAAAACCCAACGAAGCTTCATGTTGATAATCAGAAATGTAATAAGGAGCGAGAGTGAAGGAATGCTAATGTAATACAGAACACGCACATGTCTTCTTCCCGCTGATGAGCTGGTTAATAAGAGACATTTCTCTAGAAGGGCTGATTGGCTGATTAATGAGGGCTTAAGATGGAGTAAGACACAGAAAGTCAGCGAGAGTGCAAAAGTCAGAGAGTGAGATATAAAGAAAGTGGCTAGCTTAATAATTGAATTGTAAGACACTCTGGGAAAACTTGTTGGATGTTAGTGAGACTTTTTTCACTGCCACAATTTCCCCACTTCCTGTCACGGTTCCCATGACAACAAGCTCCATGTGTTTGTTTTGGGTTCTGATTAAAGCCTGTCTCCGCCCCCACTGCCTTGTCATTGGTTTGTTTTATTGATTATGCTCACCTGCTCCTTGTTTCACGCCGATTAGTTTGGATATTTACATTTTACAATTGCTGTCACAAATCGTTAAAGAATTCTTTGGCTGTGAGTTGAGCTTGCCGGTCTTTGAACGCATCATGTGACGCTCACCAAAGACGGACAACGACAAAGTTCTGTCGGTGTGAGAAATTTTAGAATAAAATCTTGCCGTGTGATACCTCTGAGGCGATGAAGATGCTTCTGTATGTGATATAAATGTGGATTTTCATTACACTTGCCTCGAAGGACTTTTCATTTTTCATTTTTTTTACTTTTGCGAATTTTTTTCCCAATTATTTTTTTGTTTTCACTCTTTGGTTGTGTTATCATATCTCCCAAAACATACTGATATCTTTTTATTCTCTTCTCCAGCTCTGGAAAGATCAATATCTTCTGGACTGCATTTAAAGGAGTGGTTTTTTTTGTTGTTCCTGATTCTCATTGACTCTAAACTCAATTGCTCACAGGAAACTAATTTAAGTGCGAGCCTGATTGAACTGTTCATGCCTTAAACTATCTGTATTGTGTTTTAAGTCATTAGACGCTTTAATGGGGTGAATTTGGGAAATTTAACAAGAGCATATTAACGGAGATGCAAACTTTTGAGCTTGGGATATTTACGGATATTATTTATAGGTTGTAACAGATTTCAATTCAGAAAACATATTAAATGAACTGTAGAGGGGACGCAAACTTTGAACTCAAGTGCATGCTACGCTCAAAATAAACTCAATTAGTATGTGGAACATCGCAAGCCTGAGCTCATCATCTCTCGCTAAGCAAGAAGATGTCCTGAACTTGCAATAAGCATGATGCATGATGACATCATCACTCAGTGTCCTGTTTGTTTGTTTTTGTTTTTTTACATTGGAAAAAAAGGAAAGAATTATTGTTTTTGCTATAAAGCTATATCTAGACACATGGGAATTTTGAAAACATTAAATTTGGATTCATGGTTCTGGAGGAACCCTTAAAGGGTCTAGGTAGAACCCTGCAACAAAGTGCTTCTCTATCAGGAAGGGTTCCATGTAGAACACTTTTTTGGAAGCTACAGTAGGAACCATTAATGATCAAAATGAACCTTTAAATAGCGCTCTTTTCTAACAGTGTATTTATGAATAAATTTTGAACTGTTAAGGATAATTCCTCTGGAATACCCCTTAAAGGTTCCATCTACAGTAGAACCCTACGATCAGAAGGAAAGGGTTCAGAAAGGGTTCAGAAAGGAGCAGAACCATTTTTTGAAGGAAGAACCCTTAAGTATGTCCCTCTGGGGGAACTCTTCAAGGATGTAGGTAGAAACCTATACCAGTGTTTCCCTACCTGAAAGGGCTCAAAGCTGAACCCTTTTGGAAGTAAAGAACCCTTAATTGTCCAATGAGCTCTTAAACAAACTCTTAAAGAACCTTTTTTCTAAGAGTGTATATTTTAACATTTAGAATTTATTACCTTTATGGTTTCTTTGGTTGTCCCTAGAACCCTACCACTGAATTATCCTAAATTAATCATCCAATGATCCCTTTAATGCTTTAACCCCGCTCTTTTTTCCTAGTAGTGTAGGTAGGAACAAATTTAGACACTGTATGGTTCTCTATAGAACCCTACAGCAGTGTTTCCCTATCAGAAAGGGTTCCGAATAGAACTAAGAAGCCTGATTCATCTGATGAACTCTTTAAGAACCCATCCTTGAGGATGTATGAACAAACTTATAATCCTTAAAGGTTCTTGGGGGATCCCATCAAGGTTCTACAGTATGTAGACCCATACAACAAAGTGTTAACCATAACTTGACTGGAAATTAAGAAGCGTTATCCAATGCACCCTTAAAACAAAATAATTTCCAAGACTACACTGTAGATATAAACAAATTTAGATCTCTTAAGGAATCTCTTAAGGTTGTTGCTCTGAGTGAAACCCTTCGATGTTCTATGTATGGCCTAAGAACCCTTAATTACTGAATAAACCCTTAAAGAACCCTTAACAAAGCCTTTTTTATATGAGTGTGTATATCAACTGGGTAAGTGTATGGTACAAACTCCACATTATTGCTTTCTTCTTAATAGCTAGAACCAGTGTGGAGATTTAGCTCTTCGTAATTGCTACTTGACTCTTTAAGGGTTCTTTAAGGATTCATTAGATTCATTCTTAAAGGGTTTTACCTGGAACTCTGTCTGATAGGAAAACTCTACATGGTTTGATATTTGCGAACATGTGCGTCAATAAAGTGCTGGTGAACAGAACAGAACGGATAAAAGGAATCAGACAGAGAGAGAGAGTGTGTGTGAGAGAGAGAGAGAGAGAGAGACTGAGAAGGAGAGCGAGACGGAGACGGGGGTGTGACTGGATGATAACGCAGAGCAAACAGAACCACTGGAAAGCAGGCAGAGCTTCTCTCTCTGATTTTCTCTTCGTGTCGTATCGTTCCTCTCGTCCTGTGAGCGTGATACACAGAAATACACACGGACGTGGACGAGAACGTCGCGAGGAATCTCCCCAAGCCAAACAGATGTGTGTGTCCAGCTTGTCTTTTTCACATGGAGCCCTGACGAAAGGAAGGAAGTGAACAGGTAGGGGAGCTTTTCTTTTCCTCTTGTGCACTTGATAAGGCACAGCATTGGAAATGAGGTCCGAACTCAATTATTATTTAAATAATTAAATATATATATATATATATATATATATATATATATATATATATATATATATATATATATATATATATTTTCCAAGTTAAAAATGTTATTTGTTCATTTTAAATTAATTAATTAATTTTATTTTATTTATTTATTTTTATTTTATTTGATATGCTTTTATTGTGAGCAAATGAATTGACACTAGGCTGCATGGATATCGCTGCTGCCTCACAGCTCCCGGGTTCTTGGTTCGATCCCGAGCTCCAGTTATGTTCTGTGTGGAGTTTTACATGCATCTCCTTCTTCTTGTGGGTTTCCTCTGGGTTCATCAGGGTTCTCTGGTTTTTTTCCCACCTCCTAAAAACATTCAATTGATGACTAAATTGCACTAAAAGTATGTGATGCAAGGTTTGATGGACTGGTATGTCTTGGTGGATCACATCAGGGTGTATTCCAGCTTCACGCCCAGCGTTCCTGGGATAGACTCCGGATCCACCGCGACCCTGACCAGGATAAAGCGCTTCCTGAATATGAATGAATGAATGATATATGAAATAAGATTGGAATTTAGTTGATAAATAAAATTTCAGCACAGATGTCTGAGAGCCCGCTAATATTGTTAGCTGTCACAATATCACATCTAGCAGCAGGTGATAAAAACAAACACCTAAATCTGTGTTGTGACGTGCTGATGCTGTGACGTGCTGATGCTGTTCACTGGAGTAACAACAGTAACCAGATTTCAGGATTGTGTGGACGGACGTGTCTTCAGCTGCGCTTTCAGGTGCTAATTGCATATGTGAGATATGAAAAAAAGGTGCAATTCTTTTTTTACTGTTTTACTGTTAAGGAGTGTGTGTGTGTGTGTGTGTGAGCATGTTCGATCCTACATGCAAATGACGCCTCATTAGCCCAGAACTTTGTGAAATGGTTGCAACATGAGCTGCGTTGTCTGCCAGCATGCCTTCTGCTGCTCGAGCATGAAGCGAATTTGTGTCGACGCTGAATCCCTGCCAGGCGTCGGGCATCTGGCCTCGTCTCCGAGAATGAGCCTTTCCAAAAAAAAAACAAAAACTCACACATAGGCAGGAAGCAGCTTACAGCAAGAACCCGGAGCTACAGCTCAAGCCAGAGCCATTCATCTTCTTCTCTGGACTGGAGAACATTCGTGATCTGAGCTTTGATGCAGATAAAAAGCACTAATCACAGGTCGCTTGTGGGCTTTATTGCATCTTTATGAATATGAATAAAATGTTAGCTTGAGCCTAAATCAGTGCTGATTGTGCTTTAGGTTTAGCTGATTGGGTGTTTTTTACTGATCTGCTGCTGAGACAGTTAGGAACCGTAAACAAGTATTGAAAAGGAAAGACCTGATGATGAGGAGGAGTTGGGTTCACTGGACAATCGGGTTCATTTGCGACTGAAATGATCCTAATGATGTCCTGATGCTATTTGCATCTCAGCAACACTGGGTTTTTCAAGCTAATATTTCACATTGTTCATATTATACCTAATTCATTATTTTGAGTCAAGTCATTATTTTGTGGTTAAGTGAAACTGTCAGACGGTGGTGCTGGATTTCTTCACTCGAGCTGCTATGGTATGAGAAAAATGTTCTTAAATTCAAGGTCAGAGTCATGGGTAACTGAGACACACCTCTTTTTTACTCAAACTCCGCCCAGTGTGTGCTAACGCTGTATTCGCCTATAGGAAATGCTGGAAGTCGTCATTTCTGACCTCCAAATAGGAAAAACCAAAGAAAATGCCCCCTTTACTCAGGAACTCGGGACGATCTCCTCAAGCCCAAGTTCAGCAAGTGACGTCAAATCAACATGGCGGGTTCACGCATGATCAATAAATAAAATAGCACTTCTTATCTTTAAATGTGTTAAACTGTATATACACCAGTATTAGCTTTAGATCAATCACCATACAGACATATTCGCTTTTTAAATCTATAACCCTGACTGTATAGTTCACCGTGTTGAGGAGGAAAATATACGTCACTCCTCACACTTAGCTGACTAGCTTGTTGTTAACAAAAGACGAACATGGAGGCGTCCATGGTTTTTTTTTTCCCACTTTGGAGCTCAAACGCACAGAGGTCGAAAATGAAAATGAATTGTCTCACAAGTCTTCAAGCTTTCACTAGAGAGAGGATTTTTTATTCTTAAATGAGTCCAACTGCATGCTTTACCATCAAGAAGCCATTTGGCTGCATAAACAAGCGAAATTTATTTGGTGACTCGCAACTAACTGCTTCAAACAAAACTCTGGAATAACTTTTTTTTAAATCCAATGAGTCGATCTGTTCAAATGAATGGATTGTGGATAGTGGTATTGTAGCTTACAAGATTCAGATACTTGGTCTGGTTAGTGTACTAAATAAATCAGTGGGCGGAGCATCTGAGGCAGAGACTAATAAAGCAGAGCCTTCAAGGGAAAGGCTTCACTCATAACTATAAATAAATAATAATACATCATTTAAGTTACCGTTAATATAAGAGCAAGAACGGTCCCCGTATGGATCCTGGTTGAGCCTCGAGTGAGTTTTGATTCTGTTTCAATAAATCCTTTAGTGTGTGTTAAGATTAGTGCTCAGGACATGATGCAGGGTTTAAGCAATGTTCCTACTGAGTAATCTAATCAAGAAACATACCTTTCTTTAGCACGTTACAGCAGGCCGCGAGCTTTACCATCTGGAGCCAGCTCAGCGTGATGTTTATTCATGGTGTAGATGTCTGACTTCGTTATATAGTGTGTGTAGGAAAAGTGTGTTCTCAGGCAGCAGAAATGAACAGAAGTCTGGATGTTGGGTTTCATGAAGGTGCAGTAGCACAAAAAATAGTGGTATTACTTTGATCGGGTTTGGATTTTTAAGCCTGTCTTCATGCTACAATGCCTTTGTTTCTGTTTGAGTTTAAAGCAATTAAACAAACAGGTAGCTCACTTTCCCAGAACCTTTTAGTCAGCTCCAGAGGCTATTTGCATATTTTGAGTATAAATGGGGAAGAAATTGACGACAATACTTTCATGACCTTACTGACCTTAAGGCTCTATCTGCTATTCTGTCTCTGCCCAGGTACACTCTTTAAAAATTTAGAGCCGTTAAGGATTCTTCAGTTGTCTCCCTGGGGAAGAATTAAAGCTTATAAAATAATTTCTGTAGAGAAGACATGCCTGGTATGAAGGATAAGCTGACCAAGCACACAAAATAGTTACCTATTGCAGGTAGAACCCTTTTTCTAAGAGTTTATATAGTAAGTGGATTACTGTTAATATAACCTGTTATGTTCTTAAAATTTCACAATCTTGGTGCTTGGTAGAGTTTTAAATCTAGAACAGTTTTAAATCTAGAAGCAGAGAGTCAAATTTGCAACTGTTACATCTTAACATGCATATTCTGTATATACATCACTTCTCTGTGTTCATTTGTAGAATAAAAATTTGTTCACTCTCACACTGGTGCCGTACACTGGTAAATAAATGAAACTGGAAGTAATCCTATATTTTCATGCTTAAAAACTGTGCACTTTTCTCTACACTTTCTACACTCAGTGCTAGCACAGCTTTCCCTTCAGAGTTCATGCATGCTAATTCTGTCTGCAGGATTGTGAGAAATCATGGGTGTGACCTGCGGTAACACTTGTAACGCCTGTTAAGATTATACACAGTCTCGCTTCAGAGGATCTCAAACTGTTAAGAACAGAGAAAAAAGAAACACACACTAATTTCCACACTCATTAAGGATGAATTGCAATCGATGCCGAGAGCATAAAGATGTTATCTGTTTTTTTTTTTTAAATCATACAATTATGGTTAAAGCAATGTAGAACGTTATAACATGCCATAGTAAATGTGGTTACTGTAGTTAAAATGAAAACAAACAAAAAATAAAAAGGATAATGATTTTATGAACTGTGCATTATTAATCATTTACAGTACGTGTTTAAATGTGTCTAATGGAAATCCAATGCTATTCTTTAATTACTGCATGTTTTCCAAGCCACAGTCAAAGCTACTGTATATCAGACAGGGTAATGAATGTAGCATTGATTTTTCCTGATGTGTGTGTGTGTGTGTGTGTGTGACTTTACAGCATTTTTTGAGTTCTGTTACCGTGGCGACCCCTGTCATGTTTCATCGGTGAAGGTACAGTTGTACCACGGGACTCGTTTTGGCTTCAGTGAAATTGTACAGCACTCGCTGATGATATCAATCCACTGGCGCTTAAAAAAGAAGTAAACACTTTCTGAAGTCTGTCACGTAAATCATTGTCGAGTAATACGGCTCACACCGAAAAAAAGTCCCCTGTACAGCTCAGCTTACTTTCTTCAGCTTTTTTTCAAACCGTCTTCCCTTAAAGTCCCTAATAATAGCTAGCCTGAAGCCCTTAAACCCTTAAACCTCCCTAAAGCTCCCTGCTAGGAAACTGTTATGTTGTGACTTTTTCCTTACTCTCCGATTCTTATAAAACACTTGAGTGTCACATCACGATGTAAAAGTGTCTGAAATGAGCTCCGTAACTGCCTCAGCTCTGCAGGGGGGCTGGACAGGTCGCCGCTAGGCTGATATTTCCCTCTGACTTTCTACTTGAGTGCTTTTGACATATTTTTACTTCTAATATGAAGGTAAAAGTAAGAACATTAAAGTTATAGTTCCACATTTAACTCAGAGCTTTCAGAGCCTTTTCTTCTGCTGTGAGCAGGTTTGACTCACACTAATGGAATTAATAATGAATTAATTAATATTAATAATTAACATTATTCCTCTTACACCACAGCAATTTGCCAATGATTACAATATTGAATTTATTAAAGAATGACACATCATACCTTTAATCTGTTTATAGTTACATTTCATGTTTGGTCCTGTTATTATTTATATTATAGCAGCTATAAACAGACATTCCTTCACCAGCCTGTCTTTCTTCTTGCTAAGACAAAAAAAAAAAAAAAAACAGAGCTTGTCATGTTATGGAGAAACCACAAGTGTAAGCTACTGCGTCTTGAAGTTACAGCTACATAACACACAACAAACCGTGCTGTTATAGAAACTAAATCTGTTTATTATGAGTGTTAGATTATGTGGAGCATCCGCTGTAAAAGTCCTAAATTTTCTAAAGCTGTTACTATAGAAACGATAACGTATTACAACGAGAGCATTAATATAAACCTGTCGTTCATGTAATAGCCGGAACTACTGTCCGAGCCGTGCTGTTATACAAAAATAATGCATACCTTCTGACCAATCAGATTCAAGAATCCCACAGTGCTGTGGTATAAAGTCTTCTGACCAATCAGGATTGAGAATACAGCAGTGCTGTGGTTTAAATGCTAACACACACATAAAGAACAAATGCTTTGATTAGCAGTAGACAAACACGTGCACAAGCTAACATCAGAACCAATCTTACATGGATGTGTAAACATGAAATGTCTCACCATAACGTCCTGCGTTAGATACAGCGTCTGTTGGCCTTATGTGATGATTATGTAATGACATCATCTGCTATCTAGGTCTCATTCATTTCTTCAAAGCGTTTTCTCAGTCAATCTCCGAGCCGTCTCACTAAGCCGTGTTTATTTCCAGCATTGTCACGATCTCGTCCCAGTGGGTTCCTCTGAAAAGTGCCTCATGGCCAAACTAATAAAGAAGGAAATAAAGATCAAATTAAATAAACCTGAGATGGAGCGCAAGGCACTGGGGTCTAAACAGAGCCCCCTTCTTCCAGCCGAGCATGGTGAGAGGCTATGGGGCTAATTTCCTCTCCAACACATTTGATTCATCACTCCATGGGGCAGCTGCTTCCATCCCTCACGCTCTCATTAATCGGCAGTGAAGTCGCAGCTCTGTGAGTCAGTGCCAGAGTAAATACGGCTGCACTGAAGAGGGCACCGTCAGCAAGACGCCAGGCTAACGTGGGTGGATGCTAATACAGAGAGCCAGAATTAAGCTGTCATTTCTATACTGCGTGATTTCTTATACAGCTCTCTGTTAGAGTCAGGTCTTTGTTCTTGATTTTACTTTCAAAAAATGAAGAAGGTGACAAAAAAGTTTATTTAACATTGTGATTGTGAAGCTTCTGCAAGTCCTCCATGTTCGTGGCCAGTTCTGGCCAGGTTACATAGAACACTAAAGCGACGGTAGAGGAACATACTGTTCAGCTTCCGTGACGGTAGCTCCGTGCTAGTAAACCTGTCACAGTGAGAAATCCACTTACAGAATATCACAACAATGCAGTTCACCAAATTTCAGCTCGATCAGACTTCCAGTCCCTGCAAAATCCCTGTAGATGTCAGGAAAAAAAGATTGTTACAAAGCGCTGACACGAGAGACCACTTCCATAAATTTGAAATAAATGTCTTCTTACAGAAAACATCAGCGGGTTGTTATAGGAAAATAATCAACGACTTGGTGGAGTGATGAAGCGGCGTTAATCTTACCACACTGAAGTTGATTATTTTCCAACAACAACCTGCTGATGTTTTCTGTAAGAAGACATTCACTTGTCCTGATGTGTTTTATTCCACGTATGCAACAACAGGAATGGCATGTCATACGTTTTAGGTATTTATAGTCACATTTAATGTTGTGGAACGTCCAAGAAACAAGTTAGTTCCAGTTCTCAAACAGTCGTCAGAGCGCTGTGGTGTAATTAAGGGTTCTTTCACATTCGGCCACAATTTCTTGGTTGTGTGTGTCATTTTTTTCTCCCACTGTTGCTTTCTGTCAGTGCATGCGGGTTGTGCTGCTGTAGGTTCTCACAGTGCAAACAGCAATGGTTAAGAGTAATGACCACAGGAAAGGCACGAGGAAGGTGGATAAATACACTGAATATAAAACAGCAGGTTTTTAATTACAATGCAGGGCAAATCTTAAGGTTGTAAAAATGGTGTAAGCACTTTGCCTTGAGGCTAAAGAAGTAGTATGATAAAAAAAAATGTTTAATGGATTAATGTGTAATTGAATAAACGGTTGTGCAAATTACCACTGGGCAGCGTAGTGTAGCTGCCTCACAGCTCCAGGGTTCTATCCTGTGCTCTCATGTTCTCCACATCTTCATGTGGGTTTCCTCTGGGATCTCCGGTTTCCTGTCACCTCCCAGAAACATGCCAGTAGGAGGATTGGCTACACTAAAGTGTGAATGAGCGCGTGAATGTGTGTTTGGTGACATGCGATGAACCCATCCAGGTTGTATTCCTGCCTCAGTCTGTAGCTCTACTGCAGCACCGTCGCTCTGGCTTTGGTGAAAATCTACAATTTGTAAAACGTCGAGAGGGCAGAAGTGAAAATTTCACTTCATTAACAAACTTAATGTGATTGTTAAATATACAGTGATAATGTATGCTTATAGATATTTACAGCTATGTGGTGTTATGTTTACTAAACGAGTGCGACTGCATCTCCTGCTTGTGATACGCTGCAGTGTGACGCACAAGCCCAGTCCTCTCGTTAGACACGCCTACAATCATCTTCTCTTACAAACAGCGTTCATCGAAGCATCGTTAAATCCACCACATCCACCACGACCATGATGAGGAAAAAGCACTTACTGAAGAAGAATGAAAAAATAGGAAAATTATGGACTCGTTCAGAAGCCACATTTGATTTTGAGTTTTAATTCGGCTGATTCATGCAATTTACAAAGCAACAGACGTCACGATGAGATGAACAGCATGAAGGAAATTCTGAATGTCTGAGTTGAGGTCTTTCATGCCTTTTTGTATTCTTTCACCCATCAGATTCTCTGAGTCATTTATTCATTTGGCTGCATGGAACACACATTCTCTTATAGCTCTAAGGTTTTAGGTTCGCTTATAAAAACACTGACATGGCACAAAAAGCACTGAGTAAATCTGCCTGCAGGACAGAAAGGCTGTATAAGAAACAGCATGGCCGTGACTTTCTCAGCAATTTAGCCCTAAAAGCTGTTTTTCCATCCAAACATTTCACTCAATTTAAGCATGTAACAAAAACCTGTGCCAAGAAAATGTGAATCATGTTTATTGTGTTTGAATGGTTTGGGAGATTTTTACAAAAATATTCTCCTATTATTTCCTACTCAACAGCTAGTTCGGTACCAACCAAATGGCAGCGATTGCTAGCTGTTCCAGGACACATGATGAATATTATAAGAAGGAAAAAACACAGATGGTTCTCCTGTTAAAAAGAAATGCTTTTTGAGGACAACTTTTTGAAAACACTTGCTACATGATCATTACAACACATCTTGTTGGTGATGTTTTGTTAGTTGTTAGCCTTAAAGGGTCTAATGTTTCTCTATAGAACCCTACAATGAAGCGTTTTCCTATCAGAAATGGTTCTAAGTAGAAATTCATGCTATTTTTGGCAAAGAAAACATGTAGGACTTTTTAAAAAATGGTCCTAGTACTGAGCCTTGAGGTATTCCTGCAAAGTCTTGATCAGTTAAAATATGTTTGATGTCTGAAGTTAGCTTTTTAGTTTGGTAATTGAGCTCCGAGGCTAATGCAAGGCTAAGGAATGGAAGCTTATAGCCACCAGTTTAGCACGGTGTACTAAACATATCAGTACAGCGGCGTCTCATCACTCGGATTTGTGGAGTTGTTCAGTGTCAACTCTTGGCTGAGGGATTTGCACTTAACTTTTGGTGAGATGCTCCACATTTCCTGTTTATAACATGATGTGTTCTTTATAACAAAGCAAAACAGTAGATATACTTCTGTTTCCTGTTTCCCATCATCCATTTCCTCACCAGCTCCTTTCTGCTAAATTGTACCTGCATAAAAAATGGCCAGAAGCTAACGCGCTTTTCTGAAATATATAAGCCTGTCAGTGCTTGACTGCTAAATGTCATCTGGTGCACCAGTATGGCCGCTCTCTTACACATGGCCAGGGGAGAGCACAGCTTGGTATGCTGGGAAATGAGCAGGGTGGTGATGAATGGCTGTGATTAGCGACTCGGAGCATGCGGCTTTATGGTCTAGCAGTGCTGCCATTATCACTTAAACCTGAGGCGAGGCGTTTTATCGTATCGCGAGGCTATAGATTCAGCAAGGACCATAAAGACCACTTATGTGTTCAGGTAAAAAGCCAATAATTTTCTTGGAAAGCTTGTGTCTAGCTTTTGTGACATCATCAAGCATTTTGCAATGCTTAAAACCAATATCAGTGTGTTCCTTGCAATGTTTTTTCTGGGAATTTTAAATCTTCAGGTATTACAGGCTTTCCCAAGTACATTCTTAAAGGTAGCGATTAGCATTGATGCTTTAGCGCACTGATTGATAATGTTAAACTCTAAAAGGAAGCCATTAACTCACCTATTCAACTTCAGCCAACGGTTTCTCAACCATGTTTGGCCAGTGGTCCCATTTTTAGAGCCCAAAATCCCAGAAAACCCCACCCCCAATCATTCATGGTGGCAATTAATAAAATTTATATGTAGGTGTACGACTTGAAAAATTAGCAACTTTATTATTTATAGGTTACAATTAAAAGCTTAAAATATAAAACACATGTATTTCAATACATTAATTTCATCAAAATGACAAATTCTACCAAGAAAGCTAGCTAAATAATTAACATTACATGCTCCAAACCGAGCGCCAACTCCTAGCTAGCTTTTTGTTTGCCAGAATAATCTTGGACTAGCATTACGTGACTTTACATCTCAGCCTAAGGCCTACTGTCATCCTTTATTATTTTGTTATTAGAGCATCTTCACCACTTGCCACAGTTCTGCTTCCTCTTTTCTTCTTCTTCTTGTTTTCTCGTTCTTTTCTGGCTTCCAGACACGTAAGTTCCCTTCATTTTTTGAAAATTCAAAATAAACTACATCCAGTTTCAACTGAAGTCTCCACATTAGCAACAGCACAAGCTACTGTGCCATGAACTGTGTGGTTCTAGGGTTAGCTTGGGTGTTTCCTCCTGTTAATAGGTATTATTTTACCATCACAGTAGTGTATGTATGACAAAGCACACTGTTTGACATCTTTCTCCAGCCTGCTAGAAGGGGCTTTGCAAGTGTTCTTACACATCTAATGAGCGTCATTGACATTCATGTTCAGGAGCTCTTGCAGACAATGACTGAAAAATACAGCAATTATGAGTGTAGTGAATGAAGCGGAAATGCAGGAACCAAGCGAATGTGGAAGGGTTTGTGCAAGAAGCCTGCCTTGCCTAGCTTCACCTCTGTCTGTGTCCCATAAATAAGTGCTAGCAAATGATTTGGAGTCACGTATTTTTATATAATATTTTCATGAGCGTAAAGCCCATCTTGCACCAAAAACATCATTGTGATTCATTTCTACGCTTTTCACACTTGAATTATTTCACCCTGGGTCATTCTAAAGCCCGCGTAAACAGAATCCTGGGTTATCTTGTGTCATGTTTCACATTGCTCATACTTTACCCAAGGTTAACAATTAATCCTGGGTATTCATAATCTAACGTTTCACACCGTACGTTCCTAAACCCTGGGTTAACGTTCATATTTGCGGTGTCAACAACCATGATTGGATAAATACAGCACACAACCACTTGTCTCACACTTTCGCATCAGTGAGAAAAAATGTAGACGCTGTTCAATCTCAGATTGGATGTCTGTTGCTAAGAATCTAGCCGTAGAGTTCTAACACCACATCGTTTCACACTGTACTCATTTGGCACCACAACGCAGGATTAACATCGCAAAAGTGGTGCTAAGCCTGCTTTGGAGCAGGGTTTTATAGCACCAGGTAAAAAACAGTGCTAACCCTGCTTCTAAATTACAAGTGTGAACCGTTCCTCTACCCCGGGTTTAGAAGGACGATAACCCAGAGTTAATCTCGTGTGAAAAGTCCTTTTCAGTAAATATAACATGCAAACATCCGTAAACATGCTTTATGACTATACTGTATATGATCATACAAACTTCCTTAATCCAGCGAGATTTTTACTTCTGCATACGGTGGCGATTTTAACCGAAACCTGAGCGGCGCTGCTGCAGTAAAGCTACAGACTGAAACATCGTCCGTGTGCTGTTTAGTTTATGGACACAAAAAAACTGCAAAATATAGCATGAATATTGTAATTAGTAGCTTTTTTCTAGCATGAAACCACAACTGTGCCATGCAAAAATAGACTTTTTTTCTATTAAATGGCTGCTGTCCATAGAATTAGATGCATAGTATTACATTATAAATAACAGTGGTTACAAATCTGCAAAGCCATCCAACAGCTTCCCGAACAAATAATATAATTATAATTGCAACATTATATTATATTACATTAATCTTTTCACGTGAGCCAGTTTAGTGTTGTTAAATTTTGCACCTTGCTAAATGCATCTGAATTGAACAATGGCTTTTCTTCCTCAAAAAAAAATATAAAAAAAACATGTGGATATTCTTCAAAACCATGGATTTTTTTTTTTTACCATCATTCTCTCCTGAAGTCTGAAAGCGTAAGAGCCAAAGCCAAGCCAAGCTGTGCCCTCCGACGTCTGACAATAATGCATCATTACCCGAGGTTAGAGGTTTTTAAATTGAAATCAAACAATGGATGTTGCCTGTATGCTGTGGGTGAAGGTTTCTCAGCTCTGAGGCTCTCAGCATGACGTGGCTCAGCAGATAACTCCAACCCCGACTTCTGACGAAACCCACAGCACCTTTATTAATTCCAATTTACAGCTCCCAGATTATACTGCACGGCAGGGGGCCAAAACTTTTATAAAGGCTGAGTAGAGCTTTCTGACAGGCATGATCAAAGGGCTTGGCTTGATAGGTTTATTAGCATCTGACAGTTTTACTCACATGCCTGAGTCACATGCAGTTTACTATGAACATGCAGGATGTGGAAAGCTGAATTAGAATCAGTATCGTCTTTATTTATTAAGAATAAAATGGAAAAGGAATTCCTCCAGGTGAAACAGTCAATATCAGTTCAACACGAAATATACTATATATCATGTTATATGCAAAACTGGCAATAATCCATTTAGTTTTTTTAATGTTTTTATGTAATTGTGATGGGAATTCCATCTCTATTCACCAATGAGTCGACTCTTTCAGCTCCCAAACTGTTGAATAAAGTGGAATAAAGCACTCTTTATAGTTTCATTTAATGTTGTGGAACGTCCATGAAACAAGTTAGTTCCTGTTCTGACTTACGTTATAGCAGCTGTAAACAGTCGTTCCCTCACCAGCCTCTCTTTTTTCTCCCTTTCTTGTTAATAAGACAAAAAAAATGCAGCTTGTCATGTTACTGAGAAACTGCAAACATAAACTCTTCTGTCCTGAAGATGTCAAAGTTGACACTGGAGACTCCTTCTCTAAATGTTAAATAAATGTAAATGTCTTCACCATATCACTGATTACACACATTTTTAATCCGTTTATGTGGAGCGTCTGCTGTACACATCCCTGTGAATGAGCTGTAACTATAGAAACCATAAGGTATTAGAGCGAGCACTTTAATATAAACCTGCAATGCTGTCAGAGCTGCTGTTTATAGAGAATTATTCAACATCTTCCCGACCAATCAGAATCCACGAGCATGCTAGTACGAGTGCAGAGAGCTTGTAGGACTGCCAGAAACACTGTCACTTCGGATAAACAGCGTTTCCCGTGTGAATAAATGAAATAACAGTTTCTGTGCTGAATTAAACTCATACAGCGTGAAATGCAGCCTGGTGTGGATTTTACAAACGAGGACATGCCTGATTGTCTACTTCATGCCCTCGAGGTGCAAAACCATCTGTAGATCCAGAATGGTGGCTGTGTTCATCCTGAGCCTGCTTCGTGTTAATTATGTGTGATCACACAAGGGGATAAAGAGTTACTGTTTGAAAGTTAAATATTAAAACATTACCTAAAGGCAATTATCGTACTGTTTTATACACTGTAGGGTGATAAGTTAGTGCGTGAGCTGGAACACATGCTTAGCACTTTTTCATTCGATTCATCGGGCTCATTACACTTCCTCAACGTTTGATCTGAAACAATGAAACACGTATACAAAGAGAGAGGACAATGATCTTACCTTTAGATGACAAATTATACTAATTATACTAATGACAGAGAGATGCCTCGGGCTCAACAAGATGCTACCACCACCGTGCTTCAGTGTGGGGAATCCTTACGTTTTTTGTTTTTTTTTTATTATTATTTTTTATATCCCCCCACTTCAATATTATTTGTTATTTTGTGTAGATTCATAACATAAAATCCCAGTCAGTCTTTACATCTGCTTTTACTTTTTTCTATATATAAATAAAAGGGAGAAAAATACCCTCCTGCAGTTGAGTATTGCTCAGAGCTCTCTGAACCCGGAGATTAAGTGAGGTTTGAAAGATTGCTACAATTTTCCAGTCTCCAACTGGATTTATTCCAATTTTAGAAAGTAGTAAGAGCAAAATTTCATACGATAGTAACTCAACATATGGCCCAATTTAATCCTTTTTTCTTTTATTTACTAAAGTGGACATTTTAGTGTCTGCTCTATTTCCAGTTTCACTCGACTTTCTCGGTCTGTTTTTTTTTTTTTTAAAGTTGTGTTCTCAAGGAAAGCTTTGGATTAATTTATAGTTTATAGTGTGTGACCTAAAGGGGACTAAAATGTTTATTACAAATCTTTACCATAACAGTGAGTACTGTCAGCTTTTTAATCTCGCTGCTTGTGTTTTAAATGAGTTTTAAATTATTCCCGTCTCAGCAAAACATCATCCAAGTGTGATTATTAATAAACGGGCAGCCAGAAGGAGAGATTGTAATCACAGTAAAGTCACTCAGCGTTTCATATCTGCCCAAGATTCATGAACAAAAATGCACCGGTTGTTGAAAATAATATAAAATGCATGATACGGATCTGTGGATCGGAATAGCGCCTTTACTAATCTCCTAACGTTACCATAATTAAAGGTCATTGTTTGGGAGTAATGGCACAGGTATTGAAGTTTTTTTAACTTTTTTTTTTTTTGGGTATCTTCTGCATCCTCACTGAATTTCTGGTGAATATTAAAACATTACTGATGTCAGTTCATATCCTGTATCACTCTTATCAAGGTTTATCTAAATTGCTTAACTTTTATTATTATTATTATTATTATTATTATTATTATCATTATATACAGTAAATGTATATATTTATATTTTGTTATTTTTCTATTTTTATTAGCATTACTTTAGGAGTTCTCAAACATTTCCACTAAATCAATGCTAAATCAATTCTATATAAATAAATAAATTGCAGAGCGTAAACTCCTCTGTCCTGAAGATGTCTGAAAACTTAAAGTTACAGCTTTACCTCTGACTGTTACAAAGCGCTGACACTGGAGACTCCTTCCATAAACATTGCATATGCATCTCCTTACAGAAAACTTCATCATATCAATGAATATATAATTTTAAAGTTTTTTTTTTCACTATCAAAGCTGTTGTTATGAAAAATTAATTAACCTTCTGATCATGTATGTAATAACTGGCAAAAACGGGACTATCATATTTATTTTGTCAATACTTCACGCCGGAACCAAATCCCGTCTCAGCCACAATGTGAGCTTTGCTCCGTGACCAAATTATGCACGATATATTATGAAAATGTCACGTTATACAAGAGGATGAAAAGAGCAGTTCCGTGATCAGAATTATTTCTGATCCTTTCGTCCCAGAGATCTGACGGTGGTCGCTCAGCCCGGATTACACTTTGCTGATAACATCTCATAGCTCAAATCAAAACTAATTAGCATTTGCCTTTGGACATGAAAGTGTCAGGATGTGGAGTTCGATCTTACGATGGTTCATCTAAGTTTGCTGAAAAAAAACAGAAGGAGGGCAGTTGATAATTGGTAAAAATCAATGACTTGCAATTCCAAGTTCATTACACTGAGTAAAAAGTGTACTTAGCATAAGTTTCCTTATTCCGCGCCAGTGCTTGTATATCACTCCAAATGGCAGCGTCTGAGGATAAAAATGTCCGTCTGCAATTAGAATCTCCCTAGTTGGTAGTTCAAGCAACCAATTATGGCACATCCTTCCTATTAGACCCCAACACATGTCTGATTATTCTTCCAGTTAACTGAACTGTGTAACGACAGATGAACTGTCTTCAGGTTTTTGATCAGGCGAGTACGATGCACACGTCTTCTCTCTCTCTGCTTTTTTCCTCACATTCACTAAATTGTTCCGTGCTGCAGTGTACAAGCATACGGCTTACATCCTATACAATTATTATGTTTATCTCTCCTCTGTTCCTCCTCACACATCTCTGACATTTCCACGCTTAACCACTGAGACGTCAGGCGTGAATATATATATATATATATATATATATATATATATATATATATATATATATATATATATACTAATTGAAGTTTTGCCATTTTTATAACTCCATCTCTGCCATCTTGACCAGTACTGAGCTTCGTGCTGTAAATAAGAACTGGAATAATAATGATGATTTATAGGAAAACTCGGAAACACATTAAATATGTTTGTATTCAACTACTTGTGATGTGGTTAGAGATTCTGGTGCTAATTTGTTAGTCGGTGTGGTATTTTCATTATTCCCGTGAGAAGTTAGCTGTTTTGTGTCACAGTGATGTCATGTTGTTATTGCTAAAGGAGTTACAAGAGCGTTTAACAGGAGGAAGAAATGTAACAATCTCAAACATAAGGGATAACAGTCAGATCCGAAATCTGTCCATCACTCACCATTTTCCAGCAATGTTTATCGTCATATTAATGAGAAATCCAGTGTTGCAGTAAGGGGTGGAGCTGAGAAGATCTGTTTAAAGTGTACGTGGAGCTAATTTTAAGAAATTAAGCCTGAAATGCAGAAACTAGCCAGTTCTTTTGCATGGCAGTGTTGTGAAGCGTAGGTCATTATCTTATATAGAAAATTCTCGTCTCTAAGTCCATGTGTGGCCTGGAGTCCAAGAGATAGCAAAACTGGGCGAGAGGGGCATATTCTCGCTTCCCTGTCAATCACAGCAACATTAGCCAATCGTGGGCATGTGTGAGCTCATGTGTATGGAAGAGGGCGGGTGGCACTTCATTAGAGATCAAAGAAAATTAGTAAAAGAGTGTTTTAATAGCAGAAAAATCTCATCACGGTTGTCATTATTTATTCCTGAAAGCTGGCAGGTGAAATAAAATTGTAACCTATTATCACTTTTGATTATAATCTGCTAATCACTGTTTTATATTCTTTCTCACCTTCTTCATCCAAAATTAATGAGCGAGAGAACTGACGGTAAGACTGATATCGAGGTGCCAGCTCTCTCTGAGTAAATGGAGTGCTTTATATAAGACTCATTCCTTCATGGTTATCAAAACGTGGTGCTCTAAATCATGTTATACAAGTTTCATATTCCTTTTCATACGGCCAGGCTGTGCATATAAAAATCCATAAAGACAATGAATTTGTGAAACCGAAGGGTAATGAAAGCTCTTTATCCACACCGTCCTCTTTAGTTCTGTAATAAAGCAAACAATCTGTATGAAAATGTTCAACCGGAAACAGACTCCAGCCAGTCAATTAATGGCACGGAATGTAGCTGTGGAATTAAATTGAGGCATTTAGTAAAAACGGCCACCTTCGGGCTCGTGTAGCTTCTCTCCCAGCAGATCTGACTGAGCTCAGCGCGCTAATTGGTTTGAGAGGTTGGTGAAAACTCTGCCTGTCATTCACAATTAACGAGAACCAGTTGCTCAAGCTCATCTGCAAACACAAAATCATCTCCGCAGAGTCGGCACAGTGCGCTCAACAACACGCGAAAACTCGCCTTCTGTAATTAGTAAGCATCATTGTGTAATTAATTTAGTATGACAAAGAAATCTGAAATCTAAAATCCAAAATCTACTCACAACTCATGTGCAAATAGTATCAGAAAATCAGTGTAGACTCTAAATCTAGATCACTTAAAGGTTCTTTGGTTTGTCTCTGGTGGGAAACTTGGAGGTTGTTTGTAGAAACATCTAATGGATCTGTGAGAAACTAAAAGTGCTTAACTCCAGGGTGGACAAATCATAAATTCATTAGCAAGCTATTCAAATGAGGAAAAGCTCCCAATCTGATCACATGACCAAAATCTCATGAATATAGCTGGTCAGCTGTAACGTTAACATTAGCTAATGCTAGTAACAGGTAGTTAAGTAGCTTGCTTTTATAGTGTTACTGAATATATACTGGGTAACTAAAAGGAGTATTTTATGCTAAGTGGTGCGTTAAGGCAAAGTCGTGATTAAATGTTTAATCCAATTTAACCTAAACCCCCTCCCTCACTCTTGGTGACCCAGGAATGGATTTTACCCCATAAAATCAAGATGTGCACATTTCAACTTTGCTAGATGTTGCATCAAACAATGGAACTACTTGTACAGGATCAAAAAAGCATCTATCCATCAATCCACCCATTTATTCTTCCATACTTACATTTACAACTCTGAACTATTTGCAACACTCCAACAACTTTATGCAACAAGCCAGGATGTATAAAATGACCTGTTTTGACCTAGCCTGGAAAATAGCTGGGCCTAAAGCATAAGATCTTTGGTGGCTTAGCACAAATCAGTTGAATGTGCAGTTTTATGGTGACATTTTTTTTTTTTGCAAAGTTGCACCGAGGACAGATAAACCGCATTAGCCATATGACCTTGGTAGAGCACAGCAGCTGGCTCGGGTCCAATTGGATAAAGCAGGTAATGAAGGGGTGCTGAGAGGGCCAGCTAGAGTAATGGACCATTTGACCAGAGGCAAGCACTTAGTGCTGAAGATGAGCGGGAGGCTGCAGTGTATTTGTGTGAGCAAGGAGAATCAAGAGCTGAATTCATCATGCATCGGTGTTTGTTGCACTTCAAAATTGTTTTGCTGTTGTCAACAAAACACAATTCAACAAAGAGGTTGGCTTGTCTGTCCGGACACCAAACCCAGATGTCTCAGTGATGATGCGAGCATTATTCCATGACTTTGGAGGATATGTAAGGAATAAAACTCTCCATGTCATGCATCAAACCTCAAAGCATAAATGTACAGTTATCACTTTACCTCTGACTGTTACTATTATCTCACTGTTACGTCTTGACACTGGAGACTCCTTCCATAAATGTTACATAAACATCTCCTTACGGAAAACTTCATCATATCAACTTGTACGAAGGATGTGGCGCATCCTTCATACATGTCCCTGTGAATGAGTGGTTACTATAGACACAATAACGAGCGCATTCATACAAACCTGTGATTTGCAGCTGCACTACTGTCAGAGCTGCTGTTATAGAACATTAATCACTTTCTGACCAATCAGAATCCAGAATTCAACCATGCTGTGGTATAATAACACATTAACCCATGCTATTAGAGCTAAATGCATGTCTGATGATTCCTCCAGGGAGCTGACCTGTCTGAAGAGTCTAGATGGATGAATTGCATTCACATTATTGATCAGTAAAGCAGGATGTTGGTCTATGCATCTATCTATCTTCTAAGTGTGGTCCTTTCCTCACGTTCATTAAATTGTTCCATGCTGCAGAGTACAAGGCGATGGCTTATATCATATGCAATTATCATCCTTATCTGCCTCCACTATTCCTCCTCACACATCTCTGACATTTCTATCTTTAACCACCAAACCACGTCAGACATGAATGCACAATGTGTTCTTTGCCTTTTTAAGCCTCACAAAACCTATAACACTCCTCATTCACCGGGTGCTACATCTGCGCCATCTAGACTACTACTGTGTTTGAAGCTATAAATAATCCTATCTCATTTTTCAATAACTAAATCTCTAATATTGTGCTTATGCCTATAAATATTCTGTCTTAGATGTTCAACACTTTTTCTGTAGATGCACAGCAGGCACATACTAACTGCTTAATTTTAAAATAGCTTTCTGCTTCATAGCTCGTCACTGCACACAATGTGCAGTAGTTACATTTAAAAAAATCTCAACTTCTACTATTTTTATTTGTGTAACAACTTCTTGGTAGTATTCTTAGACCCTGACATATTTTACACTGGATGTAGAAACATAACCCAGATATCTCTGCAGAGAAATGAGAGAGTCTCCCCTTTTGCCTCAATACTATTGGCATCTCCAGATCCCATGTGACTGAAAGTCTATTGTGAGCCTCAGCCATTCTTGCAGCACCAGTATCCTATCATAACCATCTGACAAACTTCTGTGGTGACAAGGTGACAGAGCTGACACAATACTTCCAGGACTGATCTATGATCCCAAGCTTGTGATTGATAAACCTGGAACTATATCTTCTTGGTCCTGGTCTAGAAAACCAAAGAAAAAATACTGCATAGAGGAAGCAGTGTGATTCTGGACTTTTGTTGTTGTTGTTTTTGTTGAAAAGAAGTCTGCTTTCTTGTATTAACTACTGAGGCATGAATGAGGAGGTGGTTAATGCTACATTTTGCCATTCTTGCCTTCTACCCACAGGCAGATGTCCACACTTCTACTGAGCCTATAAATTCTTTCGGAATCAGGGCTAAAGTAATTTTAGCACCGGTTAGGAGCAAGACTAGATTAGAGTAGTCAGTAATGGTGTTTGGGTTGAGCAATTCCCATCCATTTAGCCATTTGAACATAGATAAAATCCTCACCAAAGAAGCCTTGGGAACATGGACCAATGACTCATTAATGAAGCTTCTGAAAGATGGACCAACTGCTTATCAGTGAAGCATCTGGACCAAAACTCTATCAGAGAAGCCTCTGAAACATGGGCCAATGCCCCAATAATGAAGCCTCTGAAACATGGACCAACTCCTCATCAATGAAGCATCTGGACCAAAACCCCATCAATGAAGCCTCTGGGACATGGAACAAAGCCTCAATAATGAAGCCTCGTAAACATAGAGCAATACTGCAACAATGAAACCTCTAAAATGTGGACCAATGCCATAACAAGGGCCAACACTCCACCAAAGAAGTCTCCAGAATATTGGTGACCACCAATTAATTAAGCTGCTGGAACATAGACCAATGCCAACCCTCATCAATGAAACCTCTGGAATATGGATTAACTTCTCACCAAAGAAGCCTCAGGAACATGTTTGGACTGTTGTGGTCAGGTTCTTGACTACCTCCTGGTGTATAAGACAAGAACCTGATCTACGTGAAAGCAGCATTGAGAAGTTAATGCTGCACTGAAAAGCTTTTCTAGGTAGAGAGCGGTAGGAAAGGAGTTGCAGAAGTTTCAAGTAGTCCTGCACCTTACAACATGACCTCAGTGACCTTCCATACATTTTAATTGTTGCCAAACTTCTACCAATGGTTCATACATATGACCTCAGCACCAAGGCTGGTCTCAAAGCTCCTCTGAGGGAAGTTTTCCTGCCCAGTATTACTGAGAGATCCCATCACTGTTATTGACTGTAGAACAGTGGGAGAAATCCTGTCAACATCAAGGTGACCTGCTAAATTGTTCTCTTGTGTAGAAATGTCAAAGTAATTGTCTCCCACAGAGCGGAACTATGAAGCTGGGAACATCACTCTGGTCCAGAGGGAGAGAGTACTCCACTGGTATCTGGTCTTCATGGTCCACAGGAATCTAAAGTACATCTGGAAAGTGCAGCACCACATTCTATGCCAAGCATGGCTGTCTAAATTCTGTTTCTAAGTATTCAATTATGTACATTAATCTACTTTTCCTTAAAACTTAAACAGACGTTTCTTGGGTACAAGCTGTAACCTTCATACCTCCATTCACTTTGTTTTGAAACTCCAAATCCATGGCACTTACATAAGCATATAAATTAGAAAATGTAATATATGACTTGTGGGTGTCAATTAGAATTAAATGATAATTAGTCTTTAATGACTTCCCCACCTGATTAATTGCATGAATTAAAGCACTGATAGCCCTGGACTAATTGCAAACCATTGTATCAGTACAAAGTAATCATTATTATTAAAATCTAAGCACGTTAATAGCATTCATTTACACAGCTAGAACATCATTTTGCTACCATGTATGGTAGATAATATAAATATATATCATCACTGACCACAGTTGATCATTTGCTAAGTGGTGTACTACAGTGGTGTGTTTTCAAGAAGCAAGCAAGCTGAAAACACACACTAAACCACAAGATGAGTGTCTGTTCCTGCAAATCAATAGAAGCTTTTCACAATCATGTGAATTGTATGTTTACAGCTCAACATCAGGGAAAAGCTTCACCAAGACCTCTTATCAGTGAATAATGGTGGCCTGGCCAAGGGGTTGATTTCTGTAATGACTGAAATTGAAGAAATGGACAATCTCATTAGCTCAGAAGAAAAGTTAATGGTATGGTCTTCCAGGCATTTCTTAATGACTACGTTCCAGCAACCTAGATTTTTTGTTGTTCATGTTTGTTGTTGTTGTTGTTGTTGTTGTTGTTGTTTGTAGAACTAAAGACTCTATATTGGTTGCCTGAGAGATATTAAAAAAGAAATATTCTTATTTCTTGATCTTAAAGAGTATACTACAGCATGCGTCCAGTAGTTTGGTTTGTTTTAATTTTTATTGTTTGTTTGTTTGTTTGTTGTAGAAATAAAGGCATTTGGTGCATTGGTGGCTTGACAGATCTGAAATTTTATTTCATCAAAATTTTAAGAAATTAACAATGAAAAGAGTTCAGCATGGCTCTTGTATCTTCCATCTGTTTTATTATGATTAATTAATTAATAATTTGTTTGTTTGTTTGTTTGTTTTTCATATATTAGTTTTCTTTCAGATATATAAAAATCTCTTGAAGATTCTCCCCTGGGAGCCATGTCAACTAAACTACTACCCACAGCTATTTTCACATGCGTCAAACTAAAACCCCATCACGCTCACCACAAGCGTCCCTCAGGAAGAAGCTCAGCTCATGATGTGATTTGTACAAAGTGCTCTAAAAGCAGAGCCTGGAGTGACCGGCGGACCTGACATACCACCAAACACATTGATCACCAGTCTGTCTTGTTACGCTGACACAAACCCGCTGGTGTGGACAAGTCCAAGCCCGTGGCTCTGCTCTCGGCCATCAGCCAGACCACCCCGGTGATTAATGTGCGTCCTGGCAGGCGTCAGTGTCCTGAGTGGCCGATTCATCAATCACACGGACAGCTGCACTGTCTTAGCCCAGGGACCTCTACGCTAAGTCCTTGTGGTTATGTGTTCACATCCAGGTGTGAAGTGTGACTCCGACAACATGAGACTGATCAAATATTCCGGTCGTTACTGATACTGGCTTATATTCATATATAAAAAGTTTTAGGACAAAGTGAAAACTATGACCTGTAAATTGACATTAAGGTGAAGTATAAATCACTTATTTCTTTCAACATTTTGTGAAACTCAACTGTTTCATATTAATGACTAGAAAGAAAATGATCCAAAACAAAGTAATACATTAAGACGAATAAGACTAGCCATTCAATTGGGACAAAAGTAATGGCTCCCTCTAAAAGGAGGAAGAGTTAGTGTGTGTCTATGGTAGCCGGTGCTCTGCAATGGCTGAGCTGCATTACTGGAGGATTTAGCACACGCCAAGCTTAGGAGGTGCGCTTTCACCGTTTAGTCATCATTTTATCTACTTCAGGTCTCTGTGAGCTTTGCCTTTTATGGAGTTTTGTAGGTGTGGCTACATGTAAATTAGCTGTGCTGTGACAGTGCTTGGTAATTCATGGCTGATTGGTGTTTATGAACATATGCATGAGAATATGAAGAAAATCAGCAAACCTTTTATAAATATGGCAGAAATATTTTTTGTGCAGTTTGGCCTAAGAGGAAATTGACACACTTTAGTAAATGATTAATCAGTGAGACCCAATAAGTGCATTAATTACCTAATGTGTGCTTTGTGTGAAATTGTCTTAATATATTGGCAAATAATTTCCCTATTTCAAGTGTTTTTTTTTCTAGGTATTAAAGGTATTAAAGATAAATGCTAACTGAATAACAAAATATTAAGCTCGAGAAATGGGTGGAAAAAGGTCTGGTAATCGGTTAAATTGTCTTAGATTTGTTTTAGAATAATCTCAGTAATATATTATAGAGATATTAAATTATTAAAATATAAAGAATATATTAGAAGATTACATAAACTTGCCTTTATTCAAGATATTTTTTACTTAAAGTTGAACTCGATGTACATTATCTTTTTCATTTATAAAGCATGGGGGTGCAAACTTTTGCACTAATGTACAGTATAAGCAGATTATATCGATTTATGTAAATCAAAGAGAGATTTCATTAACAGCGATCCCTCCTGATGATTGAGGGCTCATTAAACGCTACCACTCGTGTTGCACTGAATGTAAAGCCCTGTTTAATTCCCTCCATTTCTTTTTCAAAGCTTCTCTACAATGTTTCATCATCATCAACATCATCATCATCAACATCATCATCATTGGCTTCTTCGTGTCTTTTCATCGAGCCGTAACCTGTGAGCTTCCGAGTGAAGCCGAGGGTTAGAAACACACTGATATTCCTTGCAGCTTCCCTCCACCTCCACTGATTACAGACAACGATGGCTGAGTTTAAGACAAGTGAAATGGTAGAGGATCAAAAACTGCAAAAAAAAAAATTTCTCAGAGCTTTGAGTGCATGTCAAGACCATGTAGAGAGAGAAAGATGTTGAGAAGAGCTCAGTCCTGCTTTCATTTCAACCTTCACACAGGTGCAGGGCTGAAGAAGAAAGAGACGTCAGTGAAATAATCAACGCGTGACCATCACTCTGAGCAACAGCGAGAGAACTTCAAACGATTGCTTTCTCAGCTCAGCATGCTGACTACAGTTGTACAGGGGGCGGAGTCACAGCAGGAAGTCACTGCAGGAGGCTGAACATGGCCTGCTTGTGCTAACGAGCTGTCCAATTAAATCGTAACAGCTGACTGGTTGAGGCGGGAAACATTGCGACGCTTTTTATCGCCACTTTCCGTCTTCCATGGGCTGGAGACACATTTAGAAATTGTCATGCTTTAAATAATTTATTACACCACAGCGCTGCTGAATTCTGGATTCTGATTGGTCAGAAGGTGCTGATTAATTGTCCATAATAGCAGCTCTGACATTAGTGCAGCTGCAAATAACAGGTTTATATTAATGCGCTGTTTATATAATACGCTGCCGTTTCTATAGTAACAGCTCATTCACAGGGGCATTTTCTGTAAGGATTGGTTACGTTTATTTAACGTTTATGGAAGGAGTCTCCAGTGTCAGCACTTTGTAACAGTCAAAGATAAAGCTGTAACTTCAAATTTTCCGATACTGGAAATGATTTTTTGGGAAAACTGCTGTTTCTCGGTAACATGACAAGCTTTTTTATTTTATTAACTTTGTGAGAGAAAAAATAGACGCTGGTGAGAGAACTACTGTTTATAGCTGCTACTGTATAACGTAAGTGAGAACTTATTTCACAGACATTCCACAACCGTAAATGTAACTATAAATGGATAAAACCTATTTGTAAATTAATACAAATTGTAATTGTTGGTGAATTGCTGCGGTATAAGAGGCATAAAACACTTCAGGAGGTGCTGTTATAGGAAAATAATGCACTTCAGTGTGATAATAGCAAATCTTCACCATGCCATTGTTGATTATTTTCCTGTAACATCATGACACAGAGTGTTTTAGGCTTTTAGGCCTTTTCATTTTCATCATGAGATCAGCTTATTGACAGTTAATAAGCAAAAGGATTTGGGAGTTTTGTCTCCACTACAAGAACACAAGGCTTCCATTTTACAAATCTGGAATCGTTAACCAAAGAACTTTCAGGGAACCATTTTGTTCTAAGACTGTAAAACATTTCAGAAGAAATCCTCCTGCGGCTTTGATCAGAAGTATTAAAGTTGGACAGTTGGACAGGAATGAAGTCTTCCCTCCGCACCCGTCACTGCAGCTCACATTATTATTCATCATCGGCAGAAAAATGAGACGGTGCACCGGTGTGAATGGAGGATATTACAGTGTGGGATGAAAATGGAAAAAATTCTCAGATTGCCTGAAATGTGAATAAGAAACAATATCAGGATATTAATTTCATTCGGACGATGTTAGGTTAGTCATGATAAATATGGATTTTCACAAATTCAATTTCACGTCATCCTGCACGAGTCAGTGCGGTTTTGTGAATTTTCCTTCTCTACAGACGTCTACAAACACGAGATTCATGCAGGGTTAGATTTTTATAGAATGTAATATAATATGCCATGAAATGCAGGAGCATAAGTATGAATATAGTTGGACCAAAAGATTCCATATTTCCTCAATTTATTAACATTTTCAAGCACTTAAGCCTAATGCAAAACTCTGAAGGAGCAAGAGCTCAGAAATTAGTCGTTTCTATGGAAACACACAACCTCTTAACTTCCTTGGAATAGAAATCTACACTACACACTGTGCTTATTTATTATGCACTCAATACTAGAAATAACAGAAAACAGTTGACAGAAATACACTGAAAGCCCCTGGCAACATACTTTCCATTATATAAAAAAAGAAAAGAAAAGGAAACTAGTGCACATATCATGTCTGGTTTAATAAAACAGATTCAAATCCTCATACTTAACTGTGTACTAGCACGTAGCGGCGAACAGATTACTTACGTTTAGGGTCACAAACAGGCTTTATTTTAATTGGGTCTTTAAAATGCTGCACATATTGTCTTTTAATTGGCTAACAGTCTTCCAGGGTTAAATGCATTATTTATTTATTTTTACTCTGTAACTGCAATAAAAAAGAAATGGAGCAAAAATGAATATTTCCGTTTTTTCTTTTTTTTTCAAGTACTGAGATTTAATTATATTAAAAAGAGTACTGTTACAGTGAACCATGTACTCGGTAGGGGTGTAAGCCTCAGGCTTCCACACCGTATGATAAGATTTCAATTCACTAGGCAATGAGTCAATATTTGAGGATAGCACTGAATCTGATACGATTCGATTTTGTAGCCTGCAGTCTTTGTTCAGAATCTGGGGTAGGCCTACTGTTAGTCCATCAATGATGACGAGGATGATGATGATGATGTAGATAAGGATTAGTTTGAAAATATCAGAGTTTTGGGTAAATCACCTCACTAGAATGTTATTAATAATATAAATTACTTTTTACACATCAGTTGTCTTTCCTTCTTCAATGATAATCGATTCATGATCATTTACAATCAATAGTAATTTATTGTTTATCAAGCGAACACATTTAAGAGGAGTTGTTGATGTGTTATTGGTCACTAAACGGATTTTCTGGTTCAGCCCACTTGACATTTGCATAAGTATAATGTGATCCATTACCTTAGATGAGTCTGACACCCCTGCTCGAGAGCCAGTGCAGGAGGACTGGCTTAATTAAACACAAATGAATCATTTTCCTGCCAATATTTCAGTCTCTCATTGCTGCTAATGGCATTGTAGTGTGTTTTCCTCTTCTAGCACGCTCATTTTACCCTAATGAAGGCCTCGTTAATGAGCTGATAAAAAAAAACCCTATAATGTTCAGTGAAGAGGGAGTAAAGCATCCAGAGTGGGAAATGCTACTAAAGCTAGCATGCAGCACAAAGCTAACTGCAGCTCTAATTACCACCATTACCACCAATAGTTCTGTCAGAAACATGGCCCATGAGCTTAAACATCCAGCATATAAAGAAATGCATGTGAAATATCCTCTTTAATGAGATGCAATGAGATATCATGTGATTAGTCTTGATGCTGTTTACCAATCAGGATAAATTGCGCCAGCTGGGCTTCCTTATGTCTGATCATTTCATACTTTATTTTCCTGAAAGTGGTTCTTCTTCTCCTTATCACATCCCAACAAACACTTTCCTACGATCAGATAACAGCAGAACAAAGTAAAGTGAGCCGCTGGGTAAAATGAGCTGCGTGTATTCAGAGCTGTCTTTCACTAAACAAATCATCTGACAGCATTTACAGGAAAACTCATAGTGAAAGAGTTGAAGAGAAAGCACGAGTGATGGGAATTTTCCTTTTCCGAGTGAATTCCATCACTCCGATTCGTCACGCTTTTAAGAAACGAGAACGAGGAGTGTTTCCAGCTCATGTTTAATAGCTCTGATGTGTTATATTTAGAACTGTAAAAATTAATATAATGAGCATTTGTTAAATTGATGTAACATTCATAGCAAGGAGTCAAATCACAAGCAGAGTTAGTTAGAGGAATAAAACACCCCGTGCTGTGCTGTTAGAGGAAAATAATCAGCGACGGGGGGGTGTAATGAAGCAGCGTTACTGATACCACACCAAAGCACATCCTGAAGTGTTTTATTCCTCTGATACCACAGTATTCTGTGAACGATTACAATTTTTATTTATTAAAGAGGAGAGAATCACACATCATACTTTTTATCCATTTATACTTACTTTTAATGTTGTGGAACATCCACGAAAAAAGTTCCTCTTCTCACTTACAGCTATAAACATCACAAACCTCTCTTTCTTCTGTCTCTTCAAGTTAATAAGTAAGCCATGACACATCCGCCGTACAAGTCCCCGTGAATGCGCTGTTACTATGGTAACAACAACAGATTAGTAGGAGCGCATTAATATAAACCACACGGCACTACTGTCAGAGCTGCTGTTATTGGAAATTAATCAACACCTTCTGACCAATCCGAATTCAGCAGTGGTGTGGTGTAAATAAGAGTAAATACACATTAGCTAGTAGTAGCTTTAATAGTAGTTTCAAATTCCAAATGAAATATTTCCCTAAGAGTTTCTGTGAGTCGTTAATTTGATCAACTCAAGGATAAAGTGGAAAAGTGGTGTTGCCATGGCAACACTGACAATGCCAATGTGTATACATTTGTGCACATTTTTATTGTGCATTTGCAACCTTCCGGAGCTGCACTTTTTTCATTTAATTTACAAACACACAATCTTATCAAACCTTTTTCTTTTCTCCCAGCCAGTGAGTCACAGCTCGGGATCATTCTGACCATACAGCAGTAATAGTGACCGGAGTGATCAAGACCAGATTAATACCGCCTCTTCTGAAACCTCAGTACCTCAGTACCAGCAGAGCCTCGGAAATAGATTGTGCCGCACCGCATCCATCCATCATGTCTGAATAATGCCGTAGTGTGGAATTTCAATGTGATATTTATCCCCAAACTGGAAAGATATGAAGCACGGGGCCGTGGACCTAATTACAAAGCGATGGAGAGCTGGAGCGTGAAAAGATTCTGGATGCATCTAATATGATCGAGTATTAATCACAGCAGGCTGTTGTGTGCTTCATATTGTGTTTAGCGAAAATGTGAAGAAACAAAACAGGAAATGCATGGCCTAATATGAAATAAAAAAAAAAAAGTTTCATTCTTTCTTTCTTGTCTGACATGTCAGCTCAATCATAACAACAGTCCTCGTAGATCCTCCTGATTAGTTACAGAAGGAAAGCATGGAGGAGGCATTATCGATATTTTCCCTCTCATTTCATAGAGACTGAAATGACATCGGTGCCCCTGACGCCCACTTTGCCCTGCGTCTAGTGACAGACACATCGCTTTTCCGTCTGACTCACCACCCTGTGAATTATTCCCTCATATTCTGCAGCGATTTGGCCACGATTTTTCTCCCTCTGACATCTGATGCGTGCTCAGCGATGCAATTCAATTTCTCACTGAAGAACAAATGAAAAGGGATATCTCCCTCTTTCTAATGCAGATAGATTCCTATTGGCATGCGTCCACGGGGCATCGTTTATTTCTTAAATAAACGCCTCCCTGATGGCAGCAGATCTGATGAATGACAAGAACTCCAGGGCAATGAAAGGTAGCAGGAGGCAGGCTGTGCAATCACTCGAATGGCATCATCCCAAAGACTGTAATCTCACAGAATTAGACTTCACACAGTGCTGACTCGAGCTCAGAGCAGTCCCCAGGTAGACTTCCGTCCAAATGTCACACCGATTTTAATCTGATTTCTGAAAAGCTGGTCAATCGCTGTGTGCCTTTCCATCGACTTCAGTCGCTGTTAAGTTGATGAGCAACACATCACTGAGAGATTGACACTCTGTCTCCTTTAGCTCATGAACCACTCATGAACCACACGTTCTTATTTTAGTAGTTATTGTAGTTATGGTAATCTGTTAACCCTACGTTCACACTAGCAAGTCACTTCTCACTTGTGGGCGTGGCCTGTCTTAGCTCCGATAAGAAAATGTAGTAGCCAAAATATAAATGCTTCTAAAGCTAAAAAGTTAAACCACTTTTAACTTTATAGTGTTATATGCTCAGCTTTGTACTAGCTCCATTTTCAGATTAGATTAGCAAGGCAGGCTAACTGTACTAGCTACGCTGCACTCACCAGAGGCCCCAATGATCTCTGCTACTTTCTTCCAAGCTTTATTTTTCTTCGTAATCTCACTATACACATTTAATAAGAGGTCATATATGACAAGACGAGATGAAACCATTGTTATAAATTTTTCAGTAAAGCTTATAACACTGAAGTTGTGAGTGCAGAGCTGAAGAAAAGTCGGACCACACATGGCATAGAATTGGTACGAGGCATCATGTGACCAGTGGTTTGGGTTCATTGCATAGAACTGATTAATTCTCGCTTTGTCGGTTTTGCTGCTTGGCTCTGTGTCGCTCATGTACGTAGAAAATGAACAGTCACCTGTGGCTTTACTAGTGTGAATTTATGGTAACTGAAAAGGTCGAGGTATAAAGATCAGGATAAGCAAATAACAAAACCAAATTTCAGCACCAGTTACCCTTTAATGATGAACTATTAGCGATGAGTTTATTGCTATAAAATAAGACAAAACGAACTGGTTATGTTTTGTGTCATAGCAACATTTCACATTACCACATTTGATCAACTGATGAGATTTGAAGCAGGGAGAAGAAACACATATTTCTTATGTTTCATACTTTTTATGAACACCCCACGTTGTCAGTAAACGTCTGTAGCCCTGCAGCTAGTCTCTGGTCCGATGAGCTGCCTTCAACTAAATGATTTCCATAAACGCATGTGATTGGCTGCTGTAGATGATCTGCTACACAAGATGCACTGGTTCATTTTTAGAAAACTAGCATTGCTGATCTAAGGGTTTTTTTTTTCATACATTTATTACGTTATTTTTTGCTGACTCTGCATCTAGACCGCAGTCCACCAGCTGGTGACTCACAAACTGCTTTCTTATAGGAATTTCTTAATTTAAGTATAAAAAATCTAAACTTGAAACTACTACAAGATACAAAACTTTTATTCAGCTTTAAACACAGTACAATTTCTAGAAATAATTAAATACAAAGGTGTATATTTGCCTATTTATGTTGTATAAATAAGTTTTAAATATTGACAACTCCTGAGCTAAAAGTATTTGAGTCTGTTTTTCCGACGCATCGGCGCTGGTTCACTAATTTTATCACCCTTTTGAGCATGATATACTGACACATCGCTAAGTTCTTGCCTTGTTTATATAGTAATTGACAGACTGTTAATATTTTGTCCACATCAACTGAGATTCCTCAGAAGCTAAAAAAGCACATTATGGTGTCCCACAAGGGTCTGTTTTAAGTCTCTTATTGTTCTTTCTTTGTTTACGGCCTCGTAATTCTCAAATATAATGTTAATTTCTGAACGCTGGTGATTCATTTATTTCACTTACCAGGTCGGTCCGATTCAATAGAACATCTATGCAAAATGTACCACTATAAAAGCTACAATACATAAAAGCGTGATTAGGAAAAACTTCCTTCAGTTAAATTCTGCTAAAACACAAATACCCTGATTTCAGTCCAGAACAGAGGTGTTATATAATGTGTATACTGTATATATATGATGTCATTGTGACCGAATCATCTCATGGACTGTAATTGATTTGAAAGATTTGAAATAAAAGCGCTTGTATTTGTTTCTCCACTAGGGGGCAAAATAGAGTGAAAAACTGACACCGTAACCATGTCTCTTTCCGAACGAGCTAGTTTAAGGGTTGCACAGTGATGGGGTGAATACTTATGCTGTCTCTCATTTCACGTTTTTTTATTTGTAAATAATTTTGCGACGTATGCACGCTTTGATAAATGAGACTGGTGATGAGTCTGTCTCAGCTGCACTTGGTCGCTGTTTCACTCCCGTGTCCCGTGAAGCCACTTTAGCCCGCTGTGTGTGTCAGCAGTGCAAGGAAAGGACTTCGGGAAGATCACACTGCTGACCGTCAATAATCCACCTTCCTCGGTTTGGTCCGCTGTCTAACGGACCATTACACAGTGATATGAATCTCACGCACCTCTTCACCCCGACTGCCTCGCACCCTGACCCTGCTGTCAGCTCACGGCGATGACGTGTTACTACTGCATGAGAAATCATTAGCAGATCTAACACTTGTGCTTTTTTTTTTCCCTCCCCAAACAGCTTCTTCACTGGCTTCTCATTCCTGCTGTGGCGCTGGTATAAATGATGTTTCAGAAATTATGCTTGTGTATGCTCTGATGCTTTCGCTGCTTGCTCCCTGAGACTGAACAGATGATCTTTCGGGGGCACGGCTAGTCGTTAGGGCATGTATTAGCGTTAGATCAGGAGGAAACCAGAGCATGCTGTGTCTTAATTCTTGGTGGAATCGCAGGAGGACAGATGTCGTGGGGCGACGCAAAGCGATGGATGTTCTAACCTTCAGAACGGAGCACATTCTCGTGCCTGTGTTTAGTTTTTTTTCTGATAGCACTTCATATTTTATTCAAAAGATATTGAAGAACTGTGATGTGCAGCTAATTACAAAAGAGAGCACAAAGGCATGCTGGGACAACATGGACGTTCCAGATATCATTGAATATTAATGACTGTGGGCTGTTCGTTTTTCCAGCGAGTCCATTTTGCTCGATCATAACAGCACTGATTGTAAAAAAAAGTCCTCATAAATCCTTTTGATGAGTTTCAGAACATCCCAAAGCATTTTCTTTATTTCTACCCCCTCGCTATTTCTCAAGCCTAAGTGCCCCCGCTAAACGCACAGCCATCGACTTTATGCCTTGGCATTTAAGTAAGTTTAGTAATTTGGACTCGTTGGCTCGCTGCAGGGCTAAATACACTCTGACACTGCGCTACACAGATGCCAGATTAAGAGATCGGATAATGGGCCCCTGTCAGCGCCACTCATTTTAAATCTCCTCTGAAGCCTGAGTCCAGAAATCGCTCACTGTCACATCTCTTTATGTTAATCCTCAGCCACTGACTTGCGATGGTGATGATGATGATGATGATGATGATGACGATGAAGATGATGATGGTGATGATGATGATGGTGATGACGATGACGATGGTGGTGGTGATGATGAGGATGATGTTTGTGATGATGAGGATGATGATGATGATGATGATGATGGTGATGATGATTATGATGGTGATGATGATGATTATGATGGTGATAGTGATGGTGATGGTGATGGTGGGGATGGTGGTGATGATGATGATGATGATGACGATGGTGATGATGATGATTGTGATGATGGGGATTATGATGGTGAAGATGATGGTGATGACGATGACGATGGTGGTGGTGATGATGAGGATGATGTTTGTGATGATGAGGATGATGATGATGATGATGATGATGGTGATGATGATTATAATGGTGATGATGATTATTGATGGTGATAGTGATGGTGATGGTGGGGATGGTGGTGATGATGATGATGATGATGATGATGATGATGATGGTGATGATGATTATGATGGTGATGATGATGATTGTGATGATGGGGATTATGATGGTGAAGATGATGGTGAAGATGATGGTGATGACGATGACGATGGTGGTGGTGATGATGAGGATGATGTTTGTGATGATGATGATGATGATGATGATGACGATGGTGATGATGATTATGATGGTGATGATGATGATTATGATGGTGATGATGATGGTGATGATGATGATGGTGATGGTGATGATGATGATGATGATGGTGATGATGATGATGATGATGATTATGATGGTGATGATGATGATGATGATGATGGTGATGATGGTTTTAATGTAAATTTATATTTTTCTTCATGATATAACTCACCTGCTGGAGGCAAACTTAAACAAACAAACAAACAGGTCATAGAGTCACAAAGTTCTGAAATAATCTGCTTGCCAATCACGGCTTCTATGATTGTGCTAATTGTTGCTAGAGTGGATAGCACCTAACCACATAGTGCTAATAAAACACTAACAACTGGGCAAATTATGCTAATGTGTAAGTTATCATGTTTAGACTACCTCACTTAGCTACGTCGCTTGTCAGAGCACCTGCTAGAGAGCAAGAAAAACATTTTCATATAGACCAGAAATAATATAAACCATGTAATTCACTTTATTAGTGGAAATTTCAGTGCTATGCTAACAGGAATTTACCTGCAAATGAGCATATCTCCAATAGTAGCATGGCTATCATTAAAAAAAAGTGTAAAAAAGAGACATCATTAAAAAAGGATATATACATACATTATACTTATATGCTAGAAGGCAAAAAAATTCTGAAACCTTTTAGTTTACTTCCTAATCATCTTTGGTTTGTCTGATAACTGCTGCTAAGCAATGCTAATTTTCCCTAGTGTGGCTAAAAACGGTCATCTGCTAGAGGGTATTCTAGTGCAGAGAACTTCATCAGGACAGCACAAGCACAACAACACGGGGTATAGAAAAGTAATAAAGAAGATTAATAAGCGGCATGACAGAAAATCGTACCGTCTTTAAATCCCTAATGACCGCGTGAGGCTTTTCAGACGCATAGCAAAAAGAAAAGAGGAAATTAAGTTGAAGTGACAGCACAAGTGAAGCAAACGAAGTCTCAGCGGGTTTCTCTCTCTCTCTCTCTTTCTATCTATCTATCTCTCTCTCTAACACACTAAATAAAGCAATTATACTTTTATGCAAATGCTACGCCACTTACAGGAAATACTCTCATAGCTTCTAACACACAGCTATATGATAACTGCTGCTGCTAATATTATGATTAGTGCATTAAATAGAACGGGAAAAAAATCTCACCAATTAGACCTTAATGGAAATTAGACTAAAATTAGACTAAACAAATGTTTGTACCTTCTAATATGCTACAGTGAGGAACAAGCTAAAGCATTTCATACAGTAATAATTTCATTAAGTTCACAATAAATTCAAGTGTTCATGTGGGTTAATTATACAGGAATATAATTTAAATATCTTTATACTGTTTCTATTATTATATTTATACATTATACAGTATCTTTATCAAGATAGTTACATCCATCTTTTTTCTTCTTTTATCTTTTGCACACAGTATAAAATATTAAAATAAATCCATTAACCCATTTCTTCCCTATTAAGCTACAATTACCTCTTTAATATGATCAACTCCAGAAATATTGCCACCTAATACTCAAAACCGGTGAAACAATGGTTCTATAAAACAAAAGTTCTACAAAGTAATTTTATAAAATCCAAATTAAGAAATTTACTTTTTACTTTCATGAGATATAATGCTCAGAAGAACTTATTCTGTTATTGTTGTTGTTGTTGTTTTAGTGTTTCCTGTCCAAAACCTATATATATTTTATAAAAATATAGAAGAAGAATATTTATAAATATTTTTAATAGTTCAGATAATCAGGCCTGATATTAATTAATTAATCAGCATATAAAATGCAATCGGTTCATAATAAAAAGCGTCAAAAGTCTTAAAGTCTTTTTAATCAGGGGCACCAATACTTATGAAATTACTATATATAAAGATTGTTTTATTTCAATATGAAATATAAGTGTTTAAACTGATGGTGTTTGGAAAACAAAATGATGATGTAGGTGTGGCGTGGCATCCCTCCATCTTTTTTTCCATCAGCGATGTTTGTTTTGCTAATAACTGAGATAAAAATTAAATTCAGTCCGAGTTTTATGGCTATAAACTCTAAAGAGATGGCCTGGTGCGAGAATCTTTGCTCCGAGTGTCTCACTGTTCTCAGAATCAAGTCAGTAAAAATATAAGTGAAAGTTTAAGTTATAAATATAAGTGAAACCTGAAAGTTTAGCGTTGTTTAGCATGCAGCACACTGCGCTAACGCTCCTATCAGAATTCACTGTGCTTTTCTCTTTCTTCTAAGAAACTTATTCATTTTTAAACGGCACCAAAATGCAGCAGGAACTGAATGACTTCTGCAGAAAGGGAGCCCCGGGCACAGGAGGAAAACCCGCACAGGAGAGACAGAAAGCAAACTTTTTAAATTATTCATTAGGGTTTGGTTAATTCGGTGTGCTGCATCGTTATACAAACCTGTAATTCATTTCTAACCTGAACATTATGTTCATCTGTGGTCTCTTTATTGTTCTGTGTAACTTGGCAAGAACTGGCCACTGGAGGCGCTATTCACAAACGGTTCTTGCACCCTGGAGATTGCAGCATGAAGCTATTTTGTAATCGCTTTTATCCAAAGCAAACTTCACATGAGGGAGAATCAAATCCAAACCCAGATCTGAGTGGTTAAAGGGTTTAAAGTTTTGCTCAAGACCCCAACATTAGCTCTCTGGAAGAACCCACAACCTTAGAGGAGCCTTAACCATTAATCTACACAAATCGAAAACCTTTAAAGGATCCTTAGCTGTCCTTCTGAAGGAACCCTTAAAAGTTCTATGCAGAATGCTACAACAGGGCTTGGGCTTTTCAGAAAGGATTCCAAACTAGAACCCTTTTAGGAGGCTAAGAATCCTTAACTATACAAAGAACCCATTGAGGAACCCTCAAAAAAGTCCAAACCTACAAAGCACAAGGATTCTTCCTGAGGACACTGTGATTGGAACCCTTACAAAAGGCCAAATCTACAACCTTTAAGGATTCTTCTTAATGCCATCCTGAGAGGAACCCATTGAAGAACACTTAAAGAACCCCTTTTCTAAGATTATCTGATATATGCTCTCTAGAAAAAACATCCAAACCTAGAACGCATAAGGATTCTTCTTGAGGACATTGTGACAGGAACCCATTGAGATTGATTAAACAAAATAGCCAAATCTGGAACCTGTAAGGATTCTTCAGGACAGCCTGAGAGGAACCAGTTGAAGAACCCTTGAACAATCCTTTTAAAGATTGTCAGATTATACATGCTCTTTATATGTCAGTAGAAGATGTAGTGAGAACATGGTGGAACCTCTATCATGGTTGTTTTAGCCAACGCTGTGGAGGATCTGGTCAAGAACATTGGAGAGATCAGTGCTGAAGAATAAAAAACTTTTATTCCTGAATAATTTGGGAAAATAATTAAGTGATAAAACAATGGACTTCATAAATTTAACCAGTAATTCTTGCTAATTCTTACTGTTTATTGTTTATTCTAACGATGCGTTGTGTTATTTTCAAGCGTTTGCTTTCAAGACTAATTGCTATAAATCGAAATTCAGCAGACGTTTGTACAGATTCTGCTGGATGTTCAGCCATAAAGCATGAGTGGACCAGATGCTGCTGTGAGTGCTCATGAAAGCAGCTCGAGTGCTAGCATTTGTTGTTTGTTTAGCCCGAGTGAATCCTGTGTTGCCGTGTGATTAATGGCGCCGGCGCTGGCGGTGTCATGCGTTAGCTCTGTAATGGGACTGAGTACTGCAATTAGAGCCATCAGGCCACGGAACCCTGTTGAAAATTCATTCACAACAAATTGAGATAAATTGACTGTGTCACAAATGAGGTTCCTGCCCGGGTGGATTAAAAGGGAACGGACAAAAAGAGTGAAGAGAGGAAACACTCGACAGGTCGAAAATTTAGTGTGCTAGTGATAAACAGAGCGCTGCTGAGTTCTGGATTCTGAGTGCTTAGAAGCTGTTGATTCATTTTCTACAACAGCATCTCTGACGTTAGTGTTAATGCGCTCGTTCTGATACGATACTGATACAGATTACAAAATATATAATGAAGTTCTCTGTAAGGAGACACTTATGTAGCATTTATGGAAGGAGTCTCCAGTGTTAGTGCTTTGAGGAAAAGATGTAACTTTTCCGACATCTTTAGTACAGAGGATTTTCTGCTTTTTTTGCGGTTGCTTAATAAAAAAAAGTACGTTGTTTTTTAATAAATAAAAAATTGTAATCGTTGGCAAATTTCTGTGGTGTAAATCTGCTTCATCACACCATCCTGTCGCTGATTATTTTCCTATAGCTGCATGACACGGAGTGTTTTATTGCTTTATTAACATTAGCTACAGATGTTGCTACAGATGTCTCTCTGAAAAGGAAACCTGTTTTAGGGTTCTAGATTAAATAGAACTTTTAAGCGTTCTCCCAGAGAGACAAACCAAGAACGCTTAAAGACTCTGGATTTAGCTAGGTAGCTAGGTTAGCTAGCTAGCTTGTTAGCCTGCCAACATGTAAACGGTCACCATTTCCACTTGTTTGTTTGTTTGTTTTTTAACATTGTTTATTCATAATGAAAAGAAAATAATTTAATGAATAAATCTTCACAATGTTTAGGAATTTAAGCGTTAGGAAGCATAAATCTTGTAGGGGCTTAAACAATAAGCTAATGCTGCAACTGCTGCCAAAATATTGAAAAAAGTTCTGAAAGTTTACACAAAAAATCTGCCAAAATGCATTAAAAACATGTTTTTGCTTTGTTATTATGGGTCATTGGGTGCATCTTTATTCCTGAGAAATAAATCTAATCCATTTGTAAATTAAACAACACACAACAAAACTGCAGAAAAAGTCGAAAGGGTGAGAAACGACGGAGATCAGGACTGCACCCTGAGCTGCGCTGCCTACCAGCCTCTCCTTCAGTGAGTTATGGAGTGCTCCTCAGTTCTGCAGACAATTTTTTTGTTTTTTTGAGTCTGTACAACAGAAAGTCATCATTCAAAGGAAATAAAAGAAGAACATTTTGAAAGCACAGCTGCCAAGTGCGGAGGGAGGAGTAAAATCAATGAGAGGAAAGTTTCAGTTGTAGCAGTATACCAGAGGAAATAAAGAAATAAAAACAAAAAAGTCGATTCAGTGTCAGTCGTCAAGATTGTCTGTTTTGCTGAAGAAAAGAGGGAAATTATTTTGGTATCTGTGCAGCAAGTACTGGTCTGAAATCCAACCCAATACTTCTTTACTTCAGGAAAACACGCAAGCTTGCATGACGAAATATTTATCCCGCTAAATTGTAACGATAAAACAGTAACTGAAAACGGATAAAAAAAAACCATGACGAGTTGTTCTTTAATAACAGTAACGCCGCCTCATCACACAAACCCATTGTTGATTAATCTGCCAACACTAACAATTTTTGCTTATTAAAGAAAACATCATACTTTTTATCCATTTATAGTTACGCTTAATGTTGTGAGATGTCTACAAAACAAGCTAGTTCCTGTTCTCACTTACGTTATAGCAGCTGTAAACAGTCGTTCCCTCACCAGACTCTCTTTTTTAATCTCTCTTCAAGTTAATAAGACAAAAATGCAGCTTGTCATGTTACTGATAAGCCGCAAAAAAAGTAAACCTCTTCACCTCTGAGTGTTACAAAGCGCTGACACTGGAGACTCCTTCCATTAAATAAAAGTCTCCTTTTATGTTTATGTGGAGCGTTTATGTTTATATTTATCAGGTTTATGTGAAGCATCCGCTTTACAAGTCCCTGTGAATGAGCTGTTACTATAGAAACGATAACGTGTCAGAGCGTGCGCATTAATATAAACCAGTGTCCTGTTGCTACATTACCGTCCAACAGCTCCATGGCGTTATAACTCTTATTGTTCTGCAATTTGTCCTAAAACTCCTTTCTTGTTTCAGACGCGTCCTTCAGCGCGTACCTCTGTCGCATCATTCATTTCTCATGTCCCATCTGCTCCGTCTCTCATGTCTCCGTTCTATCTGCGCCCCAGTGAGCCATCAGACGGAGCTCTGACTCATGCACAGTTGTTCATCTGTCTATCACGGCACAGTCTGCACATCGGAACGTCTTCTCAGCTGAAAGCCATCAAAAACACGGCGCCGAGATTTGTGAGGATTTGTTCAAATAAACGAGTTCTTCTCAGCGAGGAACATGAGGTCTAGCACTAGAGCTATAAAGAAGCAGCAGAAATAATCAGGAAGTCTAATATTTGTCGTTTTTAGCACAAAAAAAAATAAATAAATCGTCAGGAAATTGACAGAGAGTCCTGGGCAGGTTTGTGTGCAAGCTAATGCATTCTTCTGCAAACTTTCCCTGTTTATGCTTCATTAACCAGGTACCTGTGTAATGGAGAGAGAAGAAAGCATTTAAACAGGACTCAGACGGAGCTCGATTCCGTCGCTCGCCTACAGCATGACGAGACTTCCTGTTTCATGTCTGATCCGGATAATAACACACCTCTGCTTTGCTCTCTGATGGAGTTTTTAAATGACATTTTATGGATTTTTAAGTGTGAGCTTTGCATTTTGCTATTGATTTTTCTTCCTTCTTTTTTTTTTTTTTTTGAGTGATGCCCAGTGTTACAGTTTATGTTAAATGTCAAGGAGGCGGTACAGCTACACATCAGTGGCAGGTTGCTGAAATGTGATTAAATCCAGACATCAGTGACCCGTAACATGAGATGGACTGACTGTAAAAGACAATTATGTTCATATATGTAGGAGCTTCCACTCTAACAGAGTCAGGAAATAACATAACCTGGATCTGATATAATCTAATAGAAAAATAATTTCCACCGAGGAATTTCAAGGAGCAGCTCGGAGAGGAAAGGCGTAACTGCCGGCTTGTCATAATCCACAATTATTCAATTAGCTAACGTAATACTGACTATTTTAAAACGCTGCTTCCCTGAATTCCAGCTCAGCATCAAGTGTTACACTCTGATGATATTACTCTGGCGTGGTTATGCCAAAATAACCCACACTGCTGAAGATCACTGTTATATTATGAATATGGGAAACTTCAAAAATAAAAAATAAAAAATAAAAAGTTTAGTTTTGACATTACATCTCCTTCAGTGAAATATAGCCACAAGTAGCAATTTAGGGGTCCAAGCACTATATGATGTGCAAGTAATGACGTGATCCTTTTCGTTTGATTCCATGATGCAGACATGATTCATGTGATTAATATTTTTATTTTGTGAGGGATGTTTTCATGATCATTTGGTAATTTTCTTTAAATCATAGTGCCACAGTACTTATTAGTGATCTTCAGGGTGTGATCTACCATGTTTGCTGAAGTTCAGGCTGACTTTAGGCTTAGTGTCATTGCTGTCAACTTCATTAGTCCATTACTAGAAAAAAAAACAAATATGTAGGAACCAAAGTGAAATCATACCAGTATGGCCAAACTTGTAACAGTGATAATTATTGGACTTGTCGTGATCTAAAGAACTATCAGAAATGTGAAATAGGTAATCGAGAGAAACGTTAATCCAACTTTAGCCAGTTGAAGAAGAAGAAGAAGAAGAAGAAGAAGGAGGAGAAGGAGAAGACATAGAATCACAATAGAGCTCCTAATTCTTCAGTGCTTGGACCCCTAATGGGATTCCAATGAGTAAATGTGGTACTAAAATACTAAAAGTAAACTGTATGTATATTTCATATCTAGTGCACTTAGACAAGCCAGTATATTAAGCTGTAAATATACTCAAAACCTAGTGTACTTTTCTCCAAATATACTTGACATGCTACAATATTTAAAGTAGACTGTAAGTATACTGAAGTTGACATCGAGTACTCTTTTCTCTAAGGACGTTTTCACACTTGCATTATTTTTACAGACTGGAGCCATTTTATGCTGAGATGGCGGTACATTTGGTGAAGTGTGAAAGCTGTTTTCAGTCTGGAAAACATCCTTAGTCTTGAGAATGGTGGTCTGGGGTTTGATTCAGCCAAAAAAAGTGGTGCAGTCTACATCAGGTGTGGAAGCTGTCGGCTCTCAGCACTGCGTACCAACTTGGCTCAGCTTGTCAGGTTACTTCCTGTTTCAAGTCTCCAAAAGCCATACATCTCAGGACTGGAGTTCTGTAATTAGCTCATCTTCATGGTCCGAGTGCTGAGAGCATCGTACAGATTTGCATGTATTCCTGTATGATGACATGCTGCGTGTCTTAAAGGGCTGTTCTTCACTGTTTGAGTATTAGTACCAAAGGAAAATAATAAAATTTAGCAAATGGATGAACACCTAGCATTATGCAGACCTGCGTGCACAAACGTGACACACCATCAATTCATGGTTCGGATGGAATCCTTTAATGTGACAGCAAACCTGCAATTCTAAGCCCCGCCCCCAAACAAGCTCAGAAGACTCGGTCCAAATGTTAAAACGCCCTTAATATACTCAAACATGCTAATCTGTCATGCTGTAAGAAACTTGAACCCTAGCATACTTGACTACAAGTATACTTAGACCTGATAAATATCAAACGTAAACTTTACAACTGAGATTTTTCTATTGTGTGCTTTTCTGTATATATGTATTTGTTTAATTACGCAATTTTATTGTACGCAAAGCTACGAGTGCTAACTTAAACTCTGAACTCTTTAAAATTTATTACAAGTTAGCTTGTGGCAATTCTTATACATTTACAATTGTGAGATGGCGCTGAAGGAACTTCACATTGATGTCCGGGACAATACAGCCACTACAAAACGTCTCTCGTGTGCAGAATTACACAATTATGTAGCTGTAGTTGTGCGGATGTTACCACATGAACTAATCAGGAAACAGTGAGGAATATTATCCTGGGTTGGTTTCCTGCCTAATTAGTGTCCAGCACATTGCACAGAACTCAGTATCACCTCCATAAACGGCAAAATATTTGTGGCCACAGATGGCGCATGGTGTTTAATGGCTTCCTGTCGACGGCGGTGTAATTTCACTCGACAGCCATAATCTTCCTCTGGCATCCGCAGAGAGCTGAAAACTGGCAAAGGGAAGAAAGGAAACGTCGTTCCAGCTCCACGCTGGAGAGTCTCAGTGTTCAGGAACAGTTTACACGGGTCATTCATCAGCTCCCTTGGCACGGCCATCGTCTGCCCCCCCACACAGACTCGCACACCATGAACCCGGGCTTGAAATGAGATTCCTTCAAGTGCATAATCTACTTTTTTCCTTGATTCGTTTTTTTTTATGTCGCTCGATATCAGTCAAGCTCTCATCCTCTTTATCCTAACAGATGGAAAACTCTGCGTCTGCCTCTGCGTGACTCTGTGTTGCCTTCAAAATTCAACCTGATCTCCATCTAAATGTGTGTCTGTGTGTGTGTGTGTGTGTGTGTGTGTGGGAGAGAGAGAGAGAGAGAGGGAGAGGAAGAGAGACATCACGGCTCCCAGTGCATTAGACAGTCACAATAATCAAATATATTCTACATATATAAGTATATTATATCATGATCATTTGCAAAACGTTTATCACAGTTTCCAATATCATCAGAATATATTCTCCGAAAATATTGGCCCCCTTCACAAAAATGAATGAAATTGATTGTATAAATATTACAGACTCACAGAGGTTTAATTAAGTTAATGATTAAATGTCTTATTAAATAATATTTTCTCCTAAAGGCATATGTGGCAAAACTATTGACACCTCTGAAAGAAAATGTTGATCCTTATAAATGTCCTATTGTTTTTTCATTTGTGCTCAGTATTCAGAAACTTGGTTCTTAGCTTTGACTTCTAGTTTTTAATAAACTAAAGTCTGATGTTTAAGTTAAACAATAATTAACAAAGAAAAACATGGGTAACCATTGACATGCTGAAGTTTTTTGTGAGGAGACGTATATTTAACATTTATGGAAGGAGTCTCCAGTGTCAGTGCTTTGTAACAGTCAGAGGTAAAAAGTATGAGACGTTGTTCTTTAGTATATGAAAAAACTGTAAATGTTGACAAATTGCTGTGGTGTAAATGGAATAAAACACTGCTGTTATAGGAAAATAATCAATTTTACAGTGGTAAGCGTGAGTCTGCTTCATCACACCGCCACATCGTTGATTAATTTTCTATAACAGCATGACACAGAGTGTTTTATTCCTTACTTATCATCACTCCTACTGTGAGCACATGGCTATATACATAAGCTCAATGTCATAAGCCTTCTAAAACCTAAATAGTAGAAATTCTGTTGTATTTTGTAGTTACTGTTTTGTATTCACAACACTTGCACACCCACCCACCCACCCACACACACACACACACACACACACACACACACACACACACACACCTCCTCTTACTACTGTAGCATGTCATTTTTTTTCATATCAGTAAATGATGAGGCGCGGGATTATAGGCTTTTCCCGAATGGTTAAACCCACACGTTCGATTAGCTGTCTGAAGCTGTCACATCCTGACACACACTTCACTGTGTCAGCACTACGGGGACTTTAGAGGGTCAAGTGGTCCTCTGCTGTGTGCACTTTATCGCCTCTTTATCGCTTCTGGCCCGACGCTGAACTCAGTCACCAGAGCGTGAGAGCCGTGAAATTCTCTTTATAAAATAGAGCAATCTGCTTTTTTTTGTGTAAACAGAAGGACATAACTATAGTGTAGAGATGGAACTGAATACGAATAGATTATTCAGAATGAACATATGTTCTAAATAGGAAGCAGATGATACACTAAAGCCACGATACGAGACGTATCCCGATACAGGCTTCACGAGACGTTATTGGCACAAATGAAATATGACATTTTAATACCTTTATTTTGCAAAGACAACAAATCGAACCACTGCAATATAAATACATTATATTGTAAGAAAAGTAGATCAGGATTTATAACATAAGGTGTAATTTTCTCCTTTCATTAACATGTTATTTTAATAGAGGTAGAGCTCGTAATAAACATAAATATCATAATACAAGATACGAGCGGCAAATTCGCTTTGCCAGTATTTTGTAACGTGATATTCGATATTCTATCTGAGTTCTAAACAAATAGACATACAGATATGAATAGGAGGAGTGATATTTGGTTTTTCTTTAGAAAGTTTCACATGGCATCAATTTGGAGGTTTTCACTTTCATGAGCACGAGATATGAAGATATAAAGCTCACAGGAATACCTACATTTTTTTCCACTTTTCACTCCAGCTACCATCCAGGAAAAGCGCATCTTTTCAAACTGCTGCATCACTTTAACGCGGAGGAACATGCTATCTGCCCTCTTACGCATACATGAGCTCACAGACGCCTTCAATTGGCTAGTGTCACTGTGATTGACGGGGAGAGAGAGAGTATGCCCCTCCCATCCAGACAGCACAGCAAACCTCACTCTCTTGACTCCTGGGCATGGATGGCTGGGGCATCATTGGGATTCAGACTCGCGATCTCTAGGTGATAGAGTGAACGCTTTTCTCTCATTAACGTGAACATTAATACTGTGCTCATTCATTCATCCTTGGTAACTGCCTGGTCAGGGTCGCGGTGGAATAATTTCAGCTACTAGTTTATAATTTAGAAAACAGAACCAACTAAATTCATTAGAAAATATTTGTTAGAAAATATGAAAAACCTCTTCCAGTTTAGAAAGAAAAAAAACCCTTCCAGTTTAGAACACGCCCACTTCAGGTTTAAATCCAAATACAGATACGGATATGGATCTTAAGAGCAGATACACATGATGTAATTGTGTTACACCCCTACTGTAATGTCATTTGAGTTAAAATGCAGTATATTTTGCTGGTATCACCAGGAAATGCAACAGTGCGAGTGTGAAAGCGGGGTTCACTCTGCAGCCGTCTGTCGCTACGAATCAATAAGGCTTAGTGTGCAGCAAGAAGCGCATTTTACAAACGGTAGGAGGTCCCATTCATCGGAGAATCATGCTGTGGGAAGTGAACGATGGCGTGATGGAGTTTGCTTTCTCCACACAAGGCAGCTTCATTTTACATAAGCTCACCTCAGGCCCACCTGCCAGGACACAGGCAGGACCATGGAAAAAAATAAAAAATAAATAAACAGTCGGAAATGATAAATTATGGGTCTGCGCAGAGGGAAGGAGGGAGAGATGGAGAGAAGTGATGGATAGAGCTGGCAGACGAGGATGAAGGCTGGGTGGCTCGAAGCATTGATGCGTAGACTGCCGTTTTCTCCCATGAGCTCTTCGCTGAGAGTTTTTGTCCTGTCAGTACGAGCTAACAGGGATGAAGAAAGAAAGAGAGAAAGAAAGAAAGAAAGAGTGATTTCACGCTCGGTTTGTCCAAGACTCCCACACCAATATTATTCATTAGGGAGCCTTAAAGTAAATAATGACTGAGATTGACAGCAATCACCTGCTGAAAAGACGAGCAGTTGGTGAAGTGCTGTTGAATTCTGGACTCTGATTGGTCAGAAGGTGGTGATAAATTTTCTATTATCTATTCCCGGAATGTAACTACAAATGGATAAAAAGTATATAAATCACTAAACACAGTAAAACAGTAAAACACTTCAGGATGTGCTGTTGTAGGAAAATAATCCACTCCGTTTCATCACACCAACACTGTTGATGATTTTCCTACAACAGCATGGCACAGAGTGTTTTATTCCTTACAAAACTGAAAGAGCTGTAGGATTTGATAGACAGAGAAAGGTTGCGTAAGAGAGAAAGACAGTAAAAAGCTTTAAAAAATGTAAGAAAGAAAGCCAGAGAGAGGCAGAAATAAGAATAAAAGACAGGGAAAGAGAGAAGGAGAGAAAGTGACCTAAAAGGCTGAGAGATGATGACTGAGGGGGAGAGAGAGAGAGAGAGAGAGAGAGGAGGCTAAGAAATGTGGAGGGAGAGAGAGGTATGAAAAGATAAAGAGAGGTTGAGTAATGTGGATGGACAGAGAGAGTGATGAAAGAGTTAGAGAAAGATTGACTGAGAAAGAAGGATAGTGAAAAAGAACTGGTGCGAAACCAACAAAGAGAGAGGGATGAAAGAGGTAGAAAAAGTGAGACATGCACAGAAAGAGAGTGATGAAAAGGCAGAACGAGGTTGACCACAAAATGGAAAAAGAGAGAGGAGAATAAGAAATGTTGGTGAGGGAGAGAGAGAGAGAAAGGCACGAAAACATAAAGAAAGGTCAAGAAATGGACACAGAGAGAGAGTGATGAATGAGGTAGAGAAAGCTTGACTGAAAAAGACAGATGAATAGAGAAAAATAAAAAGGTAGAGTGAGTTTGACTGAGAAATGTTGAGAGAAATGAAAGAGAGAGGAGATAGGAGTCTAAGGCAGAAAAAGAAACCTAGAAAAAGAAGTGGTATGAAAGAGAAAAAGACAGAGGGATGAAAGAGGTTGCCTGAGAAATGAAAAGAATGAGAGAGAGAGAGAGAGAGAGAGAGAAGGATGGACAGACAGTGAGAATGAAAGAAAGAGGAAGGTAAGAAATGTTGAGTGAGAGAGAAGGTGAAAAGATAAAGAGAGTTTGAGAAATGTAGAGAGAGAGAAGGATGGAGAGAAACTGATCAAAAAAGTGAAGAAAGGATGACTAAAAGAGAAAGATGAAAAGGCTGAAAGAAGTTGAGGAATGGAGAGAGAAAGAGTGAGGAATTGAGAGAAAAAAGTGAGAATGAAAGAGAGAAGAGGATAAGAAACGTTAAGCGAGAAAGGCATAAAAGATAAAGAGAGGTGTGAGAGAGAGAGAGAGAGAGAGAGAGAGAGAGAGAGAGAGAGAGATGAAAGAGGCAGAGAAAGGTTGACTAAGGAATGGAGAAAAAGAGAGAGAAAGATGGAGAGAAAGTGAGAATGAAATAAAGGAGAGGGCAAGAAATGTTGAGTGAGAGAGAGGGATGAGGGCAAAAGACAGAGGCTGAGGAATGTAGAGAAAGTGATGAAAGAGGTACAAAGTGTGTGTGTGTGTGTGTGTGAGAGAGAGAGAGAGAGAGAGAGAGAGAGTGGTACTTGTGCATGCGTGCACGCGCGCGCGCACCCGGCCAATCAGATCTCCTCTGCTGAGCTGCGGCTGGTTGGCAGATTCGGGAGCGAGAGTGGAGTGGACTGTGAGCAAACTAACACACACACACACACACACACACACCTAAGATGTGGAGGTAACCCGGTCACACACCTTTGCAGATGTAAAGACAGAAGCGCAAGGTAAGAAAATTCTTTCTTTTCTGTTTGCGCGCGCGCGTGCTGAAAGCTCGCAGGGTTGCCGTTCCGGTGGCGCGCGCGCGTGTGTGTGTGTGTGTGTAGATAGAGTGTGTGATGCTGTAGAGACATAAATACGCAGGGAATGAGGGAAGATGCGCGTGCATACTGATGATGATGATGATGATTATCCCGCACTTTCTCTGGAATCGGGTTCTGCAAGACGGCGCGCGCTCAGAAAAAAAAAATCATGTAAAAGATCTGTGCTTTTGGTGTCCAGCTGCTTTGAGACACCATGAAGATCAACTCCCTGGGTTGTGAGATGAGATGAGAAGCAGATGACTTCTTTCTTTTCTTTTTTTAATGTATATATAAATGTTTTATGTGTGTTATAAAACACATTCTGTGGGTTGCATTCCTTTAAAGTGTGCGCGAGGCGCACGCGGTGTTGAAATAACCGCATGTTGAGGATGGAGAGGATGGAGAGGATGGAGAGCAGGCACTGCGGGGTGTGTAGATGCCTCTCAGGTGTCTGATGGGTCTGTAATGTTTTTTTTAAAGCGGAAGTGAAGTTAATGTCATGAGCAGATCCCGTCTGGGTGTGCTGCATTGATTTTTCCGCCGTCTTGTTTGATTGCACGCGCGGGTGTTGTTTTTTTCCACTCTTCAGGTTTAGTGCTTTCAAGCTGCGGTTATGTCAAGGTGCCAAAACAGCACCTAAGAGCCTCTCTGAAGTCCATCTCGGTGATATAGCTAATGCTTTAATGGTGTAAAATGAGCCATCGACTTCACGGTTTACAGAAAGAAAAAAGAAAAGAAAAGAAAAAGGGGGGGGGAGGAGGCACGCGGGGTGGGAGCTGAGAAGTGCACGAGCAGATTGTGAGCTTCTGCACTTGTCCAAAAAAAAAAAATAGCTGCATGAACTGCTGACATGAAAGGTGTCACATGATTGACAATACTGAAAGTGTAGAGCATTTAAAGAGAGCTCGTGCTCTCTCTCTCTCTCTCTCTCTCTCTCTCTCTCTCTCTCTCTCTCTGTGTGTGTGTGTGTGTGTGTGAGAGGGAGAGAGAGAGAGAGAGAGATTTTTTCAGAGCAAACAACACTCTCTAATAATACACACTAGTGATGCATTAAGCTGACAGGATCAGAGTTATCGGTGTTGCTGTTAAAATTTCACGGTATGACAAACTAGTCTAAAAATATCACGGTTTCGCGATATCACACACACACACACACACACACACACAAGCCAGTGGTAAAAATAATTATTACAAAATATTTATATAAATGTTTCTTTGCACATCCAGGTACATAACAAAAAAAGAAGACAAAGAAAACAAAAAGATCAAATCTTTTCAAACCGAATAATTCGTCTTTCAGCGGGATTCGTTTTCCGGATGTATGTTGCCCGAGTTGTTGCTTCTGTAGTAATCATTCATGATAAATGATCTCGGTATAAATAACAGAGATGGGCGTGTCTTCACCATGTCCTCATGCTCGTATTAATACAAACTGATTGTTTTATCCTTTATTAGAAGTGCTTGCTGTAGGGGGCGTGGCCACACAAGTTGCACTAAATCATTAGTAGGTCACATGACCATGTGTCTGTAGGCTGTACTTGTGCTAGGACCACAACAACTTTCCTAGCATCGATTCTCCGATGCGCTTCTCAGACACACTTCTCCTTTTAAACGTCGTGTGTATTTTATGCTTCTGCATTTTAAACTTTTGTTTCTGGCGAGAGATGATAAGAAATGAGTAAAGAGCGAATGCTTCCTGGACTGAGGCGACAAAAATCTGCTGTTTGTTTTGCAGAAAGCCAAATATGGCATAATATTTTGTATTATTTCCAAAAAAAATGGTGGATTTGAACAGAACTAAAGTCCCAGAGATGCTCGGGGAATCATTTCATTACACACATCCACATGGAAAACGAATCCAGTCCGAATAGGGCTTTAAGATAAAGATATTTTTGAGAACAAGGTTTCCATAAAATCTCTTACATCAGGCCTCGTTTATATCTTTAGTAAACCAAACTGAACTAAAAATTTCCACCGGATTTACAAAAGTTTCAGAAACGCTGATTTTCTTCGTACTTGCGTGTGTATGTTGCTGAATGCCAGTCTCCTGTAACTCAGCAAGCGTGTGCACGCCGCAGATCATTTGCATGTAGTGACGCATGCAGGTCTGTTTAGAAAGTATCAGCTCTGCTCTATTATTTTCTCTCTCTGGAATTTAATAAGACAAAACAATCGCAGCTTGTCATGTTACTGAGAACCACAAAGCGTAGACTCCTCTGTCCTGAAGATGTCAGAAAACTGAAAGTTACAGCAGCTTTGCCTCTGACTGTGACAAAGCGCCGACATTTACATAAACATCTCCTTACAGAAAACTTCACCATGTTAAAAACTACAAACGGTTTTATTTCGTTTATGTGGAGTAATGGTACTATGAATTCAGTGCTGCTGTGATAGAAAATGAATCAACACCTTCTGATCAGTCAGAATCCAGAATTCAGCAGCACAATGGTGCATCATATATACATCAATATACAAGGTTCGTACAGGTTCCTGGATCAATGTAAATGTTAAACCCTGAAATCGCCACTCCCGTTTAAGGTCTGATTAGTACCCTAATGATGTTTCTTTACAGTTATGTTCCTCTAAGCAGTCCTTAGAGACCCCTCCTGGTTTAGATTTATGCTCTCTTTGAGTACTGCTGTGACACTCTGAGCTCAGTCAGGACTGCAGATGCGTTTGCACGACCTCCAGACACTCGTATGAACTGCAGTGGCTCCGATTCTGCACCAGTGACTGAAAGGTTGTGAGAACAAATCCCTCAGATCCGATCTCGGCCCCTTGAGCCGGACCCTTAACCCTCGACTGCTCAGTTCTGGGCTTCTGGGCTGGGATTCTGCCTCGATCTGGATAAAATCATCTGCCAGGCGAATAACTGCGAATTGAAATGCTGACTATAAAAATGAGGAATCTCTCTAATGGAGAATGATTTATTGACTTTTTAACAAAGGGCTGTTGTTTGCGGTGGAGATGTTGGTCTCAGGGTCATTCATGTATTCAGCTTTAATTGTTTGAGTTCATCACATCAGCGAATCGGTTCAGCTGTTCTGCATTAACCCTTGTCTAAAGGTTAATAATGTTCAACATGTAATTTCCATTCCTGAAAAAACCTGCACTGGGAGCAGTCTTCTATTTCGTCCAGTTTTATGGAAATGAACTATTCCTTATGAACACAGAATTATAAACCAGTGCTGATGAATTCTGGATTCTGATTGGTCAGAAGGTGTTGCTACTAATACATTATGGTTTCTATAGTAACAGCTCATTCACAGGAACCTGTACAGATTTAAAAAATGTGCATTGCTATGGTGAAGTCTTCTGTAAGGAGATGTTTATTTAACATTTACAGAAGGAAGGAGTCTCCAGTGTCAGTGCTTTGTAACAGCCAGAGGTAAAGCTGTAACTTTAAGTTTTCTGACATCGTCAGTATAGAGGAGTTTACGCTTTGCGGTTTCTCAGTAACATGACAAGCTGTGATTTTTTGTCTTATTAATAACCATAAATGTAATTATAAATGGATAAGAAAATAACATGTTGTTTAATGAATAAAAAAAATTCAATTGTTAGCAATTTGCTGTGGTGGATTATTTTCCTTAAGATGTAGCTCCGCCCCTAGCGCAGATCTCAGTTCGTACTCTGGTTACAATTGCTAACATCACTTAGCATTTCCTAGCTTTACACTTCAAGTAACTGCTTTTAGCTGCTAGTTTGTCAGTGAAGTTAATAATACTCTAAGTTATTAAAGTATTTACTAAGTTACTAAGTTAATAATACTCTAAATTACTGTGTTATTAAAATACTTTAATAACACAGTAAGGAATTCTGATACAGAATAATCCGACTGTTCTGTAAAACTTTTCCCAGAATTCCACACAGCAAACTGTAAAACACTTTTAACGTATTATACAGGTTTGAACACAGTATTTGATTGTCTAGAATTGTAATTTTTTACAGTGCAGACGGTTTAATACCAGCACTCGCTTATGACTGAGCGTAAACATCTGGTTGTCGTGAACAGCTGAAGCATATCCGACTATTTGCCAAATGCTTGCCCTCAGATAGAGTCGTAATTAAGCAATGCATCTTGTTTGGCATATCACGACTGCGAGCTCTGAAATATATACACCCTGGCAGCTGTCTTCACCAATCTGAGTCCAGGAAGCGGATAACGAATGATAGGACGCCTTCGCTTAAGAAATCTATTGATTACATACCCTCAGACTAGACGAGAAACGCAGCATCTGGGAGGAACTTATCACTAACAGCACAAACAGCTGCTGTGAAATCGAGTGTTAATTTGCAGCAGAGTGTAAGTTGTTAGCACCGCAAAGTTGATTATTTGCCTATAAAAGCATGTTCCAAAGTGTTTTATTTCTTCTTATGCCACAGTAACTTGCCAACGATTACAATTTTTATTTATTAAAAATGACACATTGTACTTTTTACCTGTTTATAGTTACATTTACTGTAAAATGTTAAAAAAGCCATTAATGGTTTTCACAGTATTTGAGATAAACTGCAACAAAACAGATCTAACCTTAACTCTGACTAAAGCTGGGTGATAGAACCAAAATAATATCACAATACACATTATGAATGATTCATATATTTACATTTTACAGCAGGTTTTAACATAAAATCAGCTGCTTCCAGAGTGTGTAATTGCTAGTTTAAAATAATAATAAAAATATCACAATACACACAATATCTAGGAAAAGTGACATAATCTATCACGATATCGATATTATATCACTATATCTCCCAGCCCTACTTGTGAAAATGTAGTTTATGGCTAAAACTTTATGTTCTGGTCCACGCCAGGAAGCAGTAAGTGTGGGTCTGCACTCAGACTTTAATCCTTTCGTGGTTTATTTTTATTTGGAATATTTCTGATCATTATTACTTGGAGAAGTTTTCAGTGCTCCACTTGGCTCTTTTATTTTGTTAACTTAATTAGCTTCCTATCTTTTTAACTTGCATTGTTTTGTTTATCATCTCAGCCTTGCCCATTCTCAAGGTCTTTTCAGTTTTCTTTCTTTATCCATTTGTTTAATCAATTCTGTTCCATTTTTAATGAAATCATTGTGTGCTAATTAAAAAGTGTCAGCGAGACTAGACTCCCACACTATTTTTATGTTGCAGACCAGACTGTTGCGTAAATCAAGGCCTTGTCTGGGATTGAGCTCATAAATTGTTCATTCTGGAGAGGTCTGGAGATCTCAGACACGTGTTCTGTTAGAGAACTCGCTGTCAGACTGTTGTCGTAGCCTAGAGGGAGAACATGAGCGCTAAGTGTGCACTGGATATTTAGTACACACGTCTTACTTCTTGAGACAAATTACTTAGGAAGGTTATTTGAGAATGTGTCCTCTCTTCACCTTGCTGTAAGTTGTGGGTTTCATGTACAACAGTTTAGTGTCATCTGTAACACAAATGTAACACAACTGACATTACTCAGTGTGCCATTGGTCAATTCATCTGTGAATGATGCTTGAGATATGAAATGTGTATGTGTAGTGATTGGTGGTTGGAAGCCGGAGTTACGTTGTTTCCTTTCTTATTTCCAGGGCAATAATATGGATAGATAATATATTGGAACCCCTTTACTCCATCCATCAGTGAAAAGAAACCACTGTTGGAGCACCATTCAGCAGATACATCATTTGGGTGACGGTTTATTCTCAGTACTGCAGGGACACTGGCATGCTAGTGTTACTGTCATGTGGTGCTGGTGCAAGTGGATCATCTACAACAGTGTTGAGAACTGGGAATAAACCACCACCCGAATAATATCTGCTCAGTGGTGGTTCCTTTCCATTCATAAACAAGCCAGAGGGGTGCCAATACTTTATGTAGCGCAACAGATAGACTGCAGTCAGTAATTGTGACTGAGCAACTAAATTAATGCTGTTTTACCCTTTAAATATTTAAAAAAAAAAAAAAAACATCCATGACCATTTTGTAAGGATGGCTGAGTACTACAGGATTCTGATTGGTCAGAAGGTGTTGATTCATTTTCTATAAGAGCAGCTCGTTTTAATATGTTCTCGTTTCAGATAAGTACGGTGAACAGTTCACATAAACAAATTTAAAAACATGTGCAGTCATTGATTAGTGAAGTTTTCTGTAAGGAGAGGTTTATTTAACATTTATGGAAGGAGTCTCCAGTGTCAGCACTTGGTAACCGCTGTAAAGCTGTAACTTGAGTTTACGCTTTTATTCTGGTTTCTCTGTAACATGCGCAACAAGCTGTGTTTTTTTTTCTTATTAACTTCAAGAGAGAGAGAGAGAGAAAAGAGAGACTGGTGAGGAGATGACTGTTTATAGCTGCTGTAACGTAAGTGAGAACAGGAACTAACTTGTTTCATGGTTGTTCCACAGCAATACATGTAACGATAAACAGATATACAGTAAGATGTGTCATTCTTCTATAGATAAGAAACTGTAATTGTTGGGAAACTGCTGTGGTATAAGAGGAATAAAACACTTCAATGCATGAGCAGCTGTGTCACTGTCTTTATAATAATAATAATCTAACACAAGATGCTGGTGAAGAAATATCATTGTAAATGGTCAGATAACATTCTCTATTTAACTGCTAACATGTAAAATTAAGAAAAACAAACAGAAAGTAATCTCGTCCGAATAGGGCTCAAATTCTCCATTTTAATAGTAATGTACTTGTTTTTTTTGGGTTTTTTTAACAAATTAGACCCAAACACAAATATATACAATATTTACGACTGTAAGGGCTTTTAAGAGGATTTAAAAAAATTTTAAATGATGGTTTTGAGCGCACTTTAGAGTTGTTTATGCCAGTGCTGAGTCTATAAGCAGCCATGTTTAAGATATTTAAATATTGAATATATTTAAAATTAACATTTATATTTACACTGTTTATAAAACAGTTCCTATTTACCGCTATATTTACAGATGAATGTTGCAGGAAAGAATTTCAGCAGCTTATATACAACATTGGCACAGTAATGAGTAAAGCTAGAAGCGCACACACAGCACAAAGCCTCTGGTGCTGAGAGAAAAGATCTCACAGGTTTTCGTCCTTGTGTCTGTCCTCAAAGCTGCCAAATTCAACAGGTATCTCATTACAAAAAGAATGAGGGGCAAAGACAGGAATGAGAGAGTGAGAGGGAGAAGGAGAGAGAGAGAGAATGGGCCACAAGCAGACAACTTAACGAGAAACAGCAAACACGTCCTTGGATGGAACAATGAGTGATTATGGAAACACACCATTACGGAGGGCAGACACCGGTGGCATTCAGCACTGAACACAAAAAAATGCTCATGGAGGAAACAGAGGACAACAAGCGAGCGGCTCAGGGAATGATTTATCCTATGAAATGGATGATTTTTTTTAAAGCAAGAAAAAAATACGTTTTGATATTCTGACTGTTACAAATAGAGGTGGACAGTATGATGATATGATATCCTTATTGTAATATAATAATATCAAGCTATCACTCCTTTTTCACTGACTAGGGTGGTGATAGTTCACATACTGTACGTGTTAGCTTGTCTATGTTCCTGAAGGTTGTCATTGAAGCTTCACGCTGTAAAAGGTGTCTTCATTAGGCTGCTTTCACATACACAGATGTGAATTTCACACATACAAGCATCTGTTTGAGTAGAACCCTGGTGAGTTCTCCCACTCCGTGTGGTTCTTTATTCAGGTGAAAACACTCGGGTCCGAGAGCATCTGAGCGAGATGGTCTCGTTCCACTTCCAGGTGAACTCTAGTGAGGAAGCGATTTGACTCTGAATCGACTCACCTTCAGGAAGTGAATCAAGCAGGCCGTGTGTTTTGGGTAGCAGTCTGCTAATCTATGCCAAAAGACAGAGCTGCAGAAATGTCATTTGCGCTGTAGAAATGTCATTTGGACCAACGAAACAAACAAAAAATGAAAATAAACACTGGATGCGGTACACAAAATATTTTAGTCTAGTGTTCAACCCTAGATGACCTTTTTTGGTTCATTTGATTGTCTGCATTGAATCAAAAGAATGAATCAAAAGAATCCATATCACTCTGATTCAGACTCAGGAAATGAATTAACAGGTGTGAAAGCGCTCTTAGGCACTGAGATTTGCTTCTCTGTAATGTGGTCAAGGAAAGGTCTGAAATATGTGTGTCACTGACACAAATTCAGGACCCAACGCTCCAATCAGAAATTACTGTAAATGGCGATTTGGCGTTCTGCACCGCTCGTCCTGATGGCTTCAGTGCCGTTCATTTGCAGTTCTTTATGATAATGGTGTTTCCTGAAAATAGTCAATGAATGAAAATGAGGATGCAATGATTTGCCATTTAGAGGCTTTGACGCCGATGGCTGATTGCCACATCACTGATTCCTCTGGAACTTACCAGAATGTGGTGAAGAATGTACTTAGTGGCCTGATTATTGCTTTGTGTTGTAGAGCTCTTCATTTTATGGGTCATCAAGCCAGCTAAGCGCACGACGTCCATACATCTCTCGGCCGCTGATTAGTGTGATTCTAAGGGCTGAGCTCACAGCGCCTGACATTTCTGGGTTGCTGATTACTGTTCTCAAGAAGAAACAATGTTGTTTCTCATTGGTTAAGTTTCTGAGTAGGGGCAGCTTGTCCATAGGAACCCCACCATGTATATCAGCCATTCAGAAAATGGTTATCTTCATAAAGTCCTCATTCATTCTGTACGTTTTAAATTCTGTTGAAATACTAATTAAGTTATTTGAGTGACCAAAGATTTAAAAAAGTGCTCTTTGACAGATATACGCTGATGTTTCGGTGATTTGCTCGCCTTTCTAGATGTTGCACAGTAGTATTGCAGCGTGCTCACTGCCTCATAACAAACACAGGAACTGCAACACGTACTAATAGAGGCCCATTGGGGCAGGAATGACGCTGCCTCATGCTCCGTAACATGGTTTCCGTAGAACAAAATCAAGTCGAGAAGCTACCACACTTGACTCAAGCTAAAGGCTATCTTGTGACTTTTTAGAATAAACCCATAAAAGGCAGGTCTGTTTCCGGAAGAGCTAATATCATTAACCACGGTTGCCAGGTTTGAGATAAAGTGTATATATATATATATATATATATATATGTATATATATACTTTATATATATATATATATATATATATATATATATACTTTATATATATATTTGATTTTTTTTGAGGCTATGTTGTTATTAATGTTGTCCTGCTTCATCAAAATCTATGGTCACCAACTGCTGCTGGTTCTGTGAGAACCTAGTAGAAGGTTGCTAGTTTTTCTGACAGAGGCTGTCAAAGGCTTGGATTTGCTGTTTGTCATAAATTTCACTTGTAAATTTTTAGGTAAAAACATTTTCCATACGAACAAGCATGAGAATAAAGACCTCCCAGTCTTGGTCTCGTACATCTGAGAATGTTAAATAATGAAAGAATGAAAGTTGAGGTTCCCTTCATGTTCATTATAGCGTAGGCTGAAAGACCTCTTCATAAAAGGTTTTTTATCTACCGAGCTTGTCTTCTGACAGGTTATCTTATTCACGAAAACACTGCTAGAAAACAGACATCTTACTATTCCTGAGAGATTACAATTGCTTTCACGTGTTGTGCTTAGATCTTTGTCACAACACAGAGAACGTTCAGCTGTCAGCTCGTGATACGCAGGGCAGAATTCTTCTCATATTGAGGATATGAGATCACTTGGGATTTCACCTCAACATTTCTTTGAATATGAACTCTTGAAATATAACTTGAGATGGGAAAGGGAAGGCGCTATCCTGCAGCTCAAGCAAGATGTCTTCAATAGATACAGGGTTGTGGAGTGATGATGATGATGGAACTGTGGAGGAGATTACGAGAGATTTTGTTAGGAAAACATCTAGAGTTCTGTTTATGACAATTCTCCAGGTCATTTGAAATGTACAGCATTGGGAAATGTAGATAAATGATATTGTACTGGACCTTGAAGAGGTTTCAATACTCACAGGTGTCATACTCCTAGAGGAAAATAATCAACTGTGGGGTGGTGTGGTGTGGTGAAGTGGAGTTACTCTTACCACCCTGAAGTTGACTGTGTTTCTGATTTGTTTTATTTTTTTGTATACCTCAGCAGTACAACATGTCATACTTTCTATTCATTTATAGTTAAATTTATTGCTATAGAACATCCACGAACCAAGTAGGTTCCTGTTCTCACTTATGTTATAGCAGCTATAAACAGTCCTTTCCTCACCAGCGGTCTTATGTACATGACTTTGACATTAATCACATTAAGTTTGAAAGTGTGGCATCGTCATCCTATGTAGTGCCCAATTCTAGACACGCAATAAGGACCTATTTTGGATTCAGGTCATAAGCACTACGTAGGATATTAATTAACAACGTCTACACACTCTGTAGTGCACGCCATCACTGTATAATCTATGAAATGATGGTCTGTACTTTCTATAGGTGCACTATGTAGGTTATGGATTTACAGCTTGTCCACAAAAATATATAAGGTTGCGCACTATATTTCTATTAGTCCTGAAAATTCACGCCCAACTGCTATGCTGTACAACGGAGCCTTGGCCTGGCAAATACAATCCCTGCTATTATGGCAGAGCAGCTGTTCCATCAAAAATGCATTAGGTGTTTTACTGGGTGGCTAACCAGCAGCAGATTATTGTGGGTCTCGGTTAAAAGGATTCGGACTATTCAGACAGAGTCTACCCAACTGCTCATCATGACTAAAAGAATAAAAAAATCAGCACGGATACCTCCTGACACTGTTGTTTAGAGGTGTCTTTGGATGGCAGGGACATTCCTTAAAGTGTTTTTTTAGTTCTGTTGTAATAGACTGAAACGCAATAAATGGAGTAGCATCTGAGCTGATTCTCAAAACAGCTGAAGATTGCTAAGGGCAAGTCTGTAATATAAAAATAGCTCACATTACTGTATGATCAGTTGCTGTTATCCAGTCCCAATCAATTATTATGCAAGTTCATACCCCTTCTTCCCAACACCCGATCCCGAGAACATATCAAACCTCTCCAAAGAATGAGCAAATTCAATTAAAAATCCTCCTTCTCCCTTATATGTGTCTTAATTATCTAGATCCTTACTGTCTTTCTCACCTTCTTCTTTTCTCCCAACTCCTCAGCACTCTTTGATCTTCCTCTTCTGGCTTGCTCACTATCCTATCGTCTAACCTGCGTATTCCCAGTAATCGACCCTTTCCCTTGGCCTTCTTGGTAATTACGTTAATGTTCATAATCTTATCTGTTACTTTATCTGTTTTAAGAAATGGGTGTGAACTGTGTGAGAATCTGAACCACTATCTAAATATGATTTACCAGAAAACCATCCCGTCATACTATCATTCCATCCTCGGAACTGTCCATTCATCTCTGTTTCAATTTGCCAAAAGCACAACCAGTTAACTCATCCTCTCTTCCCACAGATGTTTTATGATGAGCCTGTGGTGATCCCTCGGTGGAATTCCTCTCTCCAACGAGCTGTGACCTCCACAGCCCCCAGCCTTCTCTCCAGGATGTGAATACGGCTTGTCAGCTTTCTGCGGGTGTCTGGGTTTAAAGCACAAGGATGGGTTTGAAGCATAAAGATGGGCATGTGGTGCGCTGAGCTGGGTGGCTGGGCCTGATCTCTGTCCACAGGCCTCTCTTTAACATGAGAGCCTGTTTGAGCTCTCTGCTGCTGGGCCTCTTCGCGCTCCAGAGGAGCCTCGGCAGCCCATCTACCGCAGGCCTGGGCTTAAACACACTCTCTCACAACCGAACCAGACTTCCTGTGAGCCCAGTCCAAAACACACACACTCACAACCGAACCAGACTTTCTGTGGGCTCTGTTCTAAATGCACACACTCACAACCGAACCAGACTTTCTGTGGGCTCTGTTCTAAATGCACACGCACAGAATCGGACTAAACTCCCTGAGGGAGGGAAGGACCCCCATCACCGGCCCAAGAGGGGTTGGGTGTGGAATCAGTTCTATGTTTTGGAGGAGCACATTGGACCAGAGCCGCAGTATGTCGGAAAGGTAAGAGCTACTATGATCACAAAAGTCTAGAGATTTTACTATTTAGCAAGGTATCCCAATATGCTGTGGAGAATATGAATATTTCAGAAAGGTACTAACCTCAAACTGTTTGCCTGACTAGGGTTCCGGTTGCTAATGTAAACTAATGTAAAGAAATCGGGGGTGGGGTGACTGAACTCATCTGGGTAATAGTATGGATGGTACCTAGACGCTAGACACTAGGTCTAGTGGTACATTCAGGTGAGAAAGGTCCTGAGGTTCAGATCTCAGATAGTCTGACACTTCAGGTAGGCTGTGACATACAAGTGAAAGCTTCTCCTCAATTCCACTGATGCCTACAACAGAACAAGGAATAGAAACAAATAATTGAAACAAAAAGAAACAAAAAGACTTTACACGTAGAATTTTACTGTAGTTCTTTAAAAGTTTTCTCTTTAATCAGAGTGATTCTGACAGATCCACAACATATAGAGCCATCATAAATTGGAGGCACTGTTTTTCATATTTGAGTGAACATTGCTAACCCTAGGGGAACTTTATCTCTCACCCCATGTTTCCATGAGAGGCTTTAAACTATACTCTGAGAGGACAGCTAGCATTCCCAGGTGAACTAGATGGGGTTGCATGATATGGACAAAAATATAGTTTGCACACCCATGATGCAATTAAGAAGACAAAAAAAAGACATTTAGTGAGTTCAGTTTCATGATGACAAGCAATAAAAATGGCCAAATAGTATGGTAAATATTAAATACTCTTTATGAACCCCAGTTCATTCACAGGGACTGTGGAGTAGTTGCTCCACATACATGGATTTTAAAAAATCTGTTGTTATTTATCAAAGAAAAACACATAATCATTGATATGGTCAGGTTTTCTGTAAGCAGACTTTAAATTAATATTTAGTTAACTGGAAGTAGAAGGAGTCTCCAATGTCACCGCTTTGTAACAGTCATCTTCAGGACAGAGGAACAATCTGCATATTTTTGCTCCACAGCATTAAATGTAGCTATAAGTGGATATAGTATGGATATAGTATATATAGGATATATAAATGGATTAAAACTATGACATCCTCCTTCAGTTAATAAGAAAACTGTAATAGTTGGAAAAATGCTGTGGTATAAGAGGAATAAAACATTCGGGGATGTGCTGTTATAGGAACTTCAGGGTGGTGGCAGTAACTCTGCTTTATCACACCACTTTAGTATAACAGCATGAGCCAGAGTGGGTTTGTGTTACTAAAATGTGCTAATTTTCTAATATATGTGGATTGTAATCAGCTTGGTGTCAGGCTCAGAACAGTCACAATTGTGACAAATTCAGTATTGTTCAGTGCTGTTCCCTGTTGTTTGTCCACATAAAGCACAGCTGGTTTAAGCTCAAACATCTGCTTTTTTGTAAGTTAACTGCCCTTTTTGTCACTGGGGATATTTTCACATCGAGTTAATGTTTCCCATTTTTCCCCAAATCTCATTAAAATGCAGCCTGTTAGCCTGTGTGTTGACTTTAAGCTTCTGATGGAGTGCTGTTAAATTTCCGTTGGCATGGGGCTCTTGAAATCTCAATGTTTTCTCACTAATGTCTTTGTCCTGGAACGGGAGAGTAAACAGACGCGGAGATTAATTCCTGTTCCTGTTAACAGCATGTTTTGTTTCTGACATTGCACTATATTCGACATTCATTTAGAAAATTGGGTCATTAATTAGGTTTTTCTTTGCATAGACCACAGAACAGGACATTGTTATTAAGAGTTGAGATAATAAATCTGGTCATTTTAATCTGTTTATTTCTCTCTCTGGCTCATAAAAAGCTTGTAGGCAACAATGAAGCTACTGTGATAATTAAAACAAGGACGTTTGTTCGGTTTCAGCCCGAGCCTTGTGATTTATGAGAGGGAAGAAGAGCTCGCTGCTAATTTTGTTGCTCGCTGCTTGTTATAACCTTTACAAAAAAAATCTAATTCATTTTCATTTCACAGAGTGTGTTGCATTTTACCATGTTATTCCCTGGAATTGCAGTAAACCTGTGACATCATGTGAACAATATGTAATCACGTGTGGAAAACCAGTTATTCGTGTGAGAAAATCACAACTGAAAATAAATGAATTGTCTGTAAAAATGACATGAAAATAATGGAATCGTGTAAAAATCAGATGTAAAAATAAATGAATCATGTGAACAAAGCACGTGTAAATGAAAGTGAATGAATCATGTGAAAGAATCACATGTGAAAAACGAATCATGTGAAAAACGAATCATGTGAAGCTGATGTGACTCTTCTGTAAGGGGAAATGATCTTACAGATGTTTCTGGATTACACGACGAGGCGCAGTGGGAGTCTGATTTAAGGTGGTTTAGACAGCATTTGACGTTGACGTGTGTGTGTGTGTGACGTGAGGGTGAGCGGAGGTCACGTGTCCACATCTGCGTCTCTCACGTACAGGTGTGAGTCAGAGATGTGAGCTTTATTTCCTAAACATGATGTGACAGAGGTTTTAAAGCCCCTCGAGAGAAACTCACATGTTTATGTCTCCTATCAGCTCTCTTTCCTGTGTTTTAGTGCCTCATCCTCGCCGTATCCTCTTCCACACAGACACGCCGTATCTCCATCCTGAGTTCCGACCTACAGGAAATGAATCTCACACCACTGAAATCACGTGATGGAGCTAAATGAGCTGCAGCGCCGAGTTGCTTCTCATAATGCTCCTTATCGAGTTTAAATAGATACAGGGTGTCATTTTTTTCCAATTATTACAGACTTATTCAATAATGTGAGGGAGAGAGAGAGAGAGAGAGAGAGAGAGAGAGAGAGAGAGAGAGAGATCGGAGAAAGAGACAGGCAGAGAGAGGGAGAGAGGCAAAAAGAGAGAGACAGACAAACAGATAGAAAGTGAGAGAGAGATACACAGATACACAAAGAGAGAGACATGGAAAGAGAGAGAGAAAGATAGATAGAGAATGAGACCAGGAAACAGTGAGAGGGAGAAAAAGAGTGAGAGAGACAAAGACAGAGATATACACAGAGACAGAGCAATACAGTGAGAGAGAGAGAGAGAGAGAAAGAGATAGGGAAATAGAGAGATAGACAGAAAGAGAGACAAAGAGAGAGAGAAATAGATCGCATGAGAGACAGAGAGAGACTGATAGATAGAATGAGAGAGACAACTACAATAACTACAGACAGAGAGTTGTTAACTACAATTCATGCCAAATAAAGCTGTTTTTGATTTGGAATTTGACTCGGAGAGAGAGAGAGAGAGAGAGAGAGAGAGAGAGAGAGACAGATAGACAGAGACAGAGCAATACAGCAAGAGAGAGATAGATAAACAGAGTGAGATAGAGAGACAGAGAGATGGACAGAGAGATACAGAGAAGGAGATAGACAGAGAAACACTTAGAGAGACACAAAGACAGAGAGAGAGAGAAAGACAAAGAGACATAGAGGTATAGAGAAAAAAGACAGACTGAAAGAGAGAGAAAGAGAGAAACAGGGAGATATAAATGTAGAGAGACCAAAGACACAAAGAGATAGAGAATAAGAGAAAGAAATTGAGATAGACAGAGAGACAGAGAAAGAGAGAGACAGCGAGAGATCTGGATATGTAAAGACTGAGATCTAGATGTTTATAAACCGATAAAGAGAGAAAGAGAGAGATCTCGTATTGTAAAGGTCCGAGCCACCGCCTTGTTCCAGCCAATCAGATAACAGCCAATCAGATAACAGCCAATCAGATAACAGCCAATCAGAAGGCACCTATTTTTGCACCAGGGCTCGATCTCATTGCAGTGTCAAGCGGCATTGGAATGAGATGAATATTCTCTCATCACACACCTTCAGGGACTGGAAACAGTCTGTGTCTTTTATTTCCCCAACACATACACACACACACACACCCCTCAGTGGTCTCACAAACAGGCAGAGACAAGGCGAGGCAAGACGAGACGACCAGACGAGGGTTCGGTGTGTACTAAAAACACGTCTGACCTCAAACTGAAGATGGCGGTGTGAAAGTGTGTCATATAAAAAAAAAAACGAGAAATTGTCTTGGGAGTCTTGTTTTGTGGGTTAGACGCCGAAGACGGAGAGAATCTCCAAAATAAAGCAGAAAGAGTTCCAGATAAAGTGCAGCCGGCTGTCTGGAGTTCTCTCTCGCGTTATTTTCTAAGAAAGGAAACTCATCTGAGCAGGAACAGTTCTGTCCTAGTGACCAGGAAGGGATGAGTTCATGTCCCAGAACTGATCGATTAATTAGACAAAAAAAAAAAAAAAAGCAGCTTGTCATGTTGCCAAGAAACTGCAAAACTCCTCTGTCCTGAAGATGTCGGAAAACCTAAAGTTACAGCATCCTGTAATCTCTGACTGATGCAAAGCGCTGACACTGGAGACTCCTTCCGTAAATGTTAAATAAACATCTCTAACAAAAAAAATTCACCATATCAATGATTACACACATTTTTTTAAACCATAAATTATTAGAATGAGTGCATTAATATAAACCTGCGCTACTGCCCTAACCCAACCAATCAGAATCCAGAACTCAGAAGTTATGTTTTAAACTCCTGACAGGTTCTAGATATTAAGAAGAAAAAAATTGCGAGATCATTTGGAGTTTAGCGCACACTTACTCAGTTAATGCATACACTCTGAGAAAAGAGGGTTCTTACATAAATAAGGATAAATAATGGCTCTTAGCTTCAGGAAAAGAAGGCTTTTAGGATTCTGCATAGAAACTTTCATGGTGCTTCCAGAGGAACAGCTGTAGAACCCTTAAGAGTTATAAAGTTATAAAAGTTATATTTTTAAGAGTGAATACAAACCTTTGAAATCACACCAGAGTGGAAACACATCAAATCACATTCAATAATTTTTCAAAAAATTTTTTTAGATGTTCTGAACCCAAAAAACATATTTTCAACATATTCTATGACGTGAATTCATGAAAATGTACACGTTATTTCCTGTCTCTGTTCAGAAGGACATTACTGGTTATTTCTCATACAAATATTACAGATTTATTCTATAAAAACAACATACAAACTTTTTAATAACAGTTTTTAGTATTTTTCCTAATTAAACAATAAAAATGATATTCCAACAAACAGCTCACACAGTGAAAGTGTTTATCATAGATTTGTAGTTTTTATTAAAAATGCAAATGTACTTGTATTTAATCAGATAAAACCTCATTTGCATGAATAAATGTTTGTTTTTTTTATTTTAATGTTAGTAATCAAAGTGCAGACATTAATTGTGCTATCTGTTGTTTAAACCTCTCTGACCGCTAGTGTCTGTCCTGAAGCCTAGATGAAAAAAAGAGTAAAATGATTTTATTACAACCTTCATGATTAAAAATTAAATCCTTTCTTTTCTTTTTGTCTCATGAGCCGTAATTTCCTGTGAAGCTTGTAGCACTGTTGAGTTATTATTCCTTCAAATAATAAGATAATAAACTTTTATTATAATCTTTAATACAAAAAAAAGTGTGATTATTCAGTAAATGTGGCAACAAAATAAAGGACTTTTATTTTTTGACGTGAAGGACTGAATTTTATGACGTGTTAAGACACAGACATAATATAAAGAAGATGTGGCATTAATGACTGTCCATCTCAATGAAGGAGGCGTGGCCTCTGTGTCATTCTCAGTGAAGGAGGTGTGGCCTCTGTGTCATTCTCAATGAAGGAGGTGTGGCCTCTGTGTTATTCTCAGTAAAGGAGGTGTGGCCTCTGTGTCATTCTCAGTGAAGGAGGTGTGGCCTCTGTGTTAGTCTTAATGAAGGAGGTGTGGCCTCTGTGTTAGTCTTAATGAAGGAGGTGTGGCCTCTGTGTTAGTCTTAATGAAGGAGGTGTGGCCTCTGTGTCAGTCTCAATGAAGGAGGTGTGGCCTCTGTGTCAGTCTTAATGAAGGAGGCGTGGCCTCTGTGTCATTCTCAGTAAAGGAGGCGTGGCCTCTGTGTCATTCTCAGTGAAGGAGGTGTGGCCTCTGTGTCAGTCTCAATGAAGGAGGTGTGGCCTCTGTGTCTGTCAGTTTCAGAAAAGAAGGCGTGGCCTCTCATTACTCTTTTTTTATTTAAGTGAAATCTATGCACAATCCTGATTACACATAATTTCACATCAATTATCTTTAATCGTGTCATTTTAAATCCTTAACATTTTTAACACACACCACTGAAACTGGGTCATTATTTATTAATTGCTGAAAAAATCAATAATGAATAATTTATGATATATTTTTTTATTCCACTTTATCTTTTCCAGAAATCTCTCCTGGATATGTGTAGGAGGATGTGATAAATCCACACACACACACACACACACACGAGTACCTGGTTAAAATATTCACTTCCTCCTGTAACATCAGCTCAGATTTCAGATTGCATTGTAAATGACGAGGCATGTATGAGATAGCAAACACAGGAAGAGCTTACTGTAAGAAGATTTGTTCAGAGGTACAACCTGAAAAGATTAAAAAAACACACACACTCAGCGACGTGATCTAATGCTGTTATCAACGAGCCGTCTGTGCGATGCATTCGTTACTGAGAGTGTGCTGTGGGATTGTCGGCTAAGTGCCTAGCTCAAGGGCAAAGTAACACTAACGCTCCTGAGGGACTCGCTCTGTCAGGCCTTTGATTTCTACTCCATCACCCGAGCCGCAGCAGCATGTGGCGTGGAAGCCGTCCAACTCTGATTTCAGCGACGGTTTTTTTTCTCATTCATTCCAGTGGAAAGAGAAAACGAAGATGCGGGAATTTGTTTGTGGATCCACTTTGTTTGCACACGCATAATTTCCTATACGCTGCTGTTAACAAATAGATTGCCTTTTCATCTCTTTGGCACCCACTTGCACACAGAAACACACAGCTTAAGCTTTGCTCTTAGCAATATGCTCTGTTTCTCTCTATTTAATCTCCTTGGTAACAGTCTGGCAGCTCAAGTGAGTGTATAAGGGCAGAAAGAAAGCGAGTGTGTACTGAAGAGCTGCAGCTGAGGTAAAAAAAAAAAAATTACACTGGTCTAATTTTCAACATAGCAGCAGTACACTGACCATCTGCTTCAGCTCAAATTATTCCCGTGTTTTCACTTAAGCAGTCCAGATTGCACAGATGTCCCATGTTCCATGTGCCAATTAGTGGCATTTCTACATTATTTTTAAATTAAATGCATAATGGATAAATTGTGATCATCACTAGTAGGTATATGTATTTTCCAGACAACCGTTCACTCTGGAGTAATACAATGTAAAAATGAATAAAAGGAAAGGACATGAGATATGAGAAATTGAGAAAGGACATGAGAAAGGACATGAGAAAAAGAAATTGTCTTCCAGTTGTTTTTAACATTGAGTAATATCAGGATTAGAAACGTTACAAGGAACAAAAACCAAAAACCAAAGTTGAACATAATCGAAAACGTGAAGAAAAATTGCTCTAAATTGTCCCAGAGTGAAAAGGTCATTTTAGCGGATGTTTTTCCGTTCCAGTGTGATTTAAAGAAAGTACAGCCTAAACATAAGCATGTTCCCAATTGGCCTAAATTCCAGTCCAGAATTCGTCACTTCCTGTCCGGAGTTAATTTTATGGTTTTATGTTCAGTTAATAAAATAATGTCAACATCTGTAAACAAAAACATGGCAGTAATTTGAAGGATAAGCTGACCAAGTACTCATCTACTACAAAAACATCTACTGTTGAATGTGCTGATTATTGATGCGTGCAATTTCATTATTAAATCCCAACTACGTATCCGTAACTCAACTCTGATTACGCAATTCTTAGAGGTGCGTATATTAAGTACACATAGCATGTTACGACATACTAGTGCTTTATGTAATCCACATCCAGCAGCTGTGTATTAGACGTTATCACGTGGATGTGCTGTATGTGAAGAGGATAAAGATGTGGAGTCTGATATTTCTCAGCTGCAGGCTGTTCTCACTGCTCGAGAGATACGAATCACCCACTGAGGCGAGTCGGAATCCGAGATAAAAATCCGACGAAACTGGTCACCTTTCTCCACATGCTCTGTGCTGTGTGTGCTTATAAGCTCGGGGTCTTGCTGCAGTGTAAAATTGACCTTTTGTGCCAGACGGCACTGTAATTTGTGGTCAGCGGATGCAGCGTCCGAGTCTTGATCTAATCAGGAGGCTTTTGTGGTGTGGACGGTGTATCGGATAATTGAAGCGTTTCCTTTCTCCTGCCTCTTATCGCGCAGGCACAGTTGAGTCTCTCGGACTGCACTCTGTCCGTGCAATAAGAGGCAGGAGAAATTATTTGCGTTCCTTGATGTGTGCCGCGTTATGAATATTGATACGCCGTTTAACGGGAACTGTCAAGACGGGATCGATGTTGCTAGCAAGCGAGGAATCTCTAATGAGGAGCTTGTTATGAAATTATAACAGTTAGACAAGTTTCACTTACACACACACACACACACACACACACACACACACACACACTGCTAAATATGCATTTCTGTGTGTCTACATACAGTACATTTATACAGTGAAAATCCAGAATGCTAAATTTAATCTTAACCACTTGATTAGCGAAACACTTGATTAGCATACAGGATAGATGTTTTAATTAACTTCTTACACATCACTGGTTTACAGTCACAGCACAGCAAATACAATTATACAATAAAACCATCATTTTCCAAGCAGTTGACACTAATTGATGACTGCACAAGGCAGCTATTATGCTGTTATGCTAGTGCTAGTGTAGCACACACACTAACAGGAATGTGGCTAGCAAGGATGCAGCTTTTTATTAAGACTCAGCCTGTTAATTCTATTCTGTTGTGCATGTTTTGTTCTTTTTAATGAGTCATTTGTTACGTGATTCATTTATTTGCATGATTCAGTTCTTTTCACGAGTTATATTTTACATGATACGTTTCTTATAACGTGATTTTTACACATAATTCGTATATTTCCCCACATGATTTTTAGACATGATTCATTTTTTATTTTTGATTTATATTTATATTATATTTATATTTAATTTTCATCCCAATTCATTTACTTTCAATTGTGATTTTTTCACAATTCATTTATTTTCAGACATGATTCTTAGACACGATTAATTTTTCATGTGAATTTACACTTGATTCATTAAAGTCCATGTGAATTTCACTCGTTATTCATTTCCACATGTGGGTTTTACATATATGATTAATTTAATTTCATATGTGATTTTTTCTACATATTTCTGTTATTTTTACGAGTGATTTTCACGTGACTCATTTATTTCCACATTATTTTTCCAAGCGATTCACCTCCCACATGATTTTTTTTTTACTTGATTCATTCATTTTTACAATATATGATTTTTTTTCTCCCAAATTATTTATCAAACATGATTTTTTCATGAATCATGTGATTTTTTTCTACATGATTCATTTATTTATGCTCATTTTCACATATATGGCATGTGGTTTTATTTTCAGAAGTCATTTTTCATTGTCATCACACATTCACATGTAATCACATATTGTTCACAGATTGGTGTTACGTGTTTACTTGAGTTCATGTGCAAATGTTGAAATGCAGCTTCCCATGTTTTTTTCACACATGATGACATATTACTCACATCATCATACACATGTGGAGAAAACTTATTATCACATGATTTTTCCTGTAAGGGACGTGACAGCGTTTGTTCAGGTAAGTGAGTCGACTCACAATGTCTCAAAGAGTCGACTCGTTTGTGAACGAATCATTCTTACTACATGCACAAGTTCAGATCTGTGGTTCTCTTTAAATGAATGCTCTCATGCTGTGTGGTCCTAGAAGGCTGGGACAGGACTCTGTGAAGGTCTCGCTGTGTGTGTGTGTGTGTGTGTGTGCATGTGTGTGGGGAAAATGCATGATAATTCCCATGACTTCCATGCATGAAGTGGGATCTGCAGGTGCAAAGAGAAAGCAGGAAAAGCGTTGGCCTTGCACACGTCTCCATGAAGGTGAACGTTCCTCATAGCCACAGGGAGGAACTTTAGAAGGTCAATGTCGTCCTGACTAATTGCTCCCTGTTGTGGGATTTTAGCAGTAGCCAAAATCCAGAGATGCACTGTGTGTGTGTGTGTCTGTGTGTGTGTTGTTTCACTATCAGCCTGATCAGCATGCCAAGTTATTATATTTCTTTTTTTTTTTTCACCCAGGGACGTGCTCTGGCAGATTGTGTTATTCGGCTTTTTGGATCAAGCTCATTCTGCGCCCTCTGTAGTGATCATTAGCGAATAAAATGCCAGCATGGATCATTGGATAAGTAACCTGAAAATGATCACATCTCTCGGGCGAATCACACTTTCTCTCAGCTTGCTGTTCGCCCTCAGGCTTGTTGTTGGCACGGAGCTGCTTAGCTGTAAATGTGTTTGCTGTAATTATGGATTGTTGCAAAAAACTTCGCGTTAACAGTCTGTTACGGATCGGCGGAAATTTGAAAAATCTCAGTTGCTTGATTTTCTCGGTGTAGACACAGAATGAGAAGCGTGTTATTACTTCAATAACACGTTTGAAATCTGCATAAAAGATTCATAACCACTTATTACTGATGAGGAAGTGGATAAAGGCAAAAGAAATGCAAATCGCACACACACACACACACACACATGCAGGCCACAGGCTGTGTGTTTCTCTGATGTTACAAACACTATAATAAGTTCCTGTCAGCTGGTGAACTGGCACCGTAATTTGTTCATCTAGAAAAAAAAATCACGAAATCACATTGAGTAAATATGTTTGCAATAAAGAAAGTGAGATAAACATGTACAAGTTTGATACATCAGCTTAGACGACATCATATTAAAATCAAATACTTGTTTTTGTGTCTTGTTTAGGCAACTAATTCTGGATGATTAAATTGTTTATCGCGATTTTTTAAATGGAAAATCACAATCAAGAAAAGATAAATATCGCAAAAGAAATTTTTCAAAGCAAGTTTTTTCAAAGCATAGTTTTTGTCTTATAGGAGAATTATCTGGCTGTGCTTGGCACTTACCGATTTCAGACTGAGATGTGGGCGGAGTGAAGTCTCCTTGGGGAGTGTCTATAAAATGGCCGACAAGAAGCCCATCAAAAACCAAAAACAAGCACTCCGGCTCATAACGCAGTTTTCTAAACAGGTTTCCTCAGCCATGTAATATATTTGTGCTGAGGCTGTGGCTTAAATGCGTATTTTTTATCTATGTTTAACATATTTTCCAGGTTATTTGTTCAAGTATGAAATAAAAAAAATCAGCTATTACACCTCTAAATGGAAAACTTACTTTCTTGTTGTGTGGAAAAATTATAATCAGAATCAACATCAAAGAGAACTGACTCATTTACACATCATCTTTTTGAGTTTTTTTATGTTGAATTTATACCTGTTCTTCTTCTGTGCTCACAGCTTTATCTTTCTCTACACCACTCTGCCGTCTGAGTTTAACTTTGAACAGTGATGATTAAAGTTGTTATAAGTTTAGTGTTTTGGGAAATATAGTGCACTCCGCAGTGAGATGAAGACGGCGTGAATCAGTCCACACTCCCTTACCTCCATGCTCATGTTTCATATTCAGCTCTACTTTATTCCAGCCAGGCGCCAAAGGCTTTATCCTCAAACTGTCAGAGGAGCTGGGCGCCTGCACTCTGTGTTTCACCTGAGTCCAAAAAGTACAACAAACTTTTTACGCCGAAGGAGTGTGAGGGAACTCTTGTGTTAGAGTTGTCACTGTGGTTGGAGAAGTTGCTGGAACAAAAATGAAAATTTTTATGAAAAATTTAATCAGGATCTGCATTAGATACTCTAACAGTTGGACAATTTATCTTCAGTGCTCAATCCTGATTGGTCAGAAGCTGTTGATTCATTTTCTGTAACAGCAGCTCTGATAGTAGTGCAGGTTTGGATTAATGCGCTCCTTCTAATACGTTATCATTTCTATAGTAACATTTACAGAGACTTTTGACCACAAAAAAAATAAAGGCAACAAATAATTGTTGATATGGTGAAGTGTTCTGTAAGGAGATGTTTATTTAACATTTATGGAAGGAGTCTCCAGTGTCAGCGCTTAGTAACAGTCAGAGGTAAAGCTGTACATTTTCCAACATCTTCAGCACAGAAGAATTTACGCTTATTTGCATTTTCTCGGTAAGATGAACAGCTGATTTTTTTCACAAGAGAGAGAAAAGAGAGGCTGGTGAGGGAATGACTGTTTATAGCTGCTATAACGTAAGTGAGAACAGGAACTAACCTGTTTCACGGATGTTCCACAACATTAAATGCAACTACAAATGGATAAAAAGTATGACGTGTCCTTTTTTAATAAATAAAAAATTGTAAAAGTATGTGCTGATATAAGAAAATAACTTCAGGATGGTAACTGTAACTCCACTCCTTCATTGATTATTTTCCCATGACAGCATGACACTGAGTGTTTTATTCCTTACTCATGTAGTGTAGCGACCTTCTCTCAAAAGGTGTTTTATTGTGCAGGGAAATCAATGAGCTTTCTGCAAATGCTTTTAGATTCTTCTTTTCTGCACGAGGAGATAAATAGCCTCCGTGTACTAGGCAAGGTGAAGGTTTTGCAGGTGAAATATAAAAAAAAACAACTCTGACCCTTCACTGGTGAAATGTGTGAAACCTGTATAGACTGCTGTCTAATTTGTTTGGGAGAAAAGCAATTTCTTTCAAACTTGTTGCGGTCAGTTTCACAGATGTGCCTTTAAGCTACGATCAATGTGGGTTTTTTAACACTTGCTTGGTACTGCGTCTGTGATTTTATTGCACTAATAAAAACAGAAATAATTCCACGCCTGAAGCAACCGGAATACTCCGAAATGAGTTCCTAAAAGATAGTTGATTTCTGAGATAAAATTCTTTAATTGAATCTGTATTTTTTTTCCTCAGTTGTAAAAGAGCGGCGCTGCAGCTGGATGAAATGGTGCTTGTTTATTGTAGCTGTTCCACAAATCATGGTCCAGATCAATAACAGGGTTCAACATCGAGTCAGACATTGTCATTGAAAGCAAATCCATAATGATAAATCCAGAAGGCAGCGTGGGGTTAGGATGAAAACAAGGGCTAGGGACCAATACAAACATAAAATACTGAAAAATACATACTTATTATAAATTATATATAAGTATTTTATACTATGTAGTCCAGATACACTGCCAATATGCAATTGCAGAGATGAAATTTTTGAGTTCTTTTAAAGACTTGATTCATTTGAGTTCAGTTAAATGAATCATTCAGATTTGTTCACCAATTTGTTCAGTTTGCCAAAATATCCAGTCTGATCAGGCCACCATCTAACGCTTGAGACATGTAAAACAGCTAATAATTACTGCTATTTTGTGTCATTTTACAATACAACTTGTATGTCCGTGTTTAGAAGAATTATTCTTGAAAGCCTGATTGCACACAAAGCTACTGCATGCATTGAAACTCTGGAAGTCTCCGGGTCTGACCAAATGAATTGTTGAATACACTAACTCAACTGATTCACTGAACAAGAGAGAAGTGAATCTTAGTCATGAGCAAAAAAGGATTCGCTAACTCAAACACTGATTCACTTAGTGAGAGAGGAGCGAATCTCTGTCATTACCAAAATATTCACTGAGTCAACACTGATTCACTCACTGAATGACCAAAGATTCTCTCTGAGTTAACACTGATCTGCTGAACAAGAGAGAAGTGAATTTCAATCTTGACCAAAAGGAGTCACTGACGGAAACACGGATTCACTGAATGAGAGACAGGAACAAATCTTGGCCATGACAAAAGGATTCAGTCACTCAAACACTGATTCAGTGAACGAGAGAGGAGCAAATCTGTGTCATGAATAAAAGGATTCAGTTACTGAAACACTGATTCACTGAAAAAATGAGGAGCAAATCGTGGTTATGACTGAAAAGATTCACTTACTCAGACACTAGTCACGTTTACATGGACACTTTTTGTTTCAATCGGAATGAAATCAATCAGATTGATTAATCCGATCGCAGTGTTTACAAGAACGCTGAATAAAGTAATCGGGTTGATATGCGC